>CM064558.1:9166183-9495351 GCA_032716605.1 Paralithodes platypus
ATTATTGGTTCTGGTCGATCTACATTTTACTATTCATGGCTGTACATCGGTCCTCGGGAGTTGTATCCCTGAGCGGGTTTTGAATTTGGTCGTGTTGGTGGAGCTTAATAATCCAAATTCTGCGTTCTTGACGGATTAGTATTTAATTCCTTTTGTTATGATTGCCGTGCCTCCCAGCTGTCTTCGGTTCCGCCTTCCTGTTTGTCCTGTGCTGAGTCGATTTCTCTTCTCCGAAAATCCTTCCACCGCATCGTTGAGAAGACGCCCAAGAACGCGCTGCTTACATGCCCAAACCTGGTTCAGATGAAAAGTCTCCATCGTCGGCGCGATAAACAAAATAATTCATCGTAGTAGAAATTGTCCCAGTGTCGACGAATCCCACGATTCTCCTTCCCTGCAGAGGTTTTGCTAGACAACGATTTTGTGCTGGTGGCTATGTTGTAAAATCGGCTCTCTACAAAAGACTGCCGACGCCAGGGGACGATTCTCTGAGACGATGATCCTTGAATGACTTTCCTCCTTAAACGACTTGATCATCTCTGGTACTTTAAAAGCAAATCTTCCGACCGGGTTTCGCTGTACCATCGGTGTGGAAGCCAACGTGGATGACGTACATTGTATTAGCTGGGCACAGCTTTGATTACTTCGTCAAACTGCTGCAAACTACGTCAGCCACGCCAACCACCAGGGATACAAAAACGCTTCCTTTCTTTAGGTGCCCTGGCTCAAAACTCTGTGAGCTGACCAGCCTATCATCGAGATCATCCCACGAGCCGGACCTGTTCTTCTATTTTCCATCTTCCGTCATCTGAGTCTGCTAGGTATCTGGAAACGGTTTTGACACTCGGTAATCGGTATTGTGTTTTTTCCCTGGGGTCTTGGTGGCAAACGTTGTTCCTTCACGACACGGAAGTTGTCTTGCAGGTGGAAGAGAGTCGCTATTTGTATCTTGAGTATCGGAAACATCAGCTGAAATGGCTACTGTAGGCGTTGAATTGTTGGCAGTTGGCGTTGGGGCGTTGGTGGCTGCTGGAGGTGCGGTAAAACATTGAAGTTTTGTGCACTCCAACGTTGATGTGTTACAAACGTCTTGCAAGTGATTCCAGCTTCATGGTGCGTACTTTGATCTTTGTTTGTGCTTCATCCTAATTTCAGCTGTCAAATTTTATCTCAGTTGGTGGACAGAGCCGGCAGACTTGAAGATCGATAGTAGCAAACACTGGACTCACCAAACCATACCGGGCGCAGTTCGCACAAAGCTGCGCGAGGCATGGTGACAAGTCACTTTCTTCAGATCACTTCACTCACTTAAAAAACAATTCACTCACTTTACAACACTTCACTCACTTTAAAAACACTTCAATCACTTCAACCGAAAACAAATATGCTGAAATACGCAGAAATAGGTTATCAGGGGTGATAGCCTAACCGAAAACAAAAATGTTGAGATACGCAGAATTAGGCTTCCAGGGGCGATAGCCTAACCAAAAGTTTTTTTTTTAAATTGAAATACGCAATAATAGGCTACCAGCGTTGAATAGCCTAACCGAATATAATAAAATTGAAATTCGCAGAAATAGGCTACCAGGTGTAATAACCTAACCTACGTCACTACTACTACACTCTACATCACTACTACCACACTCTACATCACTACTACCACACTCTACATCACTAGTACCACTCACTGCATCACTACTACCACACTCTACATCACTACTACCACACTCTACATCACTACTACCACACTCTACATCACTACTACCACACTCTACATCACTACTACCACACTCTACATCAATACTACCACACTACATCACTACTACACACTCACATCACTACTACCACACTCTACATCACTACTACCACTCTCTACATCACTAGTTCCACTCACTACATCACTGCTACCACACTTTACATCACTACAACCACACTCTACATCATACTACCACATCACATCACTACCACACTCTACATCACTACTACCACACTCTACATCACTACCACACTCTACATCACTACTACCACACTCTACATCACTACTACCACACTCTACATCACTACTACCACACTCTACATCACTACTACCACACTCAACATCACTACTACCACACTCTACATCACTACTACCACACCCTACATCACTACTACCACACTCAACATCACTACTACCACACTCTACATCACTACTACCACACTCTACATCACTACTACCAAACTCTACATCACTACTACCACACTCTACATCACTACTACCACTTACATCACTACTACCACACTCAACATCACTACTCTACATCACTACTACCACACTCTACATCACTACTACCACACTCAACATCACTACTACCACACTCTACATCACTACTACCACACTCTACATCACTACTACCACACTCTACATCACTACTACCACACTCTACATCACTACTACCACACTCTACATCACTACTACCACACTCTACATCACTACTACCACACTCTACATCACTACTACCACACTCTACATCACTACTACCACACTCTACATCACTAGTACCACTCACTGCATCACTACTACCACACTTTACATCACTACTACCACACTCTACATCACTACTACCACACTCTACATCACTACTACCACACTCTACATCACTACTACCACACTCTACATCACTACTACTACACTCTACATCACTACTACCACACACTACATCACTACTACCACACTTTACATCACTAAGCAGTCCGCAGTCATGGATAAAAAAACGCCATCCGAGAAGAAGTAGCAGTGACATCAATTATCTAACGCCAAGCAAAAAACAGAGGCAACCGAGGACCACCAGCGATAAGGACCGAAAACAGCGAGGACCGAGGACAGTCATGAACATAAATGTAGTTCTGACAAGAACCAAAAATATTATTAAAGAGCGTTCCGTGAGTTCTAAAATAACAAATTTAAAGGTTTTCTATGCAAACTCTCGTAGCATACGCAATACATTTTCAGATTTAGAGGAGCTAGTGTTTACAGAAAATAATGATGTGATTGGGAAAACAGAATCTTGGCTCAATACAGAAGATAGAGACTTTTTAGCAGAGTATTCACTTCCCGGTTATGTAATGTTTTGAGAAAAGCCGAATAAATAGAAATGGAGGTAGCTTTTTACTTTATATCAAAGAAAGTCTTAATCCTACCCTCTTGTGAAAACCTCAAATTGTGAACGTCGACACATCTTTTGTGCTAATAAAGAATAATAAAGGTACACAAATAATACTTGAGTTAATATACAGACCTCCAGCTCAATCAGTGCAAACTGACCGAGAAATTTACGAACAAATTGCAGATGTAAGTAACTCACAAGATACCGTAATTTTTGGCGACTTTAATTTACCTGTGACCAAGTGGGGCAAAACTCTTACTTCACACTCCGGACATGACTTGCATACGAACTTGCAAGAGACTTCGCTTTATCAATTTGTTCAAACGCCGACCCGTGGTAATAACGTTCTTGACATTGTACTTGCAACAAAAGAAGAATTAATAGAGAATTTGAATGTTGGTGATGAATTCAGTAACAGCGACCATCGTACGATAACTTTCACTTTAAAGTTTACTAGTAACACCATAGTAGCATCGAAAAAGTCCCTAATTTCAAGAAAGCAAACTTTCATAAACTTAGAGCTATGTTTAAAGAAACTGTCTGGAGCTTTTTAATTAACAATAACGACATAAATACATCTTGGAAGTTATTCGAAACCACTTACCTAACAGCAGTGCAAGACTGTATACCATCGAAAATACGGCGTCCAGGCCATAATAATAAGCCCAAATGGTGGAATAAAGATATTTCAAACTGTCTGCTTGCTAAATTTTTTGTTAATGATAGATTAAAATCCTCACAAAATGACGAAGAACGGATGAAATTTGTAGAGCTACAACGCAAAGCCAAAAAGTTAATTAAGCAAAGTAAAAAGACCATAGAGTTACATATTGCGAATCAAAGTAAAACAAACCCGAAAGAATTCTATAGTTATATCAGAAAGAAAAAAGTAGTTACTTCAACTTTTGGACCGTCGATGAAAATGGAGAATACAGCAAAGACGAAGTACAAATGAGTAATGCCCTCAATACCTTCTTTGCATCAGTTTTTACAACAGAAGACCTCAGTGATATCCCTACACCATCGCCGATCCGATTGATAAGTCAGATGTTCTAAGCAATATCACCGTTACAGTGAGAGAAGTATTGAATTGTTTAGATAAACTCAAGGTAAATAAAATGCCTGGACCTGATACAATCTCGCCTAGAGTTATAAAGGAAGCTAAGGATGAGCTCTCCAAACCACTGACATTACTATTCAATAAATCCTTGCAGTCTGGAACTATGCCTGATCAGTGGAAGCTAGCCAACGTACCCCCGATATTAAAAAAAGGCAGCAAATCCCTACCCAGTAACTATCGTCCAATTAGCTTAACCTCATTTGTATGTAAAATGCTAGAAACGGTCATAAGAGACAGACTCGTAAATAACTTAGAGGAAAATAACATACTTAAAGATACTCAACACGGCTTTCATAAAACAAAATCCTGTTTAACAAACCTCTTAGACTTCTTCCACGATATCCTCAACCTCTACGATGAGAGTAAAGCTGTAGATATTATATACCTTCATTTTCAAAAGACCTTTGACAAAGTTCCCACAAACGTTTACTGCTACAACTAAAAGATCATGGAATACAAGACGGTGTGTTGAAATGGATAGAAAATTGGCTCAGCGACAGAAAGCAAAGAGTAGTCATAAACGGTAAGGCATCTCAATGGACCAATGTAAGTAGCGGGGGACCCCAGGGATTGGTACTAGGACCAATTATCTTTATTATTTACATCAACGACATAGATGAGGGTCTCACCTGTACAATCTCAAAATTTGCTGACGATACAAAAATTGCAAATAGCGTACTCTCAAAAGAACAAGTTCACGATATGCAACACAATCTAGATAAATTGTCATTGGCCCAAATTTGGCAAATGAGTTTCAATGCGGATAAATGTAAAGTACTACATATCGGATACCTAAATGAGAAAGCAAACTATTTGATGAATGGCACTCAGCTTAAGAATGTAAACAGAGAAACCGATCTGGGAGTAACAATATCGAGTAACCTAAAACCGAATCAACAATGTTCAGAAGTTGTTAAGAAGGCAAACAAAATAATTGGCTTTATAGGCAGGTCATTTGAGCATAAATCCAAAGAAGTTATCCTAACCCTCTACATTTCCTTAGTCCGCCCTCTTCTGGAATACTGCGTTCAATCCTGGTGCCCTTATTACCAAAAAGATATAAACAAGCTAGACCGAGTTCAACGTAGAGTTACCAAATGATACCTAGCCTAAAGAACAAATACGAAGAGCGTCTTAGAGAATTAAATCTATTTCCTTTAACCCAGCGCAGATTACCCTAAGAGCGGCCTTTTATCAGCGTGTTTTAGCCAAAAATGTCATTTCATGCCTAAATAAGACCCAGAACGTAAAACAGTACCTATCCCTGAAGGTAAACATTTTTCGAATGACACCATAACGATCTATGATAGTTTTCTTGCAATAACCGTGCAATCACAGGTAATTCGTCTTTCGGTCATAATTGAGTCTGTAGATAAAGGGAGACAGATTTGTGTGCGGTAGGTTCGCCGCTTCTGTCAGTCGTATCGCTAGTCTCCTGCCACCACTTGTCTCTCCTCTCACTACTGCTGAAATTGCCACTCGAGTTATTCGAGCCGCGCCCACTCAGCTTTATTTAACCCATTGTTGCTCGCCGCTACTAAGGGTTTAAGGTGACTTAATTCAAGTCAAAATCATCCAGTCGACAATTTGAACTGTAGTAAGTACTTCACTATCGACCAATCTAATTACACGCCGGGAAACGGTTGCAAAATTATTGGTAAATCTTTTAACTCACACGAATCTAAGAATTTCTTGTTCAATTGAGTTGTCAACTTGTGGAATGGGCTTCCCCGAGACATTATAGACTGCAGCACCGTTGATTCATTTAAACTCCGTCTAGACAAATATCTCGCATCAAACCCGCAACTGACTGCGTTTGTAAATTAATAACTTTATATTTTCCCCCCCTCAGTTTCTAACCCATCTGTCCCCTACTAACTTCCTAATCCTGCCACGGACATTAGTTCCCTTTCCAATGTTCCCTTACCCACTCTAAACCACTGTTTGGACTATTGATCCTCAGTGATTTGGAGGACACGCAACCTAGAAGGGTCACTAGACCTCTTGTTGCTTGATTTCCTTTGTACTTTGTACACTACTACCACACTCTACATCACTACTACCACACTCTACATCACTCATCACTATTACTACATACTACAACACTAATCTACTTCACTACTACCACACTCTACATCACTACTATTACACTCTACATCACTACTACCAGACTCTACATCACTACTACCATACTCTAAATCACTACTACCATACTCTACATCACTACTACCACACTCTACATCACTACTACCACACTCTACATCACTATTACCACACTATACATCGCTACTACCACACTCTACATCACTACTACCACACTCAACATCACTACTACCACACTCTACATCACTACTACCACACTCTACATCACTACTACCACACTCTACATCACTACTACTACACTCTACATCACTACTAGTACCACACTCTATATCACTAGTGCCACACTCTACATCACTACTACCACACTCTACATCACTACTACCACATACTACATCACAACTACCACACTCTACTTCACTACTACCACACTCTACATCACTACTACCACATACTCCATCACTACTACCACACTCTTCATCACTACTACCACACACTGCATCACTACTACCACATTCTACATCATTACTACCACACTCTACATCACTACTACCACACTCTACATCACTACTACCACAACATCACTACTACACTCTACACTACTACCACACTCTACAATCACTACTACCACACTCTACATCACTACCACACTCTACACACTACCACATCTTTACCACACTCTACATCAATACTACCACACTCTACATCACTACTACCACACTCTACATCACTATTATCACACTATACATCGCTACTACCACACTCTACATCACTACTACCACACTCTTCATCACACACTCTACATGACTCACCCCTCAGTCTACATCACACCACAGTCTACATCACACTATCAATTTCTCAATTTTTTGGTTTTCGGTTAGGCTGTCACCCCTGATAACCTATTGTTGTGTAATTCAACATATTTGTTTTCGGTTGAAGTGATTGAAGTGTTTCTAAAGTGAGTGAAGTGTTTTAAAGTGAGTTAAGTGTTTTAAAGTGAGTGAAGTGATCTGAAGAAAGTGACTGTTACCATGCCTCGCACTTGTACGAACTGCGCCGGTAAGTTTGGTGAGTCCATGTTTGTTACTGTCGATCATCAAGTCTGCCGTCTCTGCCAGCAACGAGAGAATTTGACAGTGAAATTAGATGAAGCCTTCAACAAGATCAACGTCCTCACCATGAAGCTGGAATCACTCCAAGAGTTTGTAACACTCAACGTTGGAGTACCACAAACTTCAATTGTCACCGCAACTCCAGCAGCCACCAACGCCCCAACGTCAACTGCCAACAATTCAACGCCTGCAGTAGCCATTTCATCTGATGGTTCTGATACTCAAGAAAGAAATAGTAACTCTCTTCCCCCTCAAGACAACTTATGTGTCGTGAGGAACAACGTTTGCCCCAAGACCAGGAAACCCATACCGATTACCGAGTGTCAAAACCGCTTCCAGATACTCGCAGACTCAGATGACGAAGCGGAAATAGAAGAAGTCCGGCTCGTGGGAGACTCGATGATACGTGGTCAGCTCACAGAGTTTTGCGCCAGAGCACCTAAGACCAGGAAGCGTTTTTTGTATCCCTGGTGGTGGTGTGGACGACGTAGTTGCTGCAGTTGACGAAGTATCTAAGCTGGCCCCTGCTAATACAATGTACGTCATCCACGTTGGATCCAACGATGTACAGCGAACCCGGTCGGAAGATTTGCTTTAAAAGTACCAGCAGCTGATCAAGTCGTTTAAGGAGAAGTCATCAAGGATCATCGTCTCAGGAATCGTCCCCCGGCTTGGTGTAGAGAGCCGATTTTACAACATAGCCACCAGCACAAATCGTTGTCTAGCAAACCTCTGCAGGAAGGAAAACGTAGGATTCGTCGACACCTGGGACAATTTCTACTACGATGACTATTTGTTTTCGGACGATGGAGTTCATCTGAATCAGGTGGGAGCAGCACGTTTTGGGCGTCTTCTCAACGATGCGGTGAAGGATTTTCAGAGAAGAAATCGACTCCGCACAGGACAACCAGGAAGGAGGACCGAAGACAGCGAGGGCGGCAACCTGCGAAGGAATTAAATGCTAATCTGTCAAGAACCGCGAATTTGGAAATTCAAATTCAAAACCGCCAGGGATAACGACCGAGGACCGATGTCAGCCATGAATGTAAATGTAGATCCGACCAGAACCAAAAATTTGATTAAAGAACGTTCTGTGAGTTCTAAAACCACAACTTTAAAGGTTTTCTATGCAAACGCTCGTAGCATACGCAATAAATTTTCAGATTTAGAGGAACTAGTGTTTACTGAAAATTATGATGTGATTGGTATAGCAGAATCTTGGCTCAATACAGTAGATAGAGACTTTAGCAGAGTATTCACTTCCCGGTTATGTAATGTTTGAGAAAAGCCGAATCAATAAAAATGGAGGTGGCGTTTTATTTTATATCAAAGAAAGTCTTAACCCGACCCTCTTGTCAAAACCTCAAATTGTGAACGTCGACACATCTTTTGTGCTAATAAAGAATAATAAAGGTACACAAATAATACTTGTATTAAGATACAGACCTCCAGCTCAATCAGTGCAAACTGACCGAGAAATTTATGAACAAATTGCAGATGTAAGTAACTCGCAAGATACTGTATTTATTGGCGACTTTAATTTATCTGTGACCACGTGGGGCGATACTCTTACTTCACACTCCGGACATGACTTGTATACGAACTTGCAAGAGAGTTCGCTTTATCAATTTGTTCGAACACCGACCCGTGGTAATAACGTTCTTGACATTGTACTTGCAACAAAAGAAGAATTAATAGAGAATTTGAATGTTGGTGACGAATTCAGTAACAGCGACCATCGTACGATAACTTTCACTTTAAACTTTACTAGTAACGAACCAAATAGTAGCATCGAAAAAGTCCCTAATTTCAAGAAAGCAAACTTTCATAAACTTAGAGCTATGTTTAAAGAAACTGACTGGAGCTTTTTAATTAACAATAACGACATTAATACATCTTGGAAGTTATTCGAAACCACTTACCTAAAAGCAGTGCAAGACTGCATACCATCGAAAATACGGCATCCAGGCCATAATAATAAGCCCAAATGGTGGAATAAAGATATTTCAAACTGCCTGCTTGCTAAAAAATTTGCTAATGATAGATTAAAATCCTCACAAAATGACGAAGAACGGGTGAAATTTGTAGAGCTACGACGCAAAGCCAAAAAGTTAATTAAGCAAAGTAAAAAGACCCTAGAGTTACATATTGCGAATCAAAGTAAAACAAACCCGAAAGAATTCTATAGTTATATCAGAAAGAAAAAAGTAGTTACTTCAACTGTTGGACCGTTAGTCGATGAAAATGGAGAATACACCAAAGACGAAGTACAAATGAGTAATTCCCTCAATACCTTCTTTGCATCAGTTTTTACAACAGAAGACCTCAGTGATATCCCTACACCATCGCCGATTCAGATTGATAATTCAGATGTTCTAAGCAATATCACCGTTACAGAGAGAGAAGTATTGAATTGTTTAGATAAACTCAAGGTAAATAAAACGCCTGGACCTGATACAATCTCGCCTAGAGTTCTAAAGGAAGCTAAGGATGAGCTCTCCAAACCACTGACATTACTATTCAATAAATCCTTGCAGTCTGGAACTATGCCTGATCAGTGGAAGATAGCCAACGTAACACCGATATTAAAAAAAGGCAGCAAATCCCTACCCAGTAACTATCGTCCAATTAGCTTAACCTCAGTTGTATGTAAAATGCTAGAAACGGTCATAAGACACAGACTCGTAAATCACTTAGAGGAAAATAACATACTTAAAGATACTCAACACGGCTTTCGTAAAAAACTTTCCTGTTCAACAAACCTCTTAGACTTCTTCCACGATATCCTCAACCTCTACGATGAGAGTAAAGCTGTAGATATTATATACCTTGATTTTCAAAAGGCCTTTGACAAAGTTCCCCACAAACGTTTACTGCTAAAAGTAAAAGCGCATGGAGTACAAGACGGTGTGTTGAAATGGATAGAAAATTGGCTCAGCGACAGAAAACAAAGAGTAGTCATAAACGGTAAGGCATCTAAATGGACCAATGTAAGTAGCGGGGTACCCCAGGGATCGGTACTAGGACCAATTCTCTTTCTAATTTACATCAACGACATAGATGAGGGTCTCACCTGTACAATCTCAAAATTTGCTGACGATACAAAAATTGCAAATAGCGTACTCTCAAAAGATCAAGTTGAGGATATGCAACACAATCTAGATAAATTGTCACATTGGGCTCAAATTTGGCAAATGAGTGTCAATGCGAATCAATGTAAAGTACTACATATCGGATACCTAAATGAGAAAGCAAACTATTCGGTGAATGGCACTCAGCTTAAGAATGTAAACAGAGAAATCGATCTGGGAGTAACAATATCGAGTAACCTAAAACCGAGTCAACAATGTTCAGAAGTTGTTAAGAAGGCAAACAAAATAATTGGCTTTATAGGCAGGTGATTTGAGCATAAATCCAAAGACGTTATCCTAACCCTTTACAATTCCTTAGTCCGCCCTCTTCTGGAATACTGCGTTCAATGCTGGTGCCCTTATTACCAAAAAGACATAAACAAGCTAGAACGAGTTCAACGTAGAGTTACCAAAATGATACCTAGCCTAAAGAACAAACCATACGAAGAGCGTCTTAGAGAATTAAATCTATTTCCTTTAATGCAGCGCAGATTAAGAGGTGACTTAATTCAAGTGTTCAAAATCATCAAAGGCATCGACAATATGAACTGTAGTAAGTACTTCACTATCGACCAATCTAATTACACGCGGGGAAACGGTTGCAAAATTATTGGTAAATCTTTTAACTCACACGAATCTAAGAATTTCTTCTTCAATCGAGTTGTCAACTTGTGGAATGGGCTTCCCCGAGACATTATAGACTGCAGCACTGTTGATTCATTTAAACTCCGCCTAGACAAATATCTCGCATCAAACCCGCGACTGACTGCGTTTGTAAATGAATAACTTTATTTTATCCTCCCCTCAGTTACTAACCCATATGTCCCCTACTAACTTCCTAATACTGCCACGGACATTAGTTCCATGGCAGTAGTTCCCTTTCCAATGTTCCCTTACCCACTCTAAACCACTGTTTGGACACTTGATCCTCAGTGTTTTGGAGGACAAGCAGCCTAGAAAGGTCACTAGATCTGTTGTTGCTTGATTTCCTTTGTATTCCTTTGTACTCCTTTGTACACCACCCTCTACATCACACCACACTCTACATATCACACCACACTACATTACACCACACTCAACATTACACCACACTCTACATCACACACTCTACACCACACCACACTCTACATCACACCACACTCTACATCACACCACACTCTACATCACACACGCTACATCACACCACACTCAACATCAAACACTCAACATCACACCACACTCTACATCACACCACACTTTACATCACACACCACACTCTACATCACACCATACTTTACATCACACCAAGCTCTACATCACACCACACTCTACATCATCAAACACTCTACATCACACCACACTCTACATCACACCACACTCTACATCACACCAGGCTCTACATCACACCACACTCTACATCACACCACACTCTACATCATACACCACACTCTACATTACACCATACTTTACATCACACCAAGCTCTACATCACACCACACTCTACATCATCAAAAACCCTACATCACACCACACTCTATATCACACCACACTCTACATCACACCACACTCTACATCACACCACACTCTACATCACACCACACTCTACATCACACCACAATCTACATCACACCACACTCTACATCATCACATACCCTACATCACACCACACTCTACATCACACCACGCTCTACATCACATCACACCACACTCTACATCATCATACACTCTACATCACATCACACTCAACATCACACACTCTACATCACACCACACTCTACATCACACCTTAGTCTACATCACACCACACACTACATCACACCCCACTCTACCTCACACCACACTCTACATCATCACACACTCTACATCACACCACACCACACTCTACATCACACCACACTCTACCTCACACCACACTGAACATCACACCACACTCTACATCACACCACACTACATCACACCACACTTTACATCACACCACACTCTACATCATCAAACACTCTACATCATACCTCACTCTACATCACAACATACTCTACATCACTCCACGCTCTACATCACACCACACTCTACATCATCACACACTCTATATCACACCTCACTCTACATCACACCACAATCCACATCACACCACACTCTACATCATCACACATTCTACATCACACCACACTCTACATGACACCACACTGTACATCACATCACACACTCTACATCAAACCACACTCTACATCACACCACACTCTACATCACACCACACTCTACATCATCACACACTCTACATCACACCACACTCAACATCACACCACACTCTACATCACACCACATTCTACATCACACCACACTCTACATCACACCACACTCTACATTACACCACACTCTACATCACACCACACTCTACATCACATCACACTCTACATCACACCACACTCTACATCACACCACACTCTACATCACACCACTCTCTACATCACACCTCACTCTACATCACACACTCTACATCACACCACACTCTACATCAAACCACACTCTACATCACACCACACTCTACATCACACCACTCTCTACATCACACCACACTCTACATCACACCACACCCTACATCATCACACACTTTACATCGTCACACAAAGGAGTACAAAGGGAGTACAAAGGAAATCAAGCAACAACAGATCTAGTGATCCCTTCTAGGCTGCTTGTCCTCCAAAACACTGAGGATCAAGTGTCCAAACAGTGGTGTAAAATGGGTAAGGGAACATTGGAAAGGGCATTACTGCCGTGGAACTAATGTCTGTGGCAGGATTAGGAAGTTAGTAGGGGACAGATGGGTTAGTAACTGAGGAGGGGATAAAATAAAGTTATTCATTTACAAACGCAGTCAGTCGCAGGTTTGATGCGAGATATATGTCTAGCGGAGTTTAAATGAATCAACGGTGATGCAGTCTATAACGTCTCGGGGAAGCCCATTCCACAACTTGACAACTCGATTGAAGAAGAAATTCTTAGATTCGTGTGAGTTAAAAGATTTACCAATCATTTTGCAACCGTTTCCTCGTGTGTAATTAGATTGGTCGATAGTGAAGTACTTACTACAGTTCATATTGTCGATGCCTTTGATGATTTTGAACACTTGAATTAAGTCACCTCTTAATCTGCGCTGGGTTAAAGGAAATAGATTTAATTCTTTAAGACGCTCTTCGTATGGTTTGTTCTTTAGGCTTGGTATCATTTTGGTAAATCTACATTGAACTCGTTCTAGCTTGTTTATATCTTTTTGGTAATAAGGGCACCAGGATTGAACGCAGTATTCCAGAAGAGGGCGGACTAAGGAATTGTAAAGGGTTAGGATAACATCTTTGGATTTATGCTCAAATGACCTGCCTATAAAGCCAATTATTTTGTTTGCCTTCTTAACAACTTCTGAACATTGTTGACTCGGTTTTTGGTTACTCGATATTGTTACTCCCAGATCGGTTTCTCTGCTTACATTCTTAAGCTGAGTGCCATTCATCGAATAGTTTGCTTTCTCAATTAGGTATCCGTTATGTAGTACTTTACATTTATCCGCATTGAAACTCATTTGCCAAATTTGGGCCCAACATGACAATTTATCTAGATTGTGTTTCATATCGTCAACTTGTTCTTTTGCGAGTACGCTATTTGCAATTTTTGGTATCGTCAGCAAATTTTGAGATTGTACAGGTGAGACCCTCATCTATGTCGTTGATGTAAATTAGAAAGAGAATTGGTCCCAGTACGGATCGCTGGGGTACCCCGCTACTTACATTGGTCCATTTAGATGCCTTACCGTTTATGACTACTCTTTGCTTTCTGTCGCTGAGCCAATTTTCTATCCATTTCAACACACCGTCTTGTATTCCATGCGCTTTTAGTTTTAGCAGTAAACGTTTGTGGGGAACTTTGTCAAAGGCCTTTTGAAAATCAAGGTATATAATATCTACAGCTTTACTCTCATCGTAGAGGTTGAGGATATCGTGGAAGAAGTCTAAGAGGTTTGTTAAACAGGAACGTTTTTCACGAAAGCCGTGTTGAGTATCTTTAAGTATGTTATTTTCCTCTAAGTGATTTACGAGTCTGTCTCTTATGACCGTTTCTAGCATTTTACATACAACTGAGGTTAAGCTAATTGGACGATAGTTACTGGGTAGGGATTTGCTGCCTTTTTTGAATATCGGTGTTACGTTGGCTAGCTTCCACTGATCAGGCATAGTTCCAGACTGCAAGGATTTATTGAATAGTAATGTCAGTAGTTTGGAGAGCTCATCCTTAGCTTCCTTTAGAACTCTAGGCGAGATTGTATCAGGTCCAGGCGTTTTATTTACCTTGAGTTTATCTAAACAATTCAATACTTCTCTCTCTGTAACGGTGATATTGCTTAGAACATCTGAATTATCAATCTGAATCGGCGATGGTGTAGGGATATCACTGAGGTCTTCTGTTGTAAAAACTGATGCAAAGAAGGTATTGAGGGCATTACTCATTTGTACTTCGTCTTTGGTGTATTCTCCATTTTCATCGACTAACGGTCCAACAGTTGAAGTAACTACTTTTTTCTTTCTGATATAACTATAGAATTCTTTCGGGTTTGTTTTACTTTGATTCGCAATATGTAACTCTAAGGTCTTTTTACTTTGCTTAATTAACTTTTTTGGCTTTGCGTCGTAGCTCTACAAATTTCACCCGTTCTTCGTCATTTTGTGAGGATTTTATTCTATCATTAGCATTTTTTTTAGCAAGCAGGCAGTTTGAAATATCTTTATTCCACCATTTGGGCTATTATTATGGCCTGGACGCCGTATTTTCCATGGTAGCAGTCTTGCACTGCTTTTTGGTAAGTGGTTTCGAATAACTTCCAAGATGTATTTATGTCGTTATTGTTAATTAAATAGCTCCAGTTAGTTTCTTTAAACATAGCTCTAAGTTTATGGAAGTTTGCTTTCTTGAAATTAGGGACTTTTTCGATGCTACTATTTGGTTCGTTACTAGTAAACTTTTAAGTGAAAGTTATCGTACGATGGTCGCTGTTACTGAATTCATCACCAACATTCAAATTCTCTATTAATTCTTCTTTTGTTGCAAGTACAATGTCAAGAACATTATTACCACGGGTCGGCGTTCGAACAAATTGATAAAGCGAACTCTCTTGCAAGTTCGTATACAAGTCATGTCCGGAGTGTGAAATAAGAGTATCGCCCAACTTGGTCACAGGTAAATTAAAGTCGCCAAAAATTACGGTATCTTGTGAGTTACTTACATCTGCAATTTGTTCGTAAATCACACCACATTCTACATCACACCACAATCTACATCACACCACAATCTACATCACACCACACTCTACATCACACCACACTCTACATCATCACACCACACTCTACATCACACCACAATCTACATCATCACACACTCTACATCACACCACACTCTACATCACACCACACTTTAAATCATCACACCACACCACACTCTTCATCACACCACACTCTACATCACACCACACTCTACATCATCACATACTCTACATCACACACTCTACGTCACACCACACTCTATATCACACCACACTCTACATCATCACATACTCTACATCACACACTCTACGTCACACCACACTCTACATCACAACACTCTCTATATCACACCACACTCTACTGTACATCACACCACACTATACATCACACCACACCATACATCACACCAAACTCTACATCACACCACACTCTACATCACACCACACTCTACATCACACCACACTCTACATCAGACCACACTCAACATTACCCCACACTCTACATCACACCACACTCTACATCACACCACATTCAACATCACACCACACTCAACATCACACCACACTCAACATCACACCACACTCTACATCACACCACACTCAACATCACACCACACTCTACGAGTCTACATCACACCACTCTACATCACACCACACTCTACATCATCACACACTCTAAATCACACCACACTCTACATCACACCGCACTCTACATCATCACACACTCTACATCATCACACACTGTCCATAATCACACACTGTACATCATCACACACTGTACATCATCACACACTGTACATCGTTACACACTGTACATCATCACACACTCTACATGACACTCACCTCACGGTCTGTCTCCAACATTCATATCTTTAGGCAACAATTATTCTCACGGACATCCGAGGCATTCAAGGCGCCTGTTTGTGAGACGGGGAGAGAGAGAGAGAGAGAGAGAGAGAGAGAGAGAGAGAGAGAGAGAGATTCGTAAATCTGCATCTTTAAGGGAAAGTATGTTTTGTTTTCTTAACCCCCTTCTCCTTCATGTTTAGCCCCATTAGAACTTAAATGTTAATACTTTCGACGATATATTTATCAATATTTTGACCATTCGTGCGATTCAGTCATCAATTTTCTCATGGCGAGCGATAGCGAGCCTGTGAATTGGGAGGAACCGGTCTTTGACCAGGACATTTTTCTACCTAAAAATTTACACATTTATCTCGAAGGGGGGTCTTGGGGAAGTTATTTATAAGTTCGATTGAGGTCTAGGGAGGAAACTATAACAAATATATATACTGGTATTAATGAAGAATAAATTTATATATAAAATAAAGTAGGTGTGCAGTTTTCGCATTACAAAAAAAAAAAAAAAAAAAAAAATGCATACGCAACTCGGCGACCTAGAATTGTGCAAGTAGTATTGAATCTCTTAGGTAAAATCGGTATATATATATATATATATAATATTAGGGTGGCCCTTATTTTCGAAAGTAAGAAATCCTAACCTCTCACCCCCTGGCTTTGTTCCATTCCTAATGAGACATATTGTGATCAAATTTTGTGACGATTGGAGCATATTTATTGGTAGTCCAGCAAAGTCTGTTTGGCTGTTTTTGTGCTGGTTGGCGGAACTTACCTGGCACGCACCAAAACCCAGACACAGCAACAAGACTCCTTCAAGACTATCTCGACACATTACATGAATGGTGCACTACAAACAGTTTAGCCCCAGCTAAATCCACTGCAACACTCCTCACAAGCTGGACAGGAGATCACGATTACGTCCCGGGACTCAACATAAACAACACACCCCTAACACGCACATACACACCCAAAATCCTAGGAGTAACATACGACACCGAAATTACATTAAAAAAGCACACCACAAACACGAAAAAGAAACTGACACCCAGACTTAACGCCCTCAGATCACTTGCCCACACGAAATTTGGACACAACAAAGAAACCACCAACACAGTCTACAAACAATACATACGATCAGTTATGGAATATGCAAGCCCGGGCTGGGCTTCTAACCTAGCTGAAACACATCATAAGACCTTACAGACTATTCAAAATAGAGCCCTGAAAATCATCACAGGATGCACAGCTACTACACCCACAGATCACCTACATCAAGAAACCAAAGTCCTCAAAGTCAAAGATCATCTAGACACGAGAGGCACTCAATTCCTGGCAGCGGCCTCCACGAATCAACACCACCCACTACACTGCATGGCAACACACCCAGAGACACCAAGAAATATAAAAACAACACCCAGCACACGCTATTACACACAAATACTGTCTTCTCTCCCTCCCTGCCCACCCCAAACCAACTTCCGGAAGAACATCCATACTCATATCACTCGCCGTTCCATCCACTCACTCATAGACAACACGCAACTGCAAGCACGACCTCACGAAATCCATCCTTCTGAATCCTCCCTTCCTCGCGAGGACAGAGTCCACCTGGCCAGGCTGAGATGTGGACACCATCCAGCTCTTCTGAGCTATCAGAAGAGACTGGATGAATCCGTCGTCGACACCTGCCCAGGCTGTAACACAGCACCCCATACCATTAAACACATCATAGAAGACTGCATTTCACACAACCAATTACACCAACAACACAATTTACACTCTTTGAGAGCTCTGTGGGAAAGCCCGACCGTGGCCATGACCCCCATATGGGTCGGAAAGGCCAGGATCCCCGTTAGGGGGGAGCAACACATCATCAAAAAGCTGGAAGGTCTATTCCAAACCTGGAAAGACCTAAAACGCTTGAGGGACCGAAGGACACCAGAGCAGGTGAAGAAGGAGGAAGCTTTCCAGGACTCAATGGACGACCTCTTTGATATCGCTCATGCGGACGCCCTGTCTCTCATTGTCCTTCAAGAGGACAAGGATTTTTTCCTTGCTCAGCGAGAGAAGGGCCGTAGAGCCTTCATGGGGTCCGCGGACAATTCCCTGGCCTCCAAAGAACGGAGAGCTGCGGAGAAGAAAGAGGCTGAGGATAGGTGTCGGGAGAAGGCCCGTGAAGAAATGAAGGCATCCACCTCAGCGGCCGTCATTGCTTCTTCAAGCAGCAGTGCTGAAGGAGAGGACAGTGTGACGCATGTCCACGTGTGAGCATGCTGTACAGAACGCCTAGTCATGCCCCACTCTCGCTAGGATCGTCAGGGCAGGAACTTTGGCTGTAGTCTATGTAGAGTTTCCTAACTTAGTTCGTGTGAGCTGTTGTACTATAAGTATTATGAATATGTATTTTGTTTTCATCTGAGTCAACAAGTTCTATTTTATATCATTAGTTATAAGTATTGTGTGTAAAACTTATTTGTAATGATGAGAAGAGAAACAGTCACAGGTAGGTGTCAGTGGGTACGCCAGGCAGGAGGTAGGCCTAACTCACTAGCACTCCTCCCCCCCTCAGTGCTAGGGGGAGCCTTTGTGTATCCCAGAGGAGAGAGAGAAATTACGTAATGGTTGTCAGTGGGCGGTCCTTAGTAGTTCACGTTGGGCTCACTAGAGGGCCGGGTATAAAAGGGAAGTCTAGCCATTTTTTCATCAGAACTCATTAGGCAGAGCGACTTCTCATTTCCCTTGCTAACTATTTATATTCTTCTGACTGATGGGAACTTTCTCTACTACCTTACATTCTTATTTCCTCTTTTTCCTACCCTGTTTAACTTCCATGGTCCCGTTGGTGCAGAGCTAGTCAGCCAACGTATTATCGCTTGAGTTCTCACGAAATACTTGCCTATTAGATAGCCTATTTTGGAAGGGTTGACTTAGAATAGGATTGATTTATGTTTGTTGCACTTGTATATGCATTTCCCTGTGTGTTATTATTATTATTCCTGTTTTCTGCTAGTCTAGGTAATGCTAGACTGGGGCAAGGCTTTTCTGTGTTACGAGTTGTTGTTTGATGCAGTGGTTAAGCGATAAACCTGCATACTCGTTTCGGTTCAGTGAAGCCTAGGTGGTCTTCGCAGCTGACTGTGTTGAGTTAATAATTTACAGTGCGTGAGGGCAAGAGCCTAACCACCCTGTATTTTATTAACAGTTTGTTTTTACTTTGTCAAGGAGCCGGGAGAAAACCAGATACAAGGGATCTGGATTTCTCAAAGTGCACTTGTTAGTTTTAATGTAATACTTTAAACAGTCGTGAGGACTTCGCTAGGCTACGAGCCGTTTTTGCTCAGTCACTGCTACCTTTTTGCCTACAGTACCCCAGCTAGACTTTACTCGATTAGTAGATGCAGAATAGTATTGAAGCTTTCCTTATGTATGATATTGTTTATGCACTATTGATTTCATGTGTTGCAAGCTTGGCTACTTTAGTGATTAGTGGCCCACGAGCACAATCCGAGTAGGCTATTGCTGTTGCATTTGCGGAGTACTTCCTTTTAATGTTTGCCATTTACTATTGCATATTCTTTTAATTATTCTTATGCCAATTTAAGCCTTTAATAGTATTTAATTGCCAGTGTTTTTGCTTATTGAATTACTGTTCAAAATCCGATACGTACTTCTTACGAGCATCCGAGAAGCATCTAACTTTTTTCAGAAGATTCCTTGCTCGATGCTGAAGGACTAATAATTAACGTAACGTAATAGTGCCGATCCGAAGTAGAGGGTGGTGGACTTCTTAAGTTCATAGTCAAGGGTGGATTACTTCGGCTTCGGCCAACACTATTCTTTTGTGTTGTTGTTTTTTACTTCATTGTTTGATTGTTGACCAGACTAGATAATTCCTGTCTCTTTATTAGTCTGTTGTTGAACACTAGTACCGAGTTCTTGTATACCCCGTTATAGCAGTTTGAACTCTGGAGGGTATTTGTGTTTTTTGTTCGGCTGGCAGTACTCAGGGGTTGGGATCGTGTGTTTCCGTTGTGGCAGCGAGCCGTATTCGAGTCCTGATCGAGAGCCTTTGTGTACCCGAGTGCCAGTTCGTAACAAATGGCGACCTTGCTTAGGATTTTGTGAACAGTATAAATTTTTGCAGAGTTGTACATTTGTTTGTTTGTATTTTAGCGTGCATATTGAAGAATATTTTTTTTTGTATGGCAATTAGTAAAGCATTTAAGAGACTCCAGTTAATTTAGTAATTAGTGCTTGCATAGGAAGTTTAACACTTTTGTCTCGAGAATTTGTTTGTGGACTTCAGTATGTCGTGCATTAGCACTGACGATGAGCGAGATATGTCATTTGAAGGTGTGCCGTTAGTAACCATTGAGGAGGATGCTAGAGTTTTTGTGAGTAAGCGGTACCACGTGACGGAGGAGAGGCTGACTGGGGTGGATGTTTGTGGCTTGCACCTGATAGCCAAGGTTTTGGGCATTTCCAATGTAGCAGGGATGTCCAAGGGGGAGCTGATTTCCTGGGTGTTGCGTGGGCGACATGGGGTTTCGGAGGAGAGGACGTTTGGGGGGGTTCCTCCCCAGATCCCCTCTCACTCGACTCCCACAGTGCCGTTCACTCAGTTACCGGAGGTTAGCACTCTCCCAAAGAGGGATGAGAATTGGCAGATTGGAGTGCCCTCGGGTGGTGCACGTGGTGGTAACCCCAGTTTTTGCCCCCCCCCCCCCCTCCTTCAGTAGTGGCAGCTCCCTCTTCCTGCCTGTCTCCAGATATGGTATTTAGACTTGAGCTTGCTAAGATTGAGGCTAGGAAGCAGGAGATTGAGGCTAGGAAGCAGGAGAATGAGACTAGGAAGCAGGAGGATGAGACCAGGAGGCAGGAGGATGAGACGAGGAGGCATGACATTGAGGTTAGGAGGCATGAGGCTGAGCTTAGGTACGACTCGGAGAAATATTGTGCTAAATTAGATTTAGATAAGACTCGTGCAGAGTCGACAGGGACTCGGATGGGCCGCAAGGGCCAAGTAAGAGAACAGTCCTTGGCCCACTTAGTCAAATTGGTGCCGGTATTTAGTGAAACTGAAGTCACAGAATGTTTTAATCGTTTTGAGAAGAAGTGTAGGGAGCATAATTGGCCTGAAGAGAAGTGGGCAGCTCTAGTCTCCTCAAGACTTACGGGTAAGGGTCTGAAGGCTTATGATGCACTGCCTTTAGAGTCTTGCATTGACTACCCAGAATTGAAGAGAGCTGTCCTACGGGCATACGAGTTGCAACCGGAAACATATCGATTGAAGTTTCGGGGTGTTACAAAGACTAGGGAGGCGACCTTTCTTGAACATGCCCGGGACTTAAAAGATGCACTTAAAAACTGGACACGTTCTGAGAAAGCTGAGACTGCAGAACAGTTGACTGAGCTGTTTCTGCTCGAGCAGTTTTATAAGTGTACTGGTGCAGAAATGACTTTAACTATTAAAGAAAAGAACCCAAGAACTCTTCAAGAGGCAGCTGAGATGGCTGACCTCAGGTTGTCGCTAATCAGGGGATGTGAATCTGTAAAGCGTGTTGATGCAGTTCCCAAGGGGCGCGATACTCCAAACCCTCGAGCTCAGGACAATCACTATAGATATAAACCTCAGTTTAAAAGCCAAGATACCAGGACTGAAGCAAAGACTACAGCCGTCCCATTACAGAAGGGTCAGAACTCCGCCCCTTATCAGAAGAGACTGATAGGGGAAGTGGAATGTTTTCATTGTAGAAAGAAGGGGCATTATGCAAAATCTTGTCCTGGTAAGCCGCCAGCTGCAGCCGTGTCTTTGGTGCGCAGCATAGGTGTGGTTGAAATGTCGTCTGGATTTACCCGGGGTAGTTTGCCAGCGGCAGGGTCACAGGCTATGTATAAGACTCAGGAAGGCTCGTCCCCTGTCCATGATGTATTTTGCGCCCATAGAGGGACCGGTAGGGTAAGTTGGGCAGGTTGCCAGCATAAGGTGGAAGTTTTGCGTGATACTGGAGCTTCACAGACACTTTTGAAGAATTTCACGGGGCGACCAATTAATGCGGCACGGGTGGTTGTTGTTCAGGGTATTTATGCGACCAGGTCATACCCGTTGGTTCGTGTGGAGCTGGAAGTTGATGGTGTGATTAAGGACTTAGATGTTGGGATCGTTGAGAAATTGCCAGTGGAGGGCGTCGACCTTCTTCTCGGCAACGACTTTGCGGTGCCTACTTTAGACGTTCCACCCTTAGTCGTTGCCGAGAGGCCGGCCGACGTGAGTAGGGAGGAACAAGAGTGGGTAGTGAGTTGTCAACGCCAACAGATGGCATGTGTGGTAACTCGTTCCCAAGCATTTAAGGTATCACAGCCTATTTCCCAGGCCACAGAACAGCGGAGGAAGGGAAATAAGGAGAAGCGGAAGGCTGGGAAAAGTTTGAAGAGTTTAGAACCAGTGGCTCTCCCAAAAGACCCAATAGCAGGACCTTTGACCGAGTCTGTTGTAACTCCAGTGCCTAACACAGTTGATAAAGTAGTGGAGGAGGCAGAGACTCAGAGACAACACCGTTACCTGCAGCGAGAAAACCGGATGTCTAAGTTGGATGTTGGGGGAGGGCATGAGTTGTTGACCAAGCAGTTAGACATGTTGGCTCCCACAGACATTCGAAAGTTGCAATTAGAGGATCCAGAGGTTTTGCAGTGTACCAATGGGGCTGTGGAGTTAGAAGAAGATAGGGATGCAAAGGCAGGGGATTTTGTTTTCTTTAATGGAATTTTATACCACCGATATCAAGATCCTAAAAGGAACTGGGAGGGCGGATCAGGTACAGTTGACCAGCTGGTCGTGCCAGAGGGCTGCAGGGAAAGTTTGCTTAGGTTGGCTCATGATTCTCCATTATCAGGACATTTGGGTGCCAAGAAAACGGTGGCGGCTTTGGGGAAATTGTTTTGGTGGCCGGGGATGAAGTCTCATGTGCAGTCATGGATAAACTCATGTGATATTTGTCAACGTGTCGGGAAACCGAACCAAGTTATTCCTAAGGCTCCGTTACACCCTATTCCTGTGATTGGGCCACCCTTTAGTAAAATTATTGTTAACATGGTTGGTCCACTCCCTCCCACTAAGGCTGGAAATAAATTTGTGTTAACCATAATGGATGTTGCCACTAGATACCCCGATGCATACCCTATGAAAAATGGAATGGCTAAGACGGTAGTCAGTAACTTGTTGTGGTACTTCTCAAGGTACGGGTACCCGGAGGAGATTCAGTCTGATCAGGGATCTAATTTCACCTCCAACATGTTCAAGCAAACAATGCAACAGCATGGGATACGAGCAGTAGTATCGTCAGCGTATCACCCTGAGAGTCAAGGGGTGCTTGAGCGGTGGCATGCTACACTCAAAAGCATGCTCAGGTGTTATTGTGCTGACAACGGTATGGATTGGGATCTTGGATTGCCTTATGTGCTGTTTGCTGCTCTGGAGGTACCTGGTGAGAGCCTGGGATTTAGTCCAAACGAGCTGATTTTTGGACACCGTGTCAGGGGCCCCCTTAACCCGGGAACTGCTGGGAGACTCTAGAGAGTTCCCCCGGCGGACTGCGGGGAGACTCTTAACCCGTACAGCCCCAGCGACGCTGATTTGAAAACCGGCCGGGTTCTGGTGCGCAAACATTACAAAACTAGCCGGGGCTCCACGGGTTAAGAGGGAGTGAAAAAAATAATCAACTTTTGACATCGAAAAAAAAAAAAAAAAAAAAAATTGTTTGGCCCCTGGGCCATGCAAAATCTCAGTCCTCTACCTCCCCTCCTTCCCCACTTTCCTCCTCTCCTTCAGTTATCACCTATTTTCCCTGTTATTCCCTTATTCTGAGGTATATTTTCGTGCTAACATTAAAAATCCGGTTGGAGGGTGTGGTCATCACTGATAGCAAGCGAATGCAAGAGAGAGAGAGAGAGTATCGATCGACTGTGTCTCAGTGGCCTTGGGGGAAATTGGCGGGAAAGCAGCTTGCCTCACCCATACATTATACAACTCGCGGGCTATATCTCCGATTTTGACCATCCAAACGCTGTTTTCACTCGTTTTATTGTTGTTTCAGGTTAATACCTTTATAATCAACCCATAATAGGCGCATATGGATAATTATTAATGCTATTAATGGCACAATGAATATTTTATTGACGGAAACACCTCAAATACGTCAGCACAGGGGGACGTTTCCAATTACCCCCATGCGCACTTGTTAGGTTAACATGCTGAAAGAAATTTGGGAGGGGACTGTGCAGCCTTGTCCATTATTAAAGTATGTGCTTGAAAGCCGTGAGCGCATGCTTAAGAGTCTGGAGATGGCAGGTAGAAATTTGACAGAATCACAAGCTTTGATGAAGGACAGGTATGATCGCAAAGTGAGGCTCCGGAAGTTCACTGTAGGACAAGAGGTATTAATTTTGTTGCCTTTGGTTGGTAACCCCCTCTCTGCGAAGTACACTGGACCTTATAAAATTGTAGAACAAATTTCAGACTTAGATTACCTTGTTGCCACTCCAGACAGGAGGAAAAAGAACCAGTTATGTCACGTGAACCTTATTAAAGAGTATGTGAGGCGCCCCTCTGAGCCTCTCACTGTCCCTGTGTTGGCTTGTTGCGGCTGTGGTGGAGAAGGAGAGGGGGACAGTCAAGCTTCGGAGGAGGATAGCTGGGATCAACATGTTTCAGCGGATCAGTGGGCGGGGAACTCGAGCCTAAGGGCTGACGAGGCTATAGCTCATTTGCCTGAGCCGCAGTTTGATGCTATCCGTCAGTTGTTCGGTTCATACCCCACTGTATTTGCTGAACACCCAGGCCTCACTACTCAGGCTATGCATGAAGTTGACGTGGGGGACCATATACCCTTTAAGTCAATCCCGTACCGTGTGCCCCCCATAAAACTACCAGCTCTGAGGGATGAGTTGGAGTATATGCTCGGTAGAGGGTTGATAGAGAAAGGCACAGTTAAGTGGACTTCCCTCGTAACACTGCAGCCTAAGCCAGATGGCAAGGTACGCTTTTGTATTGATTTCCGTAGGTTAAACGGTTTGACTCCAACTAACCCATATCCTCTTCCTCGGGTTGATGATAGTGTTGACAAAATTGGTAATGCTCGTTTTTTGTCTAAAGTAGATTTAGTAAAAGGTTACTGGCAAGTACCTTTGTCCGAGCGTGCTAAAGAGGTATGTGGTTTTGTTGTGGACGGGAGTACCTACCGGTGCAATGTTATGCCTTACGGATTTAAGAATGCACCAGCAACGTTTCAGAACCTGATGAATGAAATTGTAAAGGACATTCCGAATTGCACCGTATATTTGGACGATGTAATCATTTATGATGACGACTTTGAGAGCCATTGTGAGCACCTTGAGACCTTGTTCCGGAAACTTAGTGTAGCAGGTCTGGTAGTAAATTTGGCAAAGTGTGACTTCGTAAAAGCCACTGTGCAGTACCTTGGGTTTGTAGTGGGAAGGGGACAGGTGTGCCCTCCTCAGAACAAGGTACAGGCTATCAATAAATTTCCGCACCCAACAACCAAGAAACAGATTATGAGATTCTTGGGTATGATAGGCTACTACAGATGCTTCATAAAAGGTTACTCAACGGTGTTGGCACCTCTCACAGATTTGTTATCTAAAGACAAAAAGTTTTTGTGGGCACCTGAGTGTGAAAAGGCTTTCACTTTGGTGAAGCATTTGCTATGTACTCACCCGATACTCAGGGCCCCAGACTTTAACAGGCCTTTTCAGCTGGCAACAGATGCTAGTGGTGTAGGGGCTGGTGCCGTCTTGCTACAGACAGACAATGAAGGTGTGGAACACCCAGTAAGTTTCTTTTCTAAGAAGTTCAATGCTGCACAAAAGAACTATTCTACAATAGAAAAGGAATTACTGGTGATTGTGCTGTCGCTCAGGCACTTCGAGGTGTATGTTCCAGCCTATGGCCCAGTCGTGGTTATCTACACTGATCATCACCCTTTGAGATTCCTGAATCAATTTCACAATCACAATATGAGACTGACCAGGTGGTCTTTGATGTTGCAGGAGTATAACCTGGACATCCGTCATATTGCTGGATGTGACAATGTGATCGCGGATTGTTTATCAAGGGTGGATTATCAGTCGTAGGCTATCACAGGTGTGTGGGTTTGAGTGGAGGAAAATAGGCTGCCCTTATAGTGCAGCCGGGAAAATCATATTAAAATATAAAAATCATATAAAAACTCCTTCTTTTGATATAGGTAATCGTATAAGTTTGTCATAGCCTATAGAGTTTGAGTAGTCCACAAACTATCAAACGGCCGAGCTGCTGTAAGCTCGCTCTGGGAGCATGATATTGTGTCTTTTTGCTATTGTTGGGAGGAGTTATAAAATGTGGATTTTTTTTTATTTTTTTATAATAAGATGTGTTTTGGTGATAAACTCAGCTTTGTTTTAGTGCCATGCGGTCGCTGGGTGTGGGGGGCTTGATGGGGTTCTGTGTTTGTCAGATTTTAGCTCAGGGTTGAGCGAGTAAAATCTTGGGGGAGGTGTGACGCATGTCCCCGTGTGAGCATGCTGTACAGAACGCCTAGTCATGCCCCACTCTCGCTAGGATCGTCAGGGCAGGAACTTTGGCTGTAGTCTATGTAGAGTTTCCTAACTTAGTTTGTGTGAGCCGTTGTACTATAAGTATTATGAATATGTATTTTGTTTTCATCTGAGTCAACGAGTTCTATTTTATATCATTAGTTATAAGTATTGTGTGTAAAACTTATTTGTAATGATGGGAAGAGAAACAGCCACAGGTAGGTGTCAGTGGGTACGCCAGGCAGGAGGTAGGCCTAACTCACTAGCACTCCTCCCCCCCTCAGTGCTAGGGGGAGCCTTTGTGTATCCCAGAGGAGAGAGAGAAATTACGTAATGGTTGTCAGTGGGCGGTCCTTAGTAGTTCACGTTGGGCTCACTAGAGGGCCGGGTATAAAAGGGAAGTCTAGCCATTTTTTCATCAGAACTCATTAGGCAGAGCGACTTCTCATTTCCCTTGCTAACTATTTATATTCTTCTGACTGATGGGAACTTTCTCTACTACCTTACATTCTTATTTCCTCTTTTCCCTACCCTGTTTAACTTCCATGGTCCCGTTGGTGCAGAGCTAGTCAGCCAACGTATTATCGCTTGAGTTCTCACGAGATACTTGCCTATTAGATAGCCTATTTTGGAAGGGTTGACTTAGAATAGGATTGATTTATGTTTGTTGCACTTGTATATGCATTTCCCTGTGTGTTATTATTATTATTCCTGTTTTCTGCTAGTCTAGGTAATGCTAGACTGGGGTAAGGCTTTTCTGTGTTACGAGTTGTTGTTTGATGCAGTGGTTAAGCGATAAACCTGCATACTCGTTTCGGTTCAGTGAAGCCTAGGTTGTCTTCGCGGCTGACTGTGTTGAGTTAATAATTTACAGTGCGTGAGGGCAAGAGCGTAACCACCCTGTATTTTATTAACAGTTTGTTTTTACTTTGTCAAGGAGCCGGGAGAAAACCAGATACAAGGGATCTGGATTTCTCAAAGTGCACTTGTTAGTTTTAACGTAATACTTTAAACAGTCGTGAGGACTTCGCTAGGCTACGAGCCGTTTTTGCTCAGTCACTGCTACCTTTTTGCCTACAGTACCCCAGCTAGACTTTACTCGATTAGTAGATACAAAATAGTATTGAAGCTTTCCTTATGTATGATATTGTTTATGCACTATTGATTTCATGTGTTGCAAGCTTGGCTACTTTAGTGATTAGTGGCCCACGAGCACAATCCGAGTAGGCTATTGCCGTTGCATTTGCGGAGTACTTCCTTTTAATGTTTGCCATTTACTATTGCATATTCTTTTAATTATTCTTATGCCAATTTAAGCCTTTAATAGTATTTAATTGCCAGTGTTTTTGCTTATTGAATTACTGTTCAAAATCCGATACGTACTTCTTACGAGCATCCGAGAAGCATCTAACTTTTTTCAGAAGATTCCTTGCTCGATGCTGAAGGACTATTAATTAACGTAACGTAATAGTGCCGATCCGAAGTAGAGGGTGGTGGACTTCTTAAGTTCATAGTCAAGGGTGGATTACTTCGGCTTTGGCCAACACTATTCTTTTGTGTTGTTGTTTTTTACTTCATTGTTTGATTGTTGACCAGACTAGATAATTCCTGTCTCTTTATTAGTCTGTTGTTGAACACTAGTACCGAGTTCTTGTATACCCCGTTATAGCAGATTGAACTCTGGAGGGTATTGGTGTTTTTTGTTCGGCAGGCAGTACTCAGGGGTTGGGATCGTGTGTTTCCGTAGTGGCAGCGAGCCGTATTCGAGTCCTGATTGAGAGCCCTTGTGTACCCGAGTGCCAGTTCGTAACAACAGCAGCAGTGCTGAGCGAGAGGACACCAGCAGTGCTCAGGAGGTAAAATCCTGCTCTCTAACCAAGCGGCCACGAAGAGCTACAAAAAACATAGTTTCACCATCTCTCGCAGCTGCACTGGTTTGTACTCAGCTTTCCGACCGAAAAGCCACCATCGTGCTGACAGAAGCTGCAAAAAGCCTCGGCCATGACACTACGGACCTGGCCATCAACCGTACAACCATTGCCCGGTCTCGACGTCAAGCCAGGAGACGTTTCGCGGAAAACCTCAAAAAGGACTTCCAAGCGGATGTCCCCTTGACTGTCCATTGGGATGGAAAACTCCTTCAAGCCCTGACAACCAAGGAGCATGTGGATCGTCTGCCTATCTTGATATCCGGAGTAGGAGTCAGCCAGCTCCTCGGCATCTCTAAACTCCCTTCGGGGACCGGTGAAGCACAAGCTCAAGCTGTTTTCCATGCTTTGGATGAGTGGGGAGTGACCGAGAAAGTGGTCGCCATGTCTTTTGACACGGCCGCTGCAAACACGGGACATCGGACCGGCGCATGCGTCCTTCTGGAACAGAAGATCGGAAGGGATCTTCTTTACTTGGCCTGCCGCCACCATATCATGGAAGTCATTTTGGCTGCTGCTTTCGGAGCTGTGATGGGAGGAGGGACTTCCGGGCCCGAAGCGCTCCTATTCAAGAGGTTTCAAAGCCAGTGGGATTTAATCGACGAAGCATTTCAACCTGAAACTACGGATGATGCGGTGAACGCGGCCATAACTCCAACTCATCGAGATGAAGTAGTCGCCTTTGTGATGGAGCAACTGACAATCCACCACCCTCGAGACGACTACAGGGAGCTGTTGGAGCTCCTGATCTTGTTCCTCGGGCATATACCTCCTCGTGGAGTTCGATTCCGAGCTCCTGGTCCCATGCACCATGCACAATGGATGAGCAAGATCATTTACGCTTTCAAGGTTTGGATGTTCAAGATCCAATTCCGACTGACAAACCGTGAGGAGAAGGCTTTGAGGGATCTCTGCATCTTCGGAGCTCTTCTCTACGTCGAGGCATGGATCACCTCTCCTTCTTCAGTCCAAGCTCCTAGGAGGGACTTGCACCTCATCAAGGCTCTCGTCGACTTCCCTAACCAAGAGATCAGCAAGGCTACATCAGAGAAGATTAAAATGCACCTCTGGTACCTTGGAGAAGAAACTACAGTCGTGGCCCTTTTTGATGATGCCGTATCCGTTCGAACGAAGAAGGATATGGTCAAGGCAATGTCGGGAGAAATGGACGATGAGGAAGAGCCTCCCAAGCGAGCTCAGCACGATCTCGGATTCTTGAAAGATGACAACCTCGAAGACTTCGTGTCACCAAGAAGTCGGGGTTTCTTCGAGAAGGTGCGACTTCCAACGGATTTTCTCCACTATGATCCTGAGGAGTGGCCAAATTGCGGTGATTATCAGGAGGCCTGCCGTCTCGTTAATGGTTTGGAGGATGTGAATGATCATGCTGAACGAGGGGTCTCTCTCGTCAAAACATACAACCGGCTCCCCACGAAGGATGAAGAACAGCTGCAGTTTCTCCTCCAAGTTGTGAGCGAGCACCAGAAGCTATACCCGGACACCCGGAAGAAAACCCTGGCACAAACCAGGCAACAATGAACGGAGTGGTGCCCGTGATACCCCTGTCCTTGAGCAGCTAATACCTACTAAGTTTACTGTTTTAGAGTGGGGGGGAACTGGATGACCAGAGCCAAAGTATCCTTCCATATGTAGAGGCCACCCAAAGAGTGGCCTTCAAACTCCGTGGACTACCAGTAAATATTAAACAATCTTCGCAAAAATGTTACTGAATCATTTTTGGACCAAACTGACTCGATGAGAACCCTGAGAGCGGTAAGAAGAGCAATTTTGAAATTTTCCTATAGCATAAGGGCCACCCTAAATTATATATATATATATATACACTATAATAAATGTTTTTATACTCACTGCCGGACTTGAACCACCGGCAGTCAGAACAAATGCCCATAATTTAATCCACTAAACCACAGCGTGATAGAGGATACTTGTGTGCAGTTGATTAAAGCATAGACACTCGTCCTGACTGTTGGTGGTTCATGTCCGCCTGGGAGTATACATAAATAATTACATTTATGATCGCATTGAATCTTAACACCTTACGAGCGGCCTATGCGGTTTATTTATGTGTACCGCCCAGCGGGGTGTTTTTAGCCAAAATAGGGCTGTTTACGTGATCATTTTCATGCCTAAATAAGACCCAGAACGTAAAACAAGTATCTATCCCTGAAAGGGCATAAACAGAGCTTTCGAATGACACCATAACGATCCTTGTATGATGGATAGTTTTCTTGCAATAACCGTGCAACGCGAGTGCAAAAAGCAGGTAATTCGGTACTTTCGGTACATAATTGAGTATGTAGCGAGTGAGAGAGGGAGGAGGGAGCTGAGATTTGTGTCAGTAGGTTCGCCGCGGTGGTCTGGAGCAGTCATACGCTCGCTAGTCTCCTGCCACCACTTGTCTCTCTCTCTCAGCCACATTACGTGCTGAAATTGCCACTCGAGTTATGTCGAGCGCCGCCACATAGTCCAGCTTTATTTAACTCGACTTATGTTGCTCGCCGCTAATTAAGGGTTAACCATTGGAATGTTTATCTATAATAAGGTCAGCGTAACATTATTTTGTAGCATTTTGAATGTGTTGTAATTCAAATTTAGAATATATATAAGAAACGAAATAGTGACCATAATCTGTGACCTTCCCCATTCACCTTGACCTTTGAATAACAAAAACAAAAAATTTGGACAATCGTTGCATTGACCAACCGAATTTGCCAGCAAAATTTGGTGACGATACGTAACCCGTTCAGTAAAGTTCTGTTATTATCATTTCATACTGGATATTAAGAAGATTTTATTTAGTTGATGAAGGGCCTCAATAAAATTAGCAGTCTTTCAACTATCTTTATTAACCCTTTTTACTATCACAGATCCTTCATACTCTCCACAAAGTCGTCTAATTATAGCTAGACTACAATAAAAAAGACGTCACCGGTACACAAAGGGTTAAACAGTCTAGGAAGTGTTTATTTTTTTTTATTAAACTCTTGTTTTGTTCTTTGACCTTGACTTTTAACGTTAAGTATTATAATATATATATATATATATACTGTATATATATATACCGGTATATATATATATATATATATGATTGAAATATATGATATTTAAGTAAAATGCAACTAACAGTCGTCAGCTTATCGAAAATTTAGTATTTTTTATGATGAAGGTTTACTTATGACCTTGGCCTGTGCCCTTGACCTTTATGTAGGATTATAGTTTTGTTTGCTTTGATGTAACCCTAGAAAATCAAATAAGTGTGTCACATTTCATTACCAATTATCAGTTAGTTTCAGAGGTATTAAAGGAATAGTTGACCTTGACCTTCATCTTGACCTTCATGATGTCTGAAAAATTAAAGTTTTAATTTTCCCTCAAAACACAACTGTCTCAACGAATTTTGTGAAGTTTACATGAATAGTAAAGAAATTAGCTTATTGACCTTATATTTGATGTTGACCTGTGACCTTGACCTATCAAATGGAATGATGTTCATACTTGTATGACCTTGGTCTAGGCATTCCGAATATGCATGATATGCCTAATGAGAATCTTACATTAAATAGGAAATACTAGTAAAATCATATTTCGAACATTAACCTTGACCTTTGACCTTTGACCTTAGAATTTCTTAGCCAGGATTTAGTTAGCTTAACAGCAATGTTCATATTAACTAGCATTATGAATATGGTGTAATTCATATACAAACTTATTGATTACAAATAGTGATCGTATACTGTGACCTTGACCTTTGACATTTGACTTAAAATAAATACATATATTTGGATGTTCGTCGCATTGACCAACTGAATTTGCCTGTATAATTTGGTGACAATACATTAAACAGTCTAGGAGGAGTTTAGGGTAAATGGCAAATACTCTTGTTTTGACCCTGTCCTCTGACCTTAACTATTACAATATTTATGCGAAATTTGATATATATATGATATTTAAGTAATAAGCCATAACACAGCCAGTTTTCCAAAAATTTAATAATATTTTTTAATAAATAATAAAAGTTGCCTTTGACCTTGACCTTTATGTAAGAGTACCATTTTGTTTGCATTGACATTACCCATGACAATCAAATAAGCATGCCTAATATCATTAAAACCCATCAGTTAGTTTCATATACAGTATATTAATAGCATAGTTGACCTTGACATTTGACCTTTATCTTGACCTTTATGTCTCAACATTTATTATTTTCCTTTTTACTTAAAGTGCAACTATCTCACCAAATTGTGTGAAGTTTGCATGAAAAGTAAAGAAAAATTGCATATTGACCTTTTATTTGACCTTGATCTTTCATATGGAATTGAAAACATTTCTGTATGACTTTGACCTAGATATTCCGAATATACATAGTAAACGTAGTGAGAATCTAACAGTTAGTATAAAAATACTAGTAAAAAACCCATTTTGACCTTTGACCTTGACCTTTGACCTTTCCCTTTAAAATGTTTGTCTAAGATTTGGGCAATACGATATTAAGGTAACCAGTAACTTGTATTGTGAAAATGAAGACATTTGAGTAAAAAGTTAAATAAATAGTAAAAGTTGACCTTTGACCTTGACCTGTGACCTGGACCTTTATGTAAGAGTTTTCTTTTTTTCATTGACATTGCCCTGGAAAATCAAATAAACATGCCTAATTTCATTAAAACCCATCAATTAGTTTCATATATATTAATAGAATAGTTGACCTTGACCTTTGACCTTTATCTTGACCTTTATGTGTGTCCAAATGTATTTTTTCCTTTTCATTTAAAGTACAACTATCTCACCAAATGTTGTGAAGTTTGCATGAAAAGTAAAGAAAATAGCATTTTGACCTTTTATTTGACCTTGACCTGTGACATTGACCTTTCATATGGAATTGAATAGTTTCTTGTATGACCTTGGCCTAGGTATTCCAAATATTCATGGTAAGCCTAGTGAGAATCTAATAGTTAGTATAAGAAATACTAGTGAAAAACTTATTTTGGCCTTTGACTTTGACCTTTGACCTTACCCTTAAGAATATTTACCTAAAATTTGGTCAATACGATATTAAAGTTACCAGTAACTTGCATTGTGAAAATGAAGACATTTGAGTAAAAACTAAAACATATGAAATATTTACCTTATTTTTAACCTTGACCTTTGACGTTAACCTTTAAGTTAAATGGACAATTATTTTTTGACTGACCATCGCATTGACCAAATTGATAAACCTGTGAAATTTGGTGAAAATCTATCGAACGGTCTAGGAGGAGTTTCCGGACAGACAGATAGACGACGACGACGACGACAGACAGGCTGGCTGGTGGTGCACAGTATACGGGCGGGATCTGTTTGCGCGATACCACTCTGCTTCGCAGAGTTGATAACGTCTCCATAGTTGTATTTGTTCAACCAGGAACATTTCCAACATACAGAGACGAATTTTAAAGGTATGTGTGTATGTTTTTGGTCGTGTGAGTGTGTTGCATTGGTACAAATATCTGTGTGTGTATGTATTCCCTGTATTAACCCCTTCTGTGCCGGCGACATCCTTTTCATCATATTCTGACAACTATTAGACGATTTTATTCAGCTTAGGAAGGCTGTCAGCCAATTAAATGGCTACAGACTCAATTAATTATGTTAGCTACCATAATAATTTCCTTCCTAAGCTTCATAAAATCGTGTAAATGTAGTTAGAATTATATTAAATGGACTTCGCCGGTACAGAAGGGGTTAAGTATGATAATGGTTCTGTGTTCAGTCAAAGTCATTAATACTGTCTATACATATTCTAAGCTAAAATTTGAATCTCTTCAGGGGAGGTATTTAGTGTGTTACCTAAACCTCCACTAAGCTTTAAATTATACCCCCTTGACCCCCTTTCAATATTAATTTATACATTTTAAGTAGAAAAATGTCCCGGCCGAAGGTCGGTTACTCTAAATAGCAGGCTCACTGTCGCTCGTCAGGGAAAATCAACACATAACTGGCACGAAAGGTCTTAAAAATGACAGAAATGGGGGGAAAGTTCTTAAAATCGCCAAACTAATGGGGCAAACGTCTTAAAATCTCAAAGGCAATTTGCTATACATGAGGGAGAAAGGGGTCCCAAAAAAATCATTCAAGCTGAAATCTCCACTTATTTAACCCTCTTATGCGCGGCCCTAAACTTACATAAAACATTCCTAGACCATAAGTAATTCCTAGACCACAAGTAATTCCTAGACCACAAGTAATTCCTAGACCGCAAGTAATTCTTAGACCGCAAGTAATTCCTAGACCACAAGTAATTCCTAGACCACAAGTTATTCCTAGACCGGAAGTAATTCCTAGACCGCAAATAATTCCTAGACCGCATGTAATTCCTAGACCACAAGTAATTCCTAGACCGCAAGTAATTCCTAGACCACAAGTAATTCCTAGACCCCAAGTTATTCCTAGACCGCAAGTAATTCCTAGGCCGCAAGTAATTCCTAGACCGCAAGTAATTCCTAGACCGCAAGTAATTCCTAGACCACAAGTAATTTCTAGACCACAAGTAATTCCTAGACTGCAAGTAATTCCTAGACCACAAGTAATTCCTAGACCCCAAGTAATTCCTAGTCCACAAGTAATTCCTAGACCACAAGTAATTCCTAGACCGCAAGTAATTCCTAGACCACAAGTAATTCCTAGACCACAAGTAATTCCTACACCGCAAGTAATTCCTAGACCGCTAGTAATTCCTAGACCACAAGTAATTCCTAGACCACAAGTTATTCCTAGACCGCAAGTAATTCCTAGACCGCAAGTAATTCCTAGACCGCAAGTAATTCCTAGACCACAAGTAATTCCTAGACCAAAAGTAATTTCTAGACCACAAGTAATTCCTAGACCGCAAGTAATTCCTAGACCACAAGTAATTCCTAGACCACAAGTAATTCCTAGACCACAAGTAATTCCTAGACCGCAAGTAATTCCTAGACCGCAAGTAATTCCTAGACCGCAAGTAATTCCTAGACCACAAGTAATTTCTAGACCACAAGTAATTCCTAGACCGCAAGTAATTCCTAGACCACAAGTAATTCCTAGACCACAAGTAATTCCTAGTCCACAAGTAATTCCTAGACCACAAGTAATTCCTAGACCACAAGTAATTCCTAGTCCACAAGTAATTCCTAGACCACAAGTAATTCCTAGTCCACAAGTAATTCCTAGACCACAAGTAATTCTTAGCATATCAATACTATACTGTCCACAACCCACTGCTATTGATAAACAAATAACAATAACATAATAGTAATAACATAAACAAATAACAATAGCATAATAGTAATAACATAAACAAATAACAATAGCATAATAGTAATAACATAAACAAATAACAATAGCATAATAGTAATAACATAAACAAATAACAATAACATAATAGTAATAACATAAACAAATAACAATAGCATAATAGTAATAACATAAACAAATAACAATAGCATAATAGTAATAACATAAACAAATAACAATAACATAATAGTAATAACATAAACAAATAACAATAGCATAATAGTAATAACATAAACAAATAACAATATCATAATAGTAATAACATAAACAAATAACAATACCATAATAGTAATAACATAAACAAATACAACAACCTACAGTATTAGTGAATGTATTGATAATGGTCGGGGAGAGAGTATTTACACCAAAGCCTCTTACACACTGGCCTTCACCTTCTACAGGGGGTCAAACTGGAACAATTTGGTTTGAAGACTTAAATGAATGAGATTGATTGCAAGACAATTAACCTGAAATAGCATTATATAATTTATTTTATCACTTCCAAAGTCATAATTTGAACTAAAAATCACACTTCTATCTTTACATATACAACAATAAAAGTTATTATGAAAATACATGAAATAGCATTGTTTTAGTCACTAAATTACTTCCAAAGTCCTAATTTGAGTTATAAACCATACTTCTATCTTTATATAGCCAACAAAGAATGGACTCGTCTTTCGTTGGACACCCTGGATAGAGACAACAACATATCTCCAGTTGTCCCCGTCTTTATATGCCCGGGGCTGTCTAGTACGGCTATGAGGCCGAGAAGTTATTGAAGAACGAGACAACATGCCGGGAATGTAGAGTTAGGAGGGACGGGGATGGCTGGGGTACGGTCCGTATTTTGGTGCCCGGGATCTTCGCGTAGTGGTTTACTTGGGTGTGTGTTAGCTTAAAGGAAATGTTTTGTTGGGGTCTAGCGTAGTGGTTTATTTGGCTGTGTATTTGAATAAGCGGAATGTTTTGTTGGGGTCTAGCTTTCTATGTGTAATATTGTGTGTATATTAGGTTAATTGGAATGCTCTTTTGGGGATCACATGCTTTATTTATGTAGTATTGTTATTATTATTATTTTTGAGGGTGTTAGGTGTTGGGAGTGAAATTAATTAATTTATATTATTTGGTGTGAATTGGTTCAAGTGGACTGTTTTGTTATGGGTCTTGATGTTGTGTTATATTTGGTGTGTATTAAATTCAGTGAAGTTTTTTATTGGGGTCTAGCTAAGTGGTTTACTGGTGTGTATTAGCTTAACTGGAATGTTTTGTTGTGGTCCAGCTAAGTGGTTTATTGGGTGTGTATTAGGTTAAGTGAAATGCTTTGTTGGGGGTCTAGCTAAGTGGTATATTGGTGTGTATTAGCTGAAGTGAAATGTTTTGTTGAGATCTAGCTAAGTGGTATATTGGTGTGTATTAGGTTAAGTGAAATGTTTTGTTGGGGTCTAGCTTAGTGGTATATTGGTGTTTATTAGGTTAAGTGAAATGTTTTGTTAGGATCTAGCTAAGTGGTTTACTGGTGTGTATTAGGTTAAGTGAAATGTTTTTTTGGGGTCTAGCTTTTGTGCTATAATTTGTATGAAGTAGATTAGGCTAAGTGGAATATCTAGCTTTTTAGTTTTATTTGGTGTGAATTAGGTTAAGTAGAATTTATTGTTTAGGTCTAGCATTTGTGTTTTAATTAATGTGTATGCTTTTGTTTGGAGTCTTGCATTTATGTTTATTTGGTAGGAAGTAAGAGGTGTGGTGGAATGGTCTTGCCACTGGACTGGTAATCCAAGGGACCCGGGTTCGAATCTCGATATGTTAATGGGAAGATATTATTGGGATGGAATTTGTGCTCTACCTAGTATCAGGGCATTACCACAAAGCCCACCGAAACGCCAAAAAAATACCCTCATTGTTCCCTGATTAAATAGCACTGTATGAATATTCCCATATTCAAAATATCCTACAGGGGGGCAATGCCTAGCAAGTTAATTGCTCAATAGGTGGCATTCTGAGAGTGAGGGGCCGAGTCTAGTGGATGAGACAGTGAAGCGCGGGGGCGAAGCAGCTTCTGATATGGGGCGGCTTTGAGCCGTGACTGTGTGCTTCACATGTCTCACTCCCTAGACTGGAACGAGACCTCACAGGCTTCACTGTGTTCAGATGTAGTATGTACTGTACAGGTTCTCAGCCTATGCCCGAGAGGGAGCAGTTGGAATATAGAAAGCAAACAAAAATGGAATGTTTTTAGGGGGGAGGGGGGGGGGGGGGGCTCTCGTGTTTTATTTTGTGTGTATTAGGTGAAGTGGAAGGTTTTCTTGTGGGTCTAACTTCGGTGGTTTATTTGGTGTGAATTGGCTAAGAGCACTTTCAGTACGGGTGACGGCTTTTCAATATATTCTAGGTGTTACCAGATGATTGTCTTTAGTTTCCGAAAGCCCTCTAGCAATATAAAAGTTATATACTATCTCAATTCACCATCTTAGCTACTACGGATCCTTCCTGAGAGACTAAAAATCGTCTGAATGTAACCGGAATAAATATAAATACACGTTACCCGCATTAAACCAGTTAGCTAAATGGAATTTTGTATTGGGGTCTAGGTGTGTATGTGTGTTATTGGGTGTGTATTAGCTTAACGGGAGATTTTTTTTTCTTTTTTTCTGGCCACCCAGCTCCCTCATGCTTAGCCCCATTACTTCTGAGAATTTAAGAGGTTTGGTCCATTTGTTTGGCGATTTAAAGATCTCGCCCCATTTGTTTGCCAATGTTAAGACCTTTCATGCAATTTAGGTGTTGATTTGTTTTCCTGGCGAACAATAGCGAGCCTGTAAGTTTAGAGGAATCGGCCTTCGACCGAGACATTTTTATTTCGAAAAAATACAAATTTATCTTGAAGGGGGATCTTGGGGATGTTTTATGATTGATGGAACCCTAGGAAGGAAGCTGAAATATTAATACAAATATATACAAATAAGCAAATAAATACGTCCCCCTTAAATGGAATGTTTAATCTGGATCTAGCTTTTGTATTTTATTTGCCATTCGACTATTTTGTGACAATTATATTAGGTAATATGTCTGGATTGAGAGAAGTGGATTATTTTGTGAGGTTCTGCTAAAATGGATGATGTTGTGGGGGTCAGTTTGTGGATCAAATTGAGTGGATTAGTGTGTATGGATCAAGTTGAGTGGATCAGTGTGTATGGATCAAGTTGAGTGGATCAGTGTGTATGGATCAAGTTGAGTGGATTAGTGTGTATGGTTCAAGTTGAGTGGATTAGTATGTATGGATCAAGTTGAGTGGATTAATGTGTATGGATCAAGTTAAGTGGTTTACTGTGTATGGATCAAGTTGAGTGGATTAGTATGTATGAATCAAGTTGAGTGGATTAGTGTGTATGGATCAAGTTGAGTGGATTAGTTTGTATGGATCAAGTTGAGTGGATTAATATGTATGGATCAAGTTGAGTGTATTAGTGTGTATGTATCAAGTTGAGTGGATTAGTATGTATGGATCAAGTTGAGTGGATTAGTGTGTATGTATCAAGTTGATTGGATTAGTATGTATGGATCAAGTTGAGTGGATTAGTATGTATGTATCAAGTTGAATGGATTAGTTTTTATGGATTAGTGTGTATGTATCAAGTTGAGTGGATTAGAATGTATGGATCAAGTTGAATGGATTAGTATGTATGGATCAAGTTGAATGGATTAGTTTGTATGGATCAAGTTGAGTGGATTAGTGTGTATGTATCAAGTTGAGTGGATTAGTATGTATGGATCAAGTTGAGTGGATTAGTATGTATGGATCAAGTTGAGTGGATTAGTATGTATGGATCAAGTTGAGTGGATTAGTATGTATGGATCAAGTTGAATGGATTAGTTTGTATGGATCATGTTGAGTGGATTAGTGTGTATGTATCAGGTTGAGTGGATTAGTATGTATGGATCAAGTTAAGTGGATTAGTTTGTATGGATCAAGTTGAGTGGATTAGTACCAGTGCCGTACTTTAAACTTTCTTCTCGCTACTATCAGACGCTATTTTCCCGTTGTGTTTAATTAATGGGCTTCTAGCAATTAACAAGTTTCGAACTATCTCACTTAACCAGTTTTACTATCCCATATCCTTCTTAAGCAGCACAAAATCCTCTTAATATAGCTAGAATAAAAATGAAGTAAGACGTCGCGCGACCGGTACAGAAGGGATTAATAAAGGATTGATAAAACTGACATAAATAGAGTACAAAGGAAATCAAGCAACAACAGATCTAGTGACCCTTCTAGGTTGCTTGTCCTCCAAAACACTGAGGATCAAGTGTCCAAACAGTGGTTTAGAGTGGGTAAGGGAACATTGGAAAGGGAATTACTGCCCTGGAACTAATGTCCGTGGCAGGATTAGGAAGTTAGTAGGGGACAGATGGGTTAGTAACTGAGGGGGGGATAAAATAAAGTTATTCATTTACAAACGCAGTCAGTCGCGGGTTTGAAGCGAGATATTTGTCTAGGCGGAGTTTAAATGAATCAACGGTGATGCAGTCTATAACGTTTCGGGGAAGCCCATTCCACAAGTTGACAACTCGAGTGAAGAAGAAATTCTTAGATTCGTGCGAGTTAAAAGATTTACCAATAATTTTGCAACCGTTTCCCCGCGTGTAATTAGATTGGTCGATAGTGAAGTACTTACTACAGTTCATATTGTCGATGCCTATGATGATTTTGAACACTTGAATTAAGTCACCTCTTAATCTGCGCTGGGTTAAAGGAAATAGATTTAATTCTCTAAGACGCTCTTCGTATGGTTTGTTCTTTAGGCTAGGTATCATTTTGGTAACTCTACGTTGAACTCGTTCTAGCTTGTTTATATCTTTTTGGTAATAAGGGCACCAGGATTGAACGCAGTATTCCAGAAGAGGGCGGACCAAGGAATTGTAAAGGGTTAGGATAACTTCTTTGGATTTATGCTCAAATGACCTGCCTATAAAGCCAATTATTTTGTTTGCCTTCTTAACAACTTCTGAACATTGTTGACTCGGTTTTAGGTTACTCGATATTGTTACTCCCAGATCGGTTTCTCTGTTTACATTCTTAAGCTGAGTGCCATTCATCGAATAGTTTGCTTTCTCATTTAGGTATCCGATATGTAGTACTTTACATTTATCCGCATTGAAACTCATTTGCCAAATTTGGGCCCAACATGACAATTTATCTAGATTGTGTTGCATATCATCAACTTGTTCTTTTGAGAGTACGCTTTGTATCGTCAGCAAATTTTGAGATTGTACAGGTGAGGCCCTCATCTATGTCGTTGATGTAAATTAGAAAGAGAATTGGTCCTAGTACCGATCCCTGGGGTACCCCGCTACTTACATTGGTCCATTTAGATACCTTACCGTTTATGACTACTCTTTGCTTTCTGTCGCTGAGCCAATTTTCTATCCATTTCAACACACCGTCTTGTATTCCATGCGCTTTTAGTTTTAGCAGTAAACGTTTGTGGGGAACTTTGTCAAAGGCCTTTTGAAAATCAAGGTATATAATATCTACAGCTTTACTCTCATCGTAGAGGTTGAGGATATCGTGGAAGAAGTCTAAGAGGTTTGTTAAACAGGAACGTTTTTTACGAAAGCCGTGTTGAGTATCTTTAAGTATGTTATTTTCCTCTAAGTGATTTACGAGTCTGTCTCGTATGACCGTTTCTAGCATTTTACATACAACTGAGGTTAAGCTAATTGGACGATAGTTACTGGGTAGGGATTTGCTGCCTTTTTTGAATATCGGTGTTACGTTGGCTAGCTTCCACTGATCAGGCATAGTTCCAGACTGCAAGGATTTATTGAATAGTAATGTCAGTGGTTTGGAGAGCTCATCCTTAGCTTCCTTCAAAACTCTAGGCGAGATTGTATCAGGTCCAGGCGTTTTATTTACCTGGAGTTTATCTAAACAATTCAATACTTCTCTCTCTGTAACGGTGATATTGCTTAGAACATCTGAATTATCAATCTGAATCGGCGATGGTGTAGGGATATCACTGAGGTCTTCTGTTGTAAAAACTGATGCAAAGAAGGTATTGAGGGCATTACTCATTTGTACTTCGTCTTTGGTGTATTCTCCATTTTCATCGACTAACGGTCCAACAGTTGAAGTAACTACTTTTTTCTTCCTGATATAACTATAGAATTCTTTCGGGTTTGTTTTACTTTGATTCGCAATATGTAACTCTAAGGTCTTTTTACTTTGCTTAATTAACTTTTTGGCTTTGCGTCGTAGCTCTACAAATTTCACCTGTTCTTCGTCATTTTGTGAGGATTTTAATCTATCATTAGCAAATTTTTTAGCAAGCAGGCAGTTTGAAATATCTTTATTCCACCAGTTGGGCTTATTATTATGGCCTGGACGCCGTATTTTCGATGGTATGCAGTCTTGCACTGCTTTTAGGTAAGTGGTTTCGAATAACTTCCAAGATGTATTTATGTCGTTATTGTTAATTAAAAAGCTCCAGTCAGTTTCTTTAAACATAGCTCTAAGTTTATGGAAGTTTGCTTTCTTGAAATTAGGGACTTTTTCGATGCTACTATTAGGTTCGTTACTAGTAAACTTTAAAGTGAAAGTTATCGTACGATGGTCGCTGTTACTGAATTCATCACCATCTGTGGGTGAGTGGGAGCAACAGAGATGGCCTACTGTCATGGATCTCTGGGGATTGTTGACTTTCTTACTCCCGGGATCAATTTAATGGGGGATGTTAGTTTTTTTCCTGGTCCCCCTTCTCCCTTAAGCTTAGCCCCATTAGTTCTAAGATTTTAAGACTTTAGTTAGACGATTTTATGACTTTTCGCCTCACTTATTTTTCAACATTAAGACCTATCGTGACATTTTTGTGTCTAGTTTTTCCTGGCAAGCGATAGCAAGCCTGTAGTTTTGGAGGAACCGACGGTCGGCCAGTGCATTTTTATACCGAAAACTGTACACATTTATCTGGAATGGCGATCTTGCGGATGTTTTTTGAAAGCTTGATGGAGGTCTAGGGAGGAAAATAAATACACAAATATAATAAATATACTGTATATATCGACCAATAAATGAACCCTCCCCTTTTAAAGAGAGACTATTTTATGCAGTTTTGGAAGGAGCTCTAGGAATAAAGGGATTGGTGGAGTCAAGATTAATGGGCGGAGCTCTCCGTCTACTCTGTGTACTCACCTAATTGTACTCACCTAATTGTAGTATACAGGATTTGAGTTTTTAGGCTCGTATTGTCCCGCCTCCAAAGATTCTGTTATCTAATTTGGCTTTAAAAATGTGGATATTCCCCGCACCCACCACTTCATCATCCAACTGATTCCACATATTAATACTTCTATATGGAAAGCTGAATTTCCTCACATCTCCTTTACATCTGCCATTCTTTAACTTGCAACTATGTCCTCTAGTCCTCCCTTTATCTCCCTCGATAAAGTCCTCCTTGTCTATCCTTTCCAATCCCCTAACACATTTATACATCATAATCATATCCCCTCTTTCTCTTCTCTCACTTAGAGTTGGCAAATTCAATCTCTCTCTTCATATGTCAGTTCTCTTAGTTCTGGAATCATCTTCGTTGCAGCTCTCTGTACTTTCTCCAACTTAATTATGTGTTTTTTAAGATGGGGTGACCACACCACTGCCGCATATTCCAATTTAGGTCTCACCATTGATTTTATTATATTTACTAGCATCTCTTCATTCAAATAGTTGAATGCTATTTTTACTTTATTCAACAGGCCATAAGCTTCTCCCACAATTTTGTTAATATGGCTCTCGGGTGAAAGGTCTCCCTGTATTATAATGCCCAAGTCCTTTTCTTTCTCTGAGGGGTTTATCGTGCATTCTCCTAGTTTATATTCCCAATGAGATCTTCTTCTACTCACACCCCCTTCCATCACATGACATTTATCTTTGTTAAAATTTAATGTCCATATCTTGTTCCATCGGTCTATCTTATCCAGATCACTCTGTAGCTCTCTACAACTGTTTTCGTCCACTATATGTTTCATAATTTTTGCATCGTCAGCAAACATATTCATAAATGCATTTATTTCCTCTGGCATGTCATTTATATAGAACAGAAACATAATTGGGGCCAACACTGATCCCTGTGGAACTCCGCTTGTAACATCCCTCCATGTTGATAAGCTGTCTCTTATCATGGTTCTCATCTGTCTTCCCGAGAGATAGTCCTCCATCCACTTCAACAAATTACCCTGAACCCCTCCAAACTTCTTCAACTTCCATCTAAGTCTACTATGAGGAACTCTGTCAAAGGCCTTCTTTATATCAAGATACACACAGTCCGCCCATCCTTCTCTCTCTTGTAGTATATCTATCATCCTATCATAAAAGCTCAGCAGATTAGTAACACATGATTTTCCCTCTCTGAATCCAAATTGTCTTACAGTAAGTAAATTATTTTCTTCCAAGTACTTTATCCATCTTCTTAATAATCTTCTCACACATTTTACAAACAACACTTGTCAGTGACACTGGTATATAGTTTAGCGGCTGCTCCCTACTCCCACCTTTGTAGATTGGTACTACATTAGCCCTTTTCCAGTCTAGTGGTAATTGTCCAACTTCAATAGAGTACTTAAATATTTCATATATATATAGGTTTTACCAATTCCTCAGCACATTCTTTTAGAATCCATCCTGCTATATTGTCTGGGCCCATAGATTTTCTCACATCTAGTCCCTTCATAAGTTCTAGTAGTTCCTCTGGTTGAAAGATAATATCCCCCAATTTTTCATCATTTTGGTATATAATCTCTGGTTCTAAAAATTGTTCATCCATAGCATAAACTGAATGTAATGTATTATTCATAACCTCTCATATCTTCTCATCACCTCATAAATGTTGTCTCCTTCCCTCAGCTTCATTATTTTGTCCTTAACCTTCATTTTGCTATTGACATACCTGTAGAACAATTTGGGATCACTTACACATTTTTCCACAATATTTTTTTCATAATTTCTTGCTTCCTGTTCCCTAATTCTGACATACTCGTTCCTTAGCTTCCTATATGTATTCCAGATCTGTTCATTTCTCCTTCTTCTGGCTATGTTCCATGCCTTATTTCTCTTATCCCTAGCTATTCTACATTTATCATTAAACCAGTCTTTTATCTTTTCAGTCTTATTTCCTTGTCTTGGCACATACCTGTTTACAATATCATCATAAATGTTTTTAAACACACAGTATTTATCATTAACATTGTTTTTCTGTTCAATTTCACTCCAGTCTGCATCCCTGAAGTAACTTTTTAATAGCTTAAAATCTGCTTTCCCATAGTTCAATCTCCTTTCTTTTTGTCTTCTCTCTCTAGCATTGTTGGATAACCCATCAGGATTTCCATTTCAATTACCACATGATCACTATTTCCCAGCGGAGGTAGGTATTTAGTATTTGTAATCATATCTGGATCTCTTGTAAACACCAAGTCTAATCTAGACGATTCATCTTTACCCCTTCTTCTTGTGTTTTCCTTAATATTCTGAATTAGCAGGTATTCTGTAACCAAGTCTAGTAGTACATTTCCCCAAGAACTCATATTACTGCCTGCGTCTCCCTCCTCCCAATTAACCTCTCTACAATTAAAATCCCCTACCAATATTAACTCGTTGTTTCTGCGAAATAAGTGTTCCATAGTTTTGATCATCTCCTTTTTTAATCCTTGGTATTCTTCCTCTTTCCAGGCCCTCGTATATGGTGGCATATATGCTACCGCAATATCAGTGTTTTCATTATTTTCATTAATTACCTCCACTGCTATTATTTCTGCTATATTGTTTTGTAAATCTATCATTTTAACTTTTAATTTATTTTGTGTAATGATTAATACTCCTCCACCCATCTTGCCCTTCCTATCCCTTCTCCACAAATTATAGTTATCCCATCCCATCACTTCCAGACTCATATCTTTATTTAATTTTGTTTCACATAAACACAGTATCATGGGTTTTTCTTGTTTTATGAGGTCACCAATCTCCAATGTTTTGGATATTAAACCATCCACATTGCTATATACCAGTTTACAGTTGCTACTTTTATATTTTGTACTATGTTTTCTTTTCCTCGTTTTTAATCCCTCTTCTTCGCCAACTCCCCCTCCTAATTCTCTCTCCCCCCGCCTCCCTCTCTCTCTCCCCCCCGCCTCCCTCTCTCTCTCCCCCGCTTTCCCCCCTCCCCTCCCCCTCCTTCCTCCCTCTCCCTCTCGTCCCCCCCTCCTCTCCCTCGTCACCCCCTCCTCCTTCTCCTTCTCCTTCTCGTCCTCCTCCTCCTCCCTCGTCCCCCTCCTCTCTCTCGTCACCCCCTCCTCCTTCTCCTTCTCCTTCTCGTCCTCCTCCTCCTCCCTCGTTCCCCTCCTCTTCATGTACCACTTTTTCACTTTCCCGTCGATATTTCGGTAGATTTTTTTTTTTTATCTACCTCTGACCTATTATCGTTCGTTTCTCTCTCACTTCCTTTGTTATTTCTCTCATATTATCGCGCTCTTCTGCATTCAAGTCTTTCCTTAATATAACCTTGGTGTATTTCCCTTCCTGACTCAGTTTCCAGCTGTTCCTCAATACCTCTTCTGCTGCTTTCGTAGACTTAAATATAATTTTAATAGGCCTCCTCTCCCCCTTCTTATACTTTCCCAACCTCCAACTATCTTCCACCTCCTTCTTCCAACCTTCCTTTCCTACTCTGTCCAATACCTCTAACATGTCATCAACCTTCTTCATTTCTGCAACTTTCCTGTCATTTCTGTCCATTATTTCCTCCTCCACTTCTCCAAACATTATCACACATCTCTTCTTTTCCACTATATCAGTTATCTGTCTCTCATTTTGCCTTATGGCCTTCACTACTTTCTTTCCTAGATTATTACCCTGCCACTCCTTTTGTTCATCCATAATAGTTTTAAGACTAACCTCTGTTTCCTCTACTTTATTACCCCAAGCATTTTTCATTTCATTCATTTCTACTTCCACTTTTTCTGTCCTATCGTGATTCCTTTCCAATCCTTTCCTTAGTCTTTCATTCTCCTCTTTAAGTTGTTCTATCTCCCTTTCCGCCTTAGTTCTATATTCTTTATTTTCTCTTTCCAGTCTTTCTATTACCGCCTCTCTTTCTTCTCCCTTTCTATCCCTAATCACCACATTCTCCATTTTCTCCTCCAAAGCCTTCAGTCTCATAATAACCTTTCCTAACATTCCACCTACCTCTCCTCCTTGGGATCCTTCACATTCTTCACTCTCTTCCCCATCTATATCCTTCCTACTTCTCAATTTCCTTCCTTCTGTCGCGGCCATATTGCCGGCCTTTGTTTACCCTCAGCTACCACCTTTACGCGGGAATATCCAACGCCAATGAAGAACAATGCTTCATTTCTTTGTTTTAACTATTCTTACTATTACCATATTTACAATATTTATTTTCAATAATCCGGGACAATACTGCCGCAAAATACAATATGTAATACTTAATTTAGGTGAGTAATGTAGATATTCTTCTATGCGAAGCACCGAATCAATTCTCGAATCCTCAATTCACACATCGAGAGCTCCCAAAAACACTTCCGCCCTCTTCCACACTCTGCACAAGACTGTGACTGTGTGTGTGTGTGTGTGAACGTATGACAATAGTAAAAGGAGAAGTTTAAACTAAATATGTATACAAATTACATCTCTCTCTCTCTCTCTCTCTCTCTCTCTCTCTCTCTCTCTCTCTCTCTCTCTCTTTATTATCTTTATTTGTATTTGTTTTATGATCTTTATTATTATTATTTGTATTATTGTTTTATTGTTATTATTATTATTGTTAATAATAATATTAGTAGTAGTAGTATTTTAGTCTGTATTATTTTTTTCTTTGTATTAACATTAATGATGAGTGACGCTTTCTTTAACTTTATTATGATGATTATTATTTATCTTTGTATGTAATTTGTATACATATTTAGTTTAAACTTCTCTTTTTTTCTATTTTCATACGTTCACACACACACACACACACACACACACACACACACACAGAGTAGACGGTGAGCACCGCCCATTAATCTTGACTCCACCAATCACTTGACCTCTGCATGAATTTTCCCGCCCTCTTTCCTCCTCCCCCTCCCTCTTCTCCGTCCGAAAATAAATTGTTGACCGGAAAAATCTTAAGGTGTATGGCATTGGCCTGATGAAGCTATATGCGAAACGTTTTTTTTTTTGTTTTTTTTTTTTTTTTAAGTTAAGGGATGAGGTCACGAGGAACCTATTTACCCTGCCATAGATAGACCTATTATACTGTTAGGCGATCAGAACAGAGGCAAGGGGTGTGAGGAGATTGCCCAACTATCTCCACCAGCCGAGAATCGAACTCGGTCCTCCCGCTTAGAAACCGAGCCCTCTACCAATGTCGCTACTATGGTCACCCCTTGAAACGTTGTCAATAAAGTGCTCTTCCTCACATGGTGTTTATTTTCCTTATTATTATTGTTATCGTTCTTCTTCTTCTTATTCTCCTTCTTTGTCTTCGCCTTCTTCTTATTATTGTAAATAAGGTTACGTGGATTAAATATAATGGATGAGGATTAGTGGTTTATTTGGGCTTTTATAATTATTTTATAATTAAATTCTTCGAACTCGGTGTCTCCAGGCATTTTGGCTGTACATTCCTTGATTTTGGCCCTGTCACTCGTTCACCTGTCGAGGAGGCACTCGTTAAAGGCAGTTTTGCCTGTTGTCTCCCTCAGACATATATAAACAAAATAGCGTTTTTTGTTTTATTTTGGTATATATATATATATATATATATATATATATATACCGGGTATATATACAGTATATATACTGTATATATATATTTTTTTTTTTTTTTTTTTTTTTTTTAGATGTTTTGAGGTGGGGTCTAGCTAAGTGAATGATGGTAAAGTAATTAACCCCTTCTGTACCGGCGAAGTCTTGTTTTTTTTATTCTAGCTATATTTAAACCATTTTGTGCAGTTAAAGAAATATCTGTGGTAGTAAAAAGGGTTGTTGTTGTTGTTGTTGTTCCCCAAGCTGCCTGGCCGAACAGCCCCAAGGCCCCGAGCACGACCAAGGCCAAAACCGAGCACCCCCACAGAACCCTCCCTGCCTACCACAATAAAGCCTGGGTGACCGAAGCCACTCCATGGCGGGGAGCTGAGGAGGGTGCGCAAACGCCCGGGAAACCAAAGCCCCACCCAGGCCCCTGTGCCCCTCAGCAATTATGAAGAGAAAGTTGAGGGGCCAGGGAAAAATGTGACGCTTTGGCTTCCAATCTTGGTAGATTGGGAAGTCAATCCACGGAAGAGACGCCGTCACTCGAGATCTAGAAAATATATAAGTAAAAGGAACAGTCAGAGTAAGCTATGGGTATGGCAGAGATCGCTCAGTTCTCACTCTGATAGACCAGCCCATCACCATATGACTAGAACCCAATCCTCTCAGCATCAGCTAGGACAGGCTCTAGAAAGCCGCCTTTGGTGGGGGGATAGCTCCCCTATTTCAACCCCTTTCGGGGTTGGGCACCCGCCCAGTTAAGGGTTAAGAGACATAGTTTGAAGCCTGTTAATTGCTGGAGGCCCATTGTAAACTTAATCAAATTGCATAATAGTAGCCAGAATAAAGTAAACAAGAGGTCGCTGGTATAGACTGTGTTAATTCAGCGTTGATATAGTTAGTGGTCTTTTCTATGGGGAGCTTTGTGTAAGTCCATTATTGTGTGGGGGATATGTTAAGTCAATTACTATGGCTGGATCAAGTTAGGGGAAAAGTAGTTGCTTTTTGTCGACCCCCCTTCTCCCTCATGTTTAGTCCCATTGGTTTTGAGTTTATAAGACATTCGCCCCATTATTATGTATAGTTTAAGACATTTCGCCCCATTTTGTTGTAATTCATGCCATTTAGGTGTCGATTTCACTCCTAACAAGATATAGCGAGCCTGTAATTTGGCAGAACCGGCCTTTGGCCGGAATATGTTTCTTCCGAATTATGTACAAATTAATCTCGAAGAGGGATTTTAGTTTTGTTTAGCTTGCTGAATGATTAGGGAGGAAAGTAACATGCTAATACAACAATAGATAAATAAACAAATAAACAACACCCAACCCCCCACCCCTTAATATAATTCTGATGTAGGAAGTTAACCTTATCTGGTGCGAGGTGGGTCCATTTGGCACTTCTCTGTGTTCATCCATTAGTTTGGAGATTTTACGAATATACACTTCATGATTTATGCAATTACAGGACACTTCACCCCATTCACTGGTCAGTTGTTATGGGCGATCGATAGCGAACCTGCAATTTAAAAGAAACCGGCCTTTCATCGGGACATGTTTATACCGAAAAATGTAGTTATTTAGCTTGAAGTCTGGGAGGACTATTTGTTTTTGTTTGAAGGGAGTGCAAGCGGGATTTTTTTTCTTTTTTAGCCTTGGAGGCAAACTAAAAGTACATTGCTCGAAAAAGGCAAAGACAATGACAGTTCTCCATAATAAACACAAAATCATAACAACTCCCAAAATAACGAACCAAACCGTGTTAAGTGATTGAAATGGGACATGTCAATAACATACCGGTACACTATAAAACATAACGAACCAGACCGTGTTAAGTGATGGAAATGGGACAACATGTCAATAACATACCGGTACACTATAAAACATATAGGCTATGAACAAGGTATAGAAGATCATTGGGTATACTGATAGTGAATTACCTTTGTAATAGTTATAATATGGGTTTATCACTACCAATATACCATAATAAGGCAGGGGCGCAGCCAGGAGGAGGCAACCACAGTATATAACCATACGTGTGTTCGGTATAAATATATATATATATATTATACAGCAGGGACTCAAACCACGGCCAGTCAAGACGAGAGTCCATGCTTTAGTCAACTACTCCACAGCGTGATAAATAATACCTTACCTTTTCCTATATGGAATAAGGAAAAAGAAAAATCCTACTTGAAGAAGGTATATAATTTCATACACAAGCTGTAGGACCCATATTATAGAGTACCATACAGGGATTCTTACAACTATTCCCACGCAACTCGGGTTGAAGTGAATTCATTTAATTATCACCCAGCCAAGCACGAGCGATAATAATATGTAGTATATCTCACAAATAACGTGAGCTACAAAATGTTTTATACTCTCAGCAGGGCCTCGAACCACGAAAAGGCTTACCTGAACATGTATACTTGTAGAGGGTGATCATTATCCCCGATGAAAGTGAGGCAGGATAACTCCACCATTACGCCCACCAAACCACACCAACTTTCATTTACTCATTGTAAGTCTTCACAAATCACTGGCTTTATCGCTCATTAGGAAAAGATCAACAGCACCTAATGGATCACTTCAAGTTTGCTACATGTGTAAATGTGAAGAAGATACATTTTTACTCTATAGCTCTATATTTTTGCTTCATTCTTAGCACTCCAGACACATTTGATATCGTTCTGATAGTCTGCAAATATTCTCTAATTTTGGGACAAATTACTGATTCATAATTTTGTATTGAGAGAGAGAGAGACAGAGAGAGAGAGAGAGACTACTAGACAGGGACAATTTATAGTAAAAGAAAAGGACAGCACAGTAGAAGGCCCTCTCCCCACCCTCCGGCTAAACAGCTGTACCGGAAAATAGGATGAGGTGTAACACATGTGACGCTCCTGCATAGTAGCCACGTGCGGGCATGCGCGAGGGTCGGCTGCCCAGCCGTTTAGAAACCGGCTGGCGGCAGCCAGCCGGCCGGCTTTTCCTTAGTATATATCCTACGACAATGTAACTAATGTCTGGGATATTCTTATGTTGTTTCACAGCTTGAAGCTGCCCTTAACCAACGCATCTTAGTATATTTTATTCTCGATAGTTGATTGTTTCATTATTATATATAAGATGTAAGTCTAGTGAGAGTGGGAGGAGACGAGCGGGAGAGAGAGACCGGCTGGGGGACGTTGCTTCGCGCGGGCGCGGAGAGACTAGCTGGGGACGAGCCTGATTGTTGCCAATTAATCGCAACGTTAGGCTTAGATTCGACTCACGCAAGGGGTAGACGATTTTGACCCGGCAACGGTGTTGAGTGTTGCCAAGCATGGGATGTATTTCGCATGCCTAGGGTGGGGTCCAGACAGATTCAAGACTCAGAGCTCACCTCACTGTCGTACCCTTTGGACCCCCTTGATATCTATCCCTCTCAACCCAACTTAGAAACTTTCTCTCTTACTTTGTATACCTTCTTTCCACTACTTCACCAATCTATTTAATTATCCCATCCCCTTGATAGACCTTATATCTATTATTGTATTAACGACGAGCTCTCAGATAATTAGATAGGATTTTGGGCTTTATGCAGTGTTGTAATTGTTAATGAGACCTAGGAAGCTTTTTTGTTGTCTCATATTTGGTGGTTTCATGCTTGCTAGTGTGTTCTTGTGGCAGGTAAGCAGGGGCTAGACCGGAGGGGGGGCTTTTTGCGATCCTTTAACCTCTGAAGTGCGCATGGGAGTAATTGGAAACGTCCCCCTGTGCTGACGTATTTGAGGTGTTTCCGTCACTAAAATATTCATTGTGCCATTAATAGCATTAATACTTATCCGTATGCGCCTATTATGGGTTGATTATAAGGGTATTAACCTGAAACAACAATAAAACAGGGAAAATAGGTGATAACTGAAGGAGAGGAGGAAAGTGGGGAAGGAGGGGAGGTAGAGGACTGAGATTTTGCATGGCCCAGGAGCCAAAAACAAACAAAAAATAAACAAAAATAAAAAAATATAAAAATAAAAAAAATCGATGTCAAAAGTTGATTTTTTTTTTCACTCACTCTTAAGAGTCTCCCCGCAGTCCGCCGGGGGAACTCTTAAGAATCTCCCCGTAGTTCCCGGGTTAAGTAAAATCTGCTGGTGCGAGTCCTGTGGACCTGCACGACTTTACTAGGATACCCGTGGGAGTCTGGGGGGCATTTTCTTGTCTGTGTGCCTGTGTGTCTAGTGTTGTGTTGTGTGAGGGCCCTTGCCTAGTCCACTCAGCACTGCGCTAGCACGTCTTGCGTTTGTTTTAGGGTCGCCAGGAGAGAGTCAGATAATTGGGATCTGAGTCTCTCAAGAGAGCACCCTTTCAATTAGAGTAATTTGGCGCACAGACTTGGGAACGTCCCTAGGCTAGAGCAGGTGGCTCAGCCCGGGTATCCGAAGCCTATATCCTTCTGGCTAGAGCTCTGCCACCTGGCAGATTAACAGCTAGGGGTTTATTATTTCTGTATGCTTGTTATTGTGCCACAGTTTACCGTCTTTGTGAGCATTGTGAGTCAGGGTGTGGCTTAGAGACTCTGTCCGAGCATGCTTGCCTGACTAAGAGTGAGAAGCACACCTGTATGTGGTTATGTTGCGAGTTGCTGCCTTTATTTAATTATACCTATGCCATTATACACTGTATGGCCTATCACTAGTATTTATTCCTGCTTATGAGATAAGAGTTCTCTAAATCCGTAACTTACTTTCTTTGCTAAGCATCAGATCCTACAGTGGCCGCATGCTGTTTAGAAACCTGCATCTTGCCTACCTGTTTGATGTTTTGAGGACTGTTTGCTTTCACCTTCTTTCACGCAGGGGTGATTAGTTGTATTAATTAACGTAACGTTAAAGGTACTTTCTTCTAGTTTGTTATTAAATTGTTTCTGCAATTTAATTCCGTTATCTATCTTTTCCTTGAAGCTTTAAGTCAACTTAATTGTGTGATCTTTTATATAGCCTGCTTGACTATCAGCAGTCTATAGTGCGTGCACTCTGTAACCGAGTCATAGGATACCTTGTTGTCCAGGCAGGACTCTTGACGGTTTAGGGTGGTTTGTTGCCTGGGTTTATAGATAAGGGTGGGATCTAGCGTTTTCCGTTGTTGCTTGTTGCCGCATACCTAGTCCAATAGAAAGAGCCCAGTGTTTATATATCCCAGGATGTAACAAATGGCGACCTTGCCAGGATTTACTGAACAGAGGAATATAGTGGTCATTTGTTTTGAGATTCCTTATGATTAGAGGAATACAGTGGACATAGAGTTTTTTTTTGGAGCAACCAATATAACCCATTAAAGACTTTAAATAACATTAGTATATACATACTTGCATAGGAGATAAGGCACATTATATAACCGTGATGATTACTGCAGTGCACAAACATGTCTAATACATCAGAACACAGTGATGGGTCAGGTCACGATACAGGCTCGGAGGGAGAAAGACCTGTGGAGTGGCTAGTCGGTAGCGAGGAGGGTGCTAGAAGATTTTTAGAGGTGCCCCTTACCGCTGCCAGGGTGTTGAAGCTGAATAAGTATGGCTTAAAATGTGTGGCTGGTCTTCAGGGTCACCAGGGTTTTAGTGGCATGAGGAAAGATCAGCTGAGGACTTTGATATTGGGTTTAGAAGGGAGAGACCTGGGTGGAGAGGCGACTGGGGGCCCCGGTCCCCAGCCCCCCTCCACTCTACCCCCGAATCAAATGTCAGGGTGCCTGAATTTAGTACATACCCCCAAGTTGATGGTCAATGGCAGCGTGGAATTCAATCACAGGGACCCTCTCCATTAAATGCACCTTCCCCTCCTCAAGGGTTGACTTCAGATTTGTTGTTTCGGCTTGAGATGGCCAAGGTTGAGGCCGCCGAAAGACAGGTTAGTGTGCAGGCTGAGGTTGCTGCTAGTGCTCAGGTTGAGGCTGCTAGAGCTCAGGCTGAGGCTGCAGAGAGAACAGCTATACGAGAGGCTGAACTGCAGGCAGAGTCTACTAGGTATCGGGCTGACAGGGAGCTGGAGAGATCTCGAGTGGAGGTAACAGGGCGAAATATTGGGGAAGGTAACAGACATCGGGACCAATCATTGTCGCACCTGCTTAAACTAATTCCTGTGTTCGATGAATCATGTGTGACTGAGTTTTTTATGCGATTTGAGAAGAAGTGTCAGGAACACCAGTGGCCTCAGGAAAAGTGGGCAGCATTAGTTTCATCAAGACTCCTAGGAAAGGGGCTAAAAGCGTATGATGCACTACCTTTAGAGTCCTGTTTAGTTTATGATGAGCTAAAGAAGGCTATGCTACGGGCCTATGAGTTACAACCAGAAACTTACCGCTTGAAGTTTCGGGGTGTTACTAAGGGCAAGGATAGTACCTTCCTAGAACACGCCCGGGACTTGTCTGATGCCCTATGACATTGGCTGCGTTCTGAGAGGGCAGCTACTTTTGAGGAGTTGAGTGAGCTGGTTCTCTTGGAGCAGTTCTTTAAGCGCACAGGCGGGGACTTAACATTAAATATAAAGGAAAAACAATCCTAGAACTCTCCAGGAGGCAGCAGAAATGGCTGACCTCCGACTGTCATTAATTCGAGGGTGCGAAGCAGCAGCTATGAGTGAGTCGGGTACAAAGGATCGTACCCCTCCCCCTCCCAAGAATTTTGATACACATAAATACACAAAACCATGTAGCACTGACAATAAAACTGAACATAAACCAAATACCGTCCCGTATAAGAAGTCTAATGGTACCTCCCACTCCCAAGGGAAACCAAAGAGTAAAGAGTGCTTTGCATGTCACAAGGAGGGTCACTTTGCAAATGCTTGTCCGAACAAGCCACCAAACAAGGTTGTGTCATTGGCCCGCAGCATAGGGGTGTCGCCTATATCTTCTGAGTTTGCCAAGGGTAGTTCGTCAGAGGTTGGGACACAGCCTGTGTTCAAGAGTCCGGAAGGCTCGAACCCTGTCCGCGACGTCTTTGGGGGTCATAGAGGGCATGGTTTTGTGAGGTGGGCTGGTGAATGGCAAGGAGTTAAGCTATTGCGTGATACTGGGGCTTCTCAGACCTTGTTAAAGAACTTTACTGGTTGGCCGATTAACGCTGCTCGGGTGGTGGTAGTTCAGGGGATCAATGCTACGAAGTCCTACCCGCTGGTGCGGATGGAGCTGGAGGTGGGTGGTGTGGCGAAGGAGCTGGATGTCGGAATCGTAGAGAACTTGCCTGTTGGGGGCGTCGACCTCCTCCTCGGCAACGACTTTGCGGTGCCTGCTTCTAAGGTTTCACCCTTGGTCGTTGCCGAGAAGGCGGCCGACGTTAGTAGGGAGGAACAGGAGTGGGTTGAGAAGTGTAGCGTACAAACCATGGCGTGTGTTGTGACGCGTTCTCAGACATCCGGAGCCTTGCAGCCACCACCTCAGTCTATCAAACCGCGGAGGAAAGGTCACAAGAAAACGGGAAGTGTTGGTCAATTGGAGAGTTTTGAGCCGGCAGTGTTTCTTGGTGACTCATTATTGGCACCTATGTTAGAGTCTGGAGAGCCCCCAGGACCTGTCACAGCTAGTGAGGAGGTAGGGCAGGAAGAGACTCCGAGGCAGCAACGTTACACACGGAGAGAAAAAAGGGTTGCTCAGTTTGATATTGGGGGAGGACTTGGGTTGCTTCGGAAGCATCTAGACAGGTTGGTTCCCTCAGATATTTGTAAACTGCAGTAGGAGGATCCGGAAGTTCAGAAGTGTGGTAATGGTGCTGTCGAGATCAAACACGAGGACGGGGAAACATGTCATGTGAACCTGTTGGAGGAGTTTGTGAGGCAACCACCTGAGCAGCCTACTGTCCCTGCATTGGTCTTCCGCGGCCAAGGTGGAGAAGGAGAGGGGGGCAGTAGGGCACAGGTGGAGGAGAGTAGGAATTGTCATGTCTCGGCGGAGCAGTGGGCGGAGGACACGAGCCTGGTGGCTGTGGAAGCGCTAGAGCACCTGCCTGAGCAGCAGTGTGCAGCGCTCCAGCACCAGCTCGGTTCATACCCCACTGGTCGTGCCGAGCCCCTGAGTCTCACAACTCGGGCGGTGCAAGATGTTCCGCGGGCAGGTCACGTGAATGTTGAGAGACCGTTAGCCTCGTTGTTTCGGTGGTTCAAGGTGGGCGACGAGGCTTTGGCATGGTTGCCAGGTCAGGGTCGACCCATGGCTGCCAAGGGTGGTGGTCAAAAGGAGGACATTGAGCAGATTGGTGAGGTTGGCTGTGGAGTGGCTGTGCCCGGTCATCGCATAGCCTCCCAATGCTGCTCTAGTCTAATGCAACAGTCCTACCATAGACCGACTGTATCTGGCCATGTCGCTAAAAGCGGTGATGCTGCGCAGGCAGATGTCGTCACAAGGAATGCGGGGGTGCGCATGTACGGTATCGGCGGGGAAGCCTTAGCAATAATGAACTATGGGAGTGACTGCACAGGTGGTACTGATTGTCCCTCTCATGACCTGGCTGTTCTAGGGACGAAGGTGGAGAAGGAGGGAGACTACAGGTTAGAAGCTGCGGTCTCGGCTGGGTTGTGGAAGGGCACTAGGATTGTTATTCTGCGAGATAAGTTGTTTACTAGGCTGTGGCAGTGCATCCGCATGTTTGTTGCTTCTCCAGGCCTGATGTACGGGGTAGAATCCGACATGCAGGCTGGAGATAGTGCAAGGCTCAGTTTAATTCCCTACCGTATAAATCCTGCTCGACAGCCTGTGGTGCAAGCAGAGCAGGATTACGTGTTGACGAAGGGTCTGAGGGATAAGGAATGTCGTGAGTGGTCGTTGCCTGTAACTTTGCAACCGGTGTTAAGTGGCAAGATCAGTGAGTGTGTTGATTGCGAGAGGGTGTGTGCATTATCCCTGACAGACGCCTATACCTTATCGAGAGTTGACGACACCATAGACCGCCTCGGGGCTGCATCGCCTATCACGAAGGTAGAACTAGTGAAAGGTTATTGGCAGGCCCCGTTGCCGGAAAGAGCGAAGAGAAATGCCAGTCTTGTGATGAACTGGGCAGTTTATCAGTGCCAGATGTTGTTTTGCTGCCGGGACACAAGTTGGATGTGTGGCATGCTAAGGGCACTGATAATGTTTTGGCTGATTGTTTGTCACAGGAGGGTTTGTTTGCAGGAGAACCCTCGCCGTTCAGTCAGTGTGTGTTGAGAGTGGAGTAAAATAGGCTTGCCCCTGTAAGTGCAGCCGCCAAAAACAAATTAAAAAAGCAAAAAACCTTATAAAAACTCTTTATTTTTATAACGTGTAGAATTGTGTATAAGATGTTGTAGCAGTATCTAAGTTGAATGTTTTCGCTTATTGTCGCTAAGTTAGTTGAACTTGCTCGGTGGAGTACAACAGTCTTTATTTATTTTTATATATAGTGCCTTGTGTCCCAACAGTGTGTGGTACTATGAGAAGCTTTTTGTTAGATATGAAGAACTTAGTCAAGTGTCTTATATCTTGGGGGAGGTGTGACGCTCCTGCATAGTAGCCACGTGCGGGCATGCGCGAGGGTCGGCTGCCCAGCCGTTTAGAAACCGGCTGGCGGCAGCCAGCCGGCCGGCTTTTCCTTAGTATATATCCTACGACAATGTAACTAATGTCTGGGATATTCTTATGTTGTTTCACAGCTTGAAGCTGCCCTTATTCTTAACCAACGCATCTTAGTATATTTTATTCTCGATAGTTGATTGTTTCATTATTATATATAAGATGTAAGTCTAGTGAGAGTGGGAGGAGACGAGCGGGAGAGAGAGACCGGCTGGGGGACGTTGCTTCGCGCGGGCACGGAGAGACTAGCTTGGGACGAGCCTGATTGTTGCCAATTAATCGCAACGTTAGGCTTAGATTCGACTCACGCAAGGAGTAGACGATTTTGACCCGGCAACGGTGTTGAGTGTTGCCAAGCATGGGATGTATTTCGCATGCCTAGGGTGGGGTCCAGACAGATTCAAGACTCAGAGCTCACCTCACTGTCGTACCCTTCGGACCCCCTTGATATCTATCCCTCTCAACCCCACTTAGAAACTTTCTCTCTTACTTTGTATACCTTCTTTCCACTACTTCACCAATCTATTTAATTATCCCATCCCCTTGATAGACCTTATATCTATTATTGTATTAACGACGAGCTCTCAGATAATTAGATAGGATTTTGGGCCTTATGCAGTGTTGTAATTGTTAATGAGACCTAGGAAGCTTTTTTGTTGTCTCATATTTGGTGGTTTCATGCTTGCTAGTGTGTTCTTGTGGCAGGTGAGCAGGGGCTAGACCGGAGGGGGGGCTTTTTGCGATCCTTTAAGTAAAGTCTGCTGGTGCGAGTCCTGTGGACCTGCACGACTTTACTAGGATACCCGTGGGAGTCTGGGGGGCATTTTCTTGTCTGTGTGCCTGTGTGTCTAGTGTTGTGTTGAGTGAGGGCCCTTGCCTAGTCCACTCAGCACTGCGCTAGCACGTCTTGCGTTTGTTTTAGGGTCGCCAGGAGAGAGTCAGATACTTGGGATCTGAGTCTCTCAAGAGAGCACCCTTTCAATTAGAGTAATTTGGCGCACAGACTTGGGAACGTCCCTAGGCTAGAGCAGGTGGCTCAGCCCAGGTATCCGAAGCCTATATCCTTCTGGCTAGACCTCTGCCACCTGGCAGATTAACAGCTAGGGGTTTATTATTTCTGTATGCTTGTTATTGTGCCACAGTTTACCGTCTTTGTGAGCATTGTGAGTCAGGGTGTGGCTTAGAGACTCTGTCCGAGCATGCTTGCCTGACTAAGAGTGAGAAGCACACCTGTATGTGGTTATGTTGTGAGTTGCTGCCTTTATTTAATTATACCTATGCCATTATACACTGTATGGCCTATCACTAGTATTTATTCCTGCTTATGAGATAAGAGTTCTCTAAATCCGTAACTTACTTTCTTTGCTAAGCATCAGATCCTACAGTGGCCGCATGCAGTTTAGAAACCTGCATCTTGCCTACCTGTATGATGTTTTGAGGACTGTTTGCTTTCACCTTCTTTCACGCAGGGGTTCTTAGTTGTATTAATTAACGTAACGTTAAAGGTACTTTCTTCTAGTTTGTTATTAAATTGTTTCTGCAATTTAATTCCGTTATCTATCTTTTCCTTGAAGCTTTAAGTCAACTTAATTGTGTGATCTTTTATATAGCCTGCTTGACTATCAGCAGTCTATAGTGCGTGCACCCTGTAACCGAGTCATAGGATACCTTGTTGTCCAGGCAGGACTCTTGACGGTTTAGGGTTGTTTGTTGCCTGGGTTTATAGATAAGGGTGGGATCTAGCGTTTTCCGTTGTTGCTTGTTGCCGCATACCTAGTCCAATAGAAAGAGCCCAGTGTTTATATATCCCAGGACGTAACACACAGTGTATACCACCTCCTCTACATAGGGTACGTGGTACCCGTCTTGCAACACAATCCCATCCCTACTCTGTGCAACTCTCCAGCCCAAGAGGGAAACATTACTCTCAGTCTTCTATTAAACAGCTGAGCTCGAACTCTATCCCTGAATCAGTCTTTCCCTCTTCCTATGACTTGAATTGTTTCAAACTCTGTGTGTCCAGGCATTTTGGCTCGGACATCCCTTGATGTTGGCCCTGTCACTCTTTCATCTATGGGGGAGGCCCTCGCTACAGGCAGTTCTGCCTTTTGTCTCTCTCATCTACATAGAACAAACAAATGTAGGCCTTAGAGGCATGTGATAAGGAGTTGCTGGAACTCCTGTTTCATTTGTATGGCTTCCCTCATTGTTTCGATGTGTCCCTCACCTACACAGAGAGTACTCCAGTCACAAACACCTCCTCCTCCTATTCATTTCACGACACTAAACAAGTAAAACACACTTCTTCTTCAAAACAATATATATATATATATATATATATATATATATATATATGTATATATATACTGTAAATACCGGTATATACAGTATATAAAAAAACAAAGAAAAAATGGTATAGTATCGACTACCACTCTTTCAACTTTGTGGGGTAGCTGTCACAGACAGCTTTGCCTTATGTCTCCTTCATGCACATATAAATATAATCAAGCCATTTATTATGTCTGGAACACAATCTCCGTATCTGACAAAGCGAGCAGGCTGATGCATTCTGCTTTGTTTTTTAATTGAGAGCTAAGAGGAGGTATGCCGTTTTTCTAGACTTCCTTCTCACTCATGGTTAGCACTATTAGTTTTGAGATTTTAAGACGTTTGCCCCATTAGTTTGGCGATTTCACTATCTTTCACCCCATATTTTTGCCATTGTTAAAACCTTTCATGCAATTTAGGTGTTGATGTTTTCATGGCGAGCGATACCAAGCCTGTGATTTAAGAGGAACACACATTGTCTACCGTAATTGTACAAATGTAATTATACAGTATATACGCTCATCCCCACTTAATCTATTGTTTTATTAATTTCACCCCACCACCAAACACCTCCAATGAAATTAATGAAAGCATATACAGTATGTGATCCACCGAGATTCGAACCTGGGTTATCACACACATATTGTTAGACACCTCAACCATTACACGACCAAGACGGTTAAAAACATGAGTGTATGAGTTATTGCCTCCTGATCAATGTTAAAAGTGTGAGTGTATGAGTTATTGCCTCCTGATCAATGTTAAAAGTGTGAGTGTATGAGTTATTGCGTCCTGATCAATGTTAAAAGTGTGAGTGTATGAGTTATTGCCTCCTGATCAATGTTAAAAGTGTGAGTGTATGAGTTATTGCCTCCTGATCAATGTTAAAAGTGTGAGTGTATGAGTTATTGCCTCCTGATCAATGTTAATAGTGTGAGTGTATGAGTTATTGCCTCCTGATCAATGTTAAGCCCTTCAGTACAGGCGACGTCTATGTTATTAAATTCTAGCTATATTTATATGATTTTGTGCAGCTTAAGAAGCGTATGTGGTAGTTAAAAGGTCTAATTAAGATAGTTCGAGGACTGTTAATTGCTAGAGGCCCTTCTTAAACTTTGTAAAATGGTCTATTAGTAGCCAGCATAAAATGAAAACGACGGAGCTAGTATAATGAACGGGTTAACTCCTTCACCCCCATGACGTGATTTTCATCCTATTCTAGTTACTATTAGACGATTTTCTTTACTTTTTAAACTACCTCTAGGACTCAAATGGGTAAATACGATTTAAAGAAGCCCTCCTAATAACACAGGTTCTTCTTAACCCTCTCCGACATATGACGCGATGTTGAGCCTATTGGGGATACTTTAAAGCCTTTGTTACCATCAGGGGTATTTAGAAACCTTTAGTTTAGTTTCTTCAACCTCTGCAGTTGTCTTTGAGTTAGCTGTGGGCAGAAAACTAATTTTAGAGAGGTAATTATAAGAGTGAGAGAACTCTATTTCTTATTGCTAATGTGGCAAACTCTGCGTCATATGTGCGTGAAAGGGTAAAGCTGTATAAAAGCATCTAATTTTAGCCTGAATCAAAAGTAAAGCAAAATTAAAAGTAAAGAAAGTGGTAAATGTGTTAAAAGTGTGAGTGTATAAGTTATTGCCTCCTGATCAGTGGCCCTCAGCTTCTTGCCTGTGTCCGTCAGTGATGTATGGACCTTTTCACTCTTTACAGGGATCGTTGCCTACGAAGGAGACCAGGAAAACCCAGACTCTTGTTATGTTAGGTACAGGAAAAGCATTAGCTTTGTCGTCAACCTAGATAAGAAATTACACTGGAGAGAGATGTTTGTTAATGACTCCAGTAGCACCAATATGGAGGAGGTATATTGATCTCCTCGGTGGCCTAGTGGTTAAGGTGTTGGATTGCTGCACTACTGGCCTGGGTTCGAGACCTGGCTTGGTCATATCACAAACGTATTTAATATATTAGGGCTCTACTTGTTTGTTCAGAGAGGCCTTAAATGTGCCACATATTACAAGTATCCTATTCTAGTACTTAGCTGCTAGTGTATGGGTGTGAGGTGTATGTGTGTATGGCATCAAGCTACGTGACTACGAGTCAGTGCAGGTGGTGGTGGTTGGAATCTGATTCCAAATGAAGCCACTACTTTTAAGCTTTTCGGTGGCCTAGCGGTTAAGGTGCTGGAGTGTTGCATTACTGGCCTGGGTTCGAGCCCTGGCTGGGTCATATCACAAAAATATTTAATCTAAATACTATAGGGTTTCTACACCACACTTATTAGTAAAGGCTTAACCCCTTACGAACGGGGATGTTTGTAACTTTTACTACCTGCCTGGCGGGCATATTTACCCTAAACAAGCTTCATTCCATGCTCTTTTTCATGCATAAACAAGAGCCAGAGCGTAATACAATTATGTATCCGTGAAAGGGCGATAATAGAGCTTTCCTATGACACCTGACTCATCCTTGTACGACCACGGGTTATCCTGTAGCGATCGCGCAACACGAGGGGAAAAACCCTAAACAAAGGTAATTTTCCCAAGTTTTTTCCTGGTCTCGCAAGGCCGTGGGTGTGGAATTTTGTAGAGGTACTGTCAGTTGCGGCACTGGGTCCGTGCCGAATGGTCAGAGCCCGCCTATCGTCCTCCCAACGCATGGACTCGCATGGACTCTCGTTCAGAGCCGATAATGTGCTCACAATCCCTTTCGACATATGTCGGGCACCGCAGGGGTGGCCATGATTCTCTCATACGACATATGTCGGGCCCCGCGGCTTGAGTGTTAACCAACAGAACCCCAGCGACGACACGTTTGCGTCGGCAATGTATGTAACGCTATACCCCAGGGACGCATAAGCTGCGTCCTGGTTAATTACTCCGGTCCTATGGCACCTAAAGGGCTCAGATTTGTATGGGAACTGTGTAAGTATCCCACGCAACAATGCCGATGGTTGAAAACTCTCAAAGTCCAACCGCGTGCGTGTGAGCGCGCAAACACCTGTTTTTGCCTACCCCTTTCCCCATGTTAATTCCGACTTTCGGGCGCACCGTAGGACCCCATAATGACTTGGGGGATTGTTTTTTTGTGGGTTTTCCTTCATTTCTAACCCATTCCTGGTGTTTTCTGGATATTTTTAGTTTTGTTTACAACCCCCTGGTCCTGGGTGGTACATTTATTATTAAATAGCTGGGAGTCAGTGGGTTGAGCACCTGTCACACATAAACGATATTTGACCCTAACTGCCCCTAATTTTGCCGAAAATATATCTGAATATTATTTAATTGGAGGCAGTAAGGACCAAAATCGTGTAATTAATCAACTGCTCCCAATATTGAAATCTTCCAGTATATTTGTTGTCAAAATCGGGGACAGTCAGGATAAACTAACGTGTGTCGAATGTTATGTAATGCAGAATTATATAATTGATTACGTGAGCTGGAGTGTGTGCTTCGTTTTCCCACGTGTTCATTTCTCGTACATAATTCTAGACGTGCGGGCACCGGCATATTTACCCTCGGTCTTACATCATCTCAGTCGCGAGCGAGCGTGATAGAATTTTCTAGTGCTAGTGAGGGTATAATTATATAGGGCGCACTGCTCGATCTCTGGGACTCGACCAGCTGGCTTGCATCACGTCTGCTCTCTCCCTTTCTGCCCCTGTACATAGTCATCTTATACATTGTGTAGTGATTATTATTATTTCTCTGGCTCCAAATCAAGATAAAGCAGTCTGCATCCTTATCGGTGTTCCTGGTGTTGAGTATATGAGAGTGCCACAAATTGTATTTATTATTCTGAGTTATATTTGTGTGTACTAGTTATAAGTCAACAACTACTGTAGTCTAGTGATCAGTTAATAATTAATTATCATTGAATTTTCTTCAAATTAATATTTCGTTTTCTCCTTTTGATTACTTTAATTATAAGTGTAAATCATAGAATTAATTTGCGATAAGTTTCCAAGATTGTGAATTTGATCAGTTTAATTAAGTTATACCTCATTATTATACTTTCTGAAGGAATATTTTCTTAAGTGATATTTTAGAGCTTATTTCACATTTAAATATTTGTATTAGTTACTTGAATTGCTTATATTAACGGTTTGTGCATTTCCATAAGTTATTAAACATATTTTAGCCATTTCCAGTGATCTTGAGAAAATATAAATTTGTGTGATTTAACTATTCAAACATTGCATATTTTTGGTAAATTATTCTTTTGTTGTTAAGCCGAATCTTGGTGTGTTTTATATTCTTATCTCATCCTGAAGAACCTTTAATTGTATTTTTATATTATAATACTTAATTTAATTAAACTAATAATTTGATATATTAGTTTCCTTGAACCTGGATTTTTTAGAGTTGAAGTAGATATTAGTTTTGAATTTTAATATAGCCTATTGTTTGAGTCTCTTCACCTCGTCCACAACATAACACGAGTAACACCAACCCGGGAACCAGACATATTCCGACGCCAATTTGTTCGATTAGTTACATCAGAGAAAAACTACATGGAATATCTTCACGTTATGAGCGAGCCTTTCACACTGCCACATCAGATTATTTTAACCAATTCAATACCGGTGACATCCTTTTCATTATATTTTGGCAACTATTAGACTATTATATTCAGCTTAGGAAGGACATTTACCAATTAAAACGCTACCAACTATCTCAATCCTTTTTGCTACCATGTATCCTCCCTAAGTTTCATAAAATCATAAAAGACGTCACCGGTACTGTACGGGTTAGCTTCTTCAGCATCATAACTAATTTTTTCCTTTGATTTTGACTTTTATTAGATGATCGTATGCAGTTTAAGAAGGGACTATGTTACTATGATGGTTTATTGAGATCGTATTTACCCATTTGAGTAATATAGGTAGATTACAAACAAAAGAATATTGTCTTATGGTAACCTGCATAGGATGACAATTACGTAGGGTGGTGAAGGGGCTAATAAAGGCTTTCCCCTCAATACCTTCACCTGACCTGACCTGACCTACCACACAATCATATGCCACCAGGTGTTCTAGACTGGGCAGAGTTTCCCACAGTATTTGTTTTGTTTGGGGGATACTGCAGCAGTTCTAGCATATTGGAAACAGCAAGGGGTAGAAAGAAGAGGTTTCCAGTACAAGGGACTGGAGTTCTCGAAAAGGGGCTCCAGTCCTGACACTTTTCTTGACTTACAGTGTGCTGGCTTAATATTCTCGAAGGGTTGATAGCCTCTGAAGTCATAATTTAACTAACTAACTAATTTCCATTCGTATACTTGACACTTTCCCACACACAATACAATGCCCATCCTCAGAAGTATGCAATAAACGGTTTTGTAGACTAAAGGGAACTTAGTTAAAATAGGACTTCAGAGGCAGTCAACCCTTCTGGATTATTAAGCCAGCACACTGTATGTCAAGAAAAGCGTCAGGACTACAGACTCTGTTTCGAGAACCCAAGTCCTTACGTCCTCAGAAGTATAGAGTAAACGGTTTTGTAGATGAAAAAGAAAACTGTATTGAACTCCTTGGAAAGAAACTGGTGCAGTTAGGCTACTAGGAAATCGCAATAATACGTTTGTACAGTCATGTTCAGAAATACTTGAATATTTGCTAATGATAACAAACAAGACAGTGAACAGTATGTAATTAACCCCAGTCCATCATATGTTGTGGTTCATGCAGTTGCTACGATAAATGCAGAACTGCAGGAACGATCAGATCACCTAAAAAAAACTTACGTTTGGCAAAGACTAGATCCGAGGTCCATTTGGTCGCAGTCCACCACGCTATCCACTGTGCTGTTGCCTCCTCATTGTTAATTAAATTTTTATACTTTCTCACATCGACACCAACGTAGCCTCCTCCTTCACTCCCTCTCAATACCACCTTCTCACTGGCTAACCGTCAAAGTTAAATCACTGATTGCCAAACACTGAAAAAAAAAAAAAAAAAATGTATATATAATTATAAAAGATTCTTTACTTAGAATTGCATAATCTTTCAATCCTGAAAGTAACTGGCGTGACACCCTATATATATACTGCATATAAATACACCCTAATATAGATGGAAGGGTTGTCGAAGGTCTGGGTTCTCCCCCAAACCCCCGGCACAGAATTTACAGTTTGGCAGTTTGAGAGCGACCAACAAAGTTTCTCTAGCACGGGGGCAGGAAACTTTCACCGTATGCAGAAATTCTATTCTGTCACTTACTGATTTTATATTGATATATTTATATATTACTATTTAGAGGCGCTTTTTTGGAAGTGTAACCTGTACAGTACCAGTGCAGTCATTTGGAAGTGTAACCTGTACAGTACCGGTGCAGTCATTTGGAAGTGTAACCTGTACAGTACGGTGCAGTCATTTGGAAGTGTAACCTGTACAGTACCGGTGCAGTCATTTGGAAGTGTAACCTGTACAGTACCGGTGCAGTCATTTGGAAGTGTAACCTGTACAGTACCGGTGCAGTCATTTGGAAGTGTAACCTGTACAGTACCGGTGCAGTCATTTGGAAGTGTAACCTGTACAGTACCGGTGCAGTCATTTGGAAGTGTAACCTGTACAGTACCGGTGCAGTCATTTGGAAGTGTAACCTGTACAGTACCGGTGCAGTCATTTGGAAGTGTAACCTGTACAGTACCGGTGCAGTCATTTGGAAGTGTAACCTGTACAGTACCGGTGCAGTCATTTGGAAGTGTAACCTGTACAGTACCGGTGCAGTCATTTGGAAGTGTAACCTGTACAGTACCGGTGCAGTCATTTGGAAGTGTAACCTGTACAGTACCGGTGCAGTCATTTGGAAGTGTAACCTGTACAGTACCGGTGCAGTCATTTGGAAGTGTAACCTGTACAGTACCAGTGCAGTCATTTGGAAGTGTAACCTGTACAGTACCGGTGCAGTCATTTGGAAGTGTAACCTGTACAGTACCGGTGCAGTCATTTTAACTTTATACTGGATTCTATTAGACGATTAAAATGCGCCTCCAGCAATTAACAGGCTTCAAACTATAGCTCTTAATTATTCATTTTTACCACCACAGATTCTTATTAAACTGCATAACATCGTCTAAATATAGCTAGAAGTATAATAAAAAAGACGGCGCCGGTACATTAGGGGTTAATGTACGTTCCAAAACTTAATTTGTTTCCCATTTTTACCTCCGTCTCATGAGCGAGTGGCCAGGATATGAAGTTATGAACTCTTAGCACACTCCTGTTGTTGTCATATCTCTTCTCTTTTGAGTGCTTTAATTATTGGAAAGCATTGAAGTAATTTGTGATTAGTTTCCAAGTTTGTGAATTTGAGCAGTTTAATTTAGTTACACCTTGATTGTTTTTTCAGAAGGAATATTTTCTCATGTTATATTTTTATAGCTTATTTCTTACTTAGATAATTGTATTAGTTTTTTGTATTTTTAAAAGACCTCCGTCTACGTATTGTGAAAAACCTGTTATCCTCTGGTAAATTGCGGGGGTGAGTGAGTGAAGTGAGAGAAAGTGAATTATATGATGGATACATGTTTTTCATAATACGTGTTGCTAGCCCCAAACGCGCGAGCAACTGTGGCTTTCAACCATCCGACACATCTCCTTTTATTTATGTACATCAAACATGTTAAATAAAAATAATTAACTGATGACTTCTGGCGATGACTTGATATTTTTCTCGTTTTCTACTTTCTGCTATCTGGGCGGCTTCACCTGCTTCGTTGGCGCTTCTGGTGATGTTGATTATTGAGAAAGTGTCAACACATGTGGCATCCGACACGTGGCACCGGCCATTCTTGTAAGGGAAAGTGGTCATCCCATCTGGCCGTTTGCCGTCTTCTCTGAGAAGTCCACGTGGTTCAAGGATTGATGCACGGTTAGCACTCTGCAGGGCCTGTTTTATGACATCACTTAGTGCTGAGTGTCTTGGCAGGCGGCCTGCGCTGTGACTACATGACAAGGCATGGTGACCTTGAGCATCCATCAACACAGGACACTTGCAAGTGTGTGGGTGACAAACTGCAGCACCCACTCTGAGCGCGATGGCAACCCGGAGCTCTTCAGCATCCAAGTGAGTTCCAAGAGGTGGGATGGGGATGGCATGTAACCACAAGCCACTCTCCAAACGGGCGGCTGCCTGGAGGCGTGCTTTTGCAACCTGGTCCACATTGGTTTGGAGATTTTCTTGTGTTTTCTTCGCCGAGATGGTATCCCACGCTTTCTGCTTTCTCCTGGAGGTACCCTGAGGCTAATCCTCTGCTCATGTACTTCCCTTACAGGTGTTAATCGCTTCTGCTCTGTCCCCATCAAGTGTCATTCCGGGTTGAGAAGAAAGGATGGACACTACAAGGTCGTTGGTCGCGATAAGGGAAGAGATAAAGGCAGGGGAGGCAATATCTGTGTCTCTCCGTATGCCCAAGCCCCCGAGGCTGACAGGGAGAGTGGCTTGTGCCCAAGTCAGATCTTGAAATTCCACGTTGGTGATGCTGGTCACTGCTTCTCGGATTATGTTGTCTAATTCTTGGAGGCCGCCATTGTTTGTGTAAGGTATCGATGTGCGCAAAAGGTATTGGAGCTTTGGGATGGAGAAGCAATTCTTGAGAAGGGCCAGCGCTGATTGGGCATCGATGTGTATTAAGCGACTCACAAGACGTTAAAGCTCCTCCTTTTTACCTTGAAGTGCTGGTAGGATTGCTGCCAGAGTAAATGGGGAACCTAAGAGGGCTTGCTCATGCTCCTGAAGGATCCTTACACCTGGCAATGCACCTCGAAATTGGGCCTGAGTGTGTTCTCTTTCTTCAGGTGTGTGTTTGAGGACAAGTTCACATTTGGTGTCATTTATCTCTAGCCTGGCCTGGTCGAGGTCAGTTATGATGTTGTTTAGAACGGTTAGGACATTCTTTACAGACCCACCCAAGGTAGCATCGTCCAGGTACCAAACATTCAATTCAGACCTAACTTTGGTAGCTGCTGCGTCCACCCCTATTGAGAAAAGAGCAGGACCAACTGGATCTCCCTGCTGTAGCCAGTTCGCTGATGAGATTACTGTCTCACCGAAAATCAGAATTTTAGGGTTGGAATAAGCCTGCCAAAGTAGGGGGTACAGAGTGGGGATGTGCTCTCGAGCTGCATGGAGGAAGACATCCCTGCGAATGCTGTTGAATGCGTTCCACATGTCAATCTTTAGAAGTATTCCTTTTTCTCGGGCTTGGCTTAGGTAAGTGCGGATTGCGTGTACAGCGGCTTCACACCCCAAAACCTAGTTGAACTGGTCTTAAGTGTTAACCTAGGCCATTCAAAAGCGGCTTTAAACCCACCTTTGTGGCAAGGCGGCGGAAGGTGTTCCCAGCCGTCCGGCTGGCTCAGTTGATAGCATGCCTGATTCCCATCTTGAAGGTCTCTTGTTCAATCCCCGCTCAGATTTAAAAGTTTTTCTGGGACACAGCCGGCAGTTACCATCTCCCCATGAGCAAGGGGGATGGGTAATGGTCTCTGGTAAACTAAAGAAAGCCAAGCGCTTGTGAATCCTCGAAGGAGGAGATACGGGCGCTATATAAGTAACCAGAAGATTATTATTATTATTATTACTGCTGTTGGGCGCACACTGCCATCTTTTTTTGCCAGTGCAGAGAGTGATGCCCCGAAAAATAGGGGTGTGGCACAGTTGGGTACATGTACCCTCTTAAAACCATGTTAATAAATTTGGCGAGGGTTTCCAAGAGTGCCTCCTCAGCTGCTCTTTCTTCTTGAACTAGCAGAGTTCTCAGGCAAAATTCCACAAATGCCTCTGAGAGGGTTACATGAGAGAAAGAGAAGGGGATGTGGAGTGGGGGGGGGGGGTTGAGAGAGAGAGAGAGAGAGAGAGAGAGAGAGAGAAGCTGGATATTGTTCACAATCGACCGCTCAGATTAAATCGATTACTCAGCCTAACTCGGCCACTCAGCATAAAACAGCAGCTCTGGCCAAACCAACCTCTTTGCCCATTGTGGCTGCTCAACCCAAATCATCCGCTTGGCCCAATTCGACCACATAAGCCCGGGTAACTGCTCAAAGAACTTTGAACTCATCCCAGGCATTCCAATTTTGTTTGCACAAGACAAATAAAGTTTAAAGTGGTATGGGTGGGAGATGTTTATGTTGCTATGCAATGCTTGTTAGCCTTGAGTTGCTGTACAACTCAGAGATACAAATACTAGGTATAAATGTAATGATGGCTTGGTTCAGTGTGGAATACCTTTGATGATTTACAGGGAGCAGATTTGTCACAGTGTGCCATCTGGTAGTAGAAATATGCACGTTTTGTTCACCTAACATTTTCGAGTCCATGAATATCGTAGGTCATAGTGAGGCAGGTGAGGAGACAGGACTTGTACCGCCGACTGTACATACACATGATATTTCTATTATAAAGTTTGTGCCGTGTCCCTCCTTTGTATTGAAATGCATCAATCAAAAAATGGATGGTACTCAATAAATGTGATGGATTTTATCTTGGATGTAGAGGGTACCAAAATACACGACACAATATACTGAGAGCCACGAGACCTTCCTTTGTAGTACAAAACCTCCTCTATAAATCTATTTAAATGAGAGACAGGAGAATGTAGGGGAAGTTTGTTAAACCTCTGACGATCATGACATGTTTTAGCAGTTTCTTCTGACAATTAAAAAATGATTATATTTAGATTAGGAATGGTTTATGAAAATCAGAGGGTTAATTGAGAGTGGTTTCCCTTTTAATTTACAGAGATCCTTCTTGAGCTGTATAACATTGTCTAATGATGGCCAGAATTAACTGTAAAAACGCATCATGATCCTCAAGGGGTTAACTTTTTTGCTTCAGAAATCAACACTTGTATTTTGTAGGTTCCTCCTTTGTATTTTGTTGTAACTTCGACTCCAAAAATAAGTGGGCAGAAGAAAACACTCACAAAAAACACATCTTTGTTACTGATTAATTTTGATAAAATCGGTTTTGAAAGACACAGGAGACATTATTAGTTTAAGCTTATACCAAGAGCCATGGGCCTATCCTTCGTATGAGAAGCCCCTCAACTCAAAATATAGAATGCGCATTTTATTTTATAGGTATTTGCTATAGAGGACACCGTATTTTACCTCCGCCAAACGAAGTTGGATGGGGGTTATATATTTGCCTTCGTTTGTCTGTCTGTGGAAGCAAAATATCTTACAAAGTTATTTACCGATTTTCAGGGGCCAGGGAAGAAGTAATTCAAGTTAGGAGGCGATCCGGAGATTTTTCGAAATTTGGTGGGCAGAAAAAGGCGTCATGGTGCTGAAGAGGTTACGGCTATATGGGCCATTATCACCTTAACCGTCTCAACCAGATTGTAGTTTTATTATTGCTACTTCCACATTGGTTTTCTCACCCCGTGAAATATATTTAGGAATAAAATGGTTTAAACCATCTAAATCAGTCCTCTATATCTGATATGCCTTTCCTAAGTTGAATAAAATCGTCCGGCGGCAGCTAGAATGAAGTACGTATAGGCTTCAACTGAAAGCAAGGGTTGATCTGACCCTTCCAGTTTGTCTGCTCTCTGTTAATTAAAAGTAAGTAAATAAATATATAAACAAACAAAATACTAATACTAATAATAAACCCTCTCACTGAAAATGTTAAGCCCAACATCAAGAACTCTCCTTTGTTCAGTCGGTTACAAAGTTTTGTGGACCTAATGTGTTGTTTACTTGTGCCTGCATTCATGTATAGAACGAAATGTGATTTTAGTAGTTTATCTGTAGTTGAATTATTAACTTTGATTGTTTAAGTCTTTCAGTATAGCAGGGCGCATTCTCTCATTCTTATGCTCATTTGTATTGTTTAAGTCTTTCAGTATAGCAGGACGCATTCTCTCATTCTTATGCTCATTTGTATTGTTTAAGTCTTTCAGTATAGCAGGGCGCATTCTCTCATTCTTATGCTCATTTGTATTGTTTAAGTCTTTCAGTATAGCAGGACGCATTCTCTCATTCTTATGCTCATTTGTATTGTTTAAGTCTTTCAGTATAGCAGGACGCATTCTCTCATTCTTATGCTCATTTGTATTGTTTAAGTCTTTCAGTATAGCAGGACGCATTCTCTCATTCTTATGCTCATTTGTATTGTTTAAGTCTTTCAGTATAGCAGGCGCATTCTCTCATTCTTATGCTCATTTGTATTGTTTAAGTCTTTCAGTATAGCAGGGCGCATTCTCTCATTCTTATGCTCATTTTTATTGTTTAAGTCTTTCAGTATAGCAGGGCGCATTCTCTCATTCTTATGCTCATTTGTATTGTTTAAGTCTTTCAGTATAGCAGGGCGCATTCTCTCATTCTTATGCTCATTTGTATTGTTTAAATCTTTCAGTATAGCAGGACGCATTCTCTCATTCTTATGCTCATTTGTATTGTTTAAGTCTTTCAGTATAGCAGGGCGCATTCTCTCATTCTTATGCTCATTTGTATTAGACAATGTCATTAAGCTTAGAAAGGGGCTGTGGGTGTTAAAGGAATGATTGAGATGGTGTTTACCCCTTTGATTGATAGATGTCCTTCCTGATAAGATGCATAAAAGCATGTAATGTTAAAACATATAATATACACAAAATTGCTATGATAGTTAAACGGTTTAACCAATCAATGGGGGCATCGGCCACGAAAGCACGTAGCCGCATTCACCCTCCAACTCCACTCCGGGGGATCCCCTTAGGCGAGACTCTAGGCATCGTCCCGGCCCACATCAAGTATCCTATAGCAAGATTGGTAGACTTGCCTCAGCCATGAGTTCCGCGGTCTCTCCCTATGCCTCCTCCACTCAGGGTTGTCCTCTGTAGAGACCACCTGGTGAACAAGGTCAGCATAAGGGAGGTGAATCATATGCGCATATAGCCGAAGTTTTGTTCACGGACCATGCAATTATCTTGTTTCAATTTCACGAATTAGTTGCTGGTTTGAGATGTTGTCATGCAAACAATAGTCCATGATCCTGCAAGTACATTTAGTACCAACAGAGGTGATGCATCTCTTCTACTCGCTGTTAAGTGTCCTTGTCTCGCATATGATAAGACTGGGAGCACCAGTGTCTGGAAATCCGCAGCTTCGTCCTTCTGCACAGGTATCCACAACGTCATATACATTTCTTGCGTGAATCCATAACCCATATGCTAAGCTGAGACAACGATTGACATTGTAGTCTGACTCACCACTATTATGGATCACGCTACCAAGATAAGTAAAGTTATCCAAGATATGTAAAATCCTCACCCCATGCAGGAACAGATAGCACTGCATCATCCAATAAGTCACCAAATGCTTGGACTTTGATCTTAGTTTAAGAGACCTCAACATTTAGAAGATCCGACTCCTCATGTAGTGTCTCGGGGTCAATATGAGAACATCCAACGTCTTCGCTAGAATCACTGTGTGATCTGCACAATCAAGATCGGTGATCTCGAAATGCTGACGTCTGCTCCACAGCAACTCTGCCCAACTTTCCGGCCCAGTACCAAGTCCAGACATGTGTTGAAAAATGTAGGTGTTAGAACACAGCCCTGTATCTCACCTTGAGGAGAGATTTTCACCTATAGGGAATGTTTTTTCTGGACGCTCTTCAACCTCATAATTTGCCCCATTAGATTTGAGATTATATGACGTTCTTCCCATTAGTTTGGAAAACTTAATGCCTTTTGCTCCAGTGCTTTTGTCAGTTTTAAGATATTTCATCCAATTTAGGTGTTAATATTTTACTGGTAAGCGAAAGCAACCCTGCAATTTAAGAAGAATCGGTCTTCGGCCAGGACATTTTTCTACTTAAACATATACAAATTGATCTTGAATACTGGTCTTGGGGGTATTTTTTATGCTTGGAGGAGGTTTTGGGGAGGAATCTAAGAGCCTCCCTTTAACTAGAATGACTATTCCTAAAAACGACTCTACCTAAGCCCCTCCTACCTTCCCCAAACCAGCTGGAGACAATACAGTTAGTGGCCAAATCCTTGGGCTTATTTCTGCCTCTGTCCCTCTGTGGTCAAAGAGGGTGGGAAATTGAATAAAAAAACTGCAGGAGGGGTTGCTGTCTTTTGTGTTCTGGACAATACACACATAGAGTTACACAATACACTACACACATACGGTTATACATAAACTCTTACTTTCATTCAAATACAAATACATTTATACATACACACATACGGTTATACAAACAATCATACTGTCATTCATATACACATACAGTTATATACACTCATACTTTTATTCATGCTCACATTCGGTTATAGATACACTGATTCTTTCATTCTTACACACATATACATGCACTCATACTTTCATTCATACACACATACGGTTATACATATACTCATACTTTCATTCTTATACACATACAGTTATACATACACTCATACTTTAATTCATACACTCATACGGTATTACATACACTCATCCTTTCACTCATATTCATACATATATCCATATACTCATACTTACTTTCACTTATGCATTTCTGGTTGTCTGTGTTTATGACAATACATACTGGTACATATAGTTATACATACACTCCTACTGTATTCATAGACACTTAAAGTTATACATACGCTCATACTTTCATTCATACATACTCCTACTGTGACGTTAACCACTCCGTTAGAACCGCATGGCTTGTCCTACAGTGACTCGCTAGGATCGCCAGGGCAGTGGATGTGGCTACAGTTGATGTATTATTGTGTGCTTTATTTCATATGAAAGCTCGTGTCATGGGCAGCCCAGAAAGGCTCTTTGTTTTCGCCCATGTCAAGGCTATATATATTTAATTGCAAAGTATATGTTTTATCATTAAGTAGTAATGATAGGATTTGAGAGAGAGAGAGAGAGAGAGTAGAACAGAGTGAGAGGAGGCGCGCAGTGTTTTTTGCCATGCTTGATGACGTCACGGCTGGCTGGCCTCTTGGGGATTGGTTGGAGGAGTTTTTAACCATGCTTGGTGACATCATGTTTGGCTGGCTTTTTTGGCATTGGCTGAAGGAATTGTTACCGCTTTGCCTACGCAGTGCGAGCTAGTGCTAGTATATATACAGCTCTCTTGCCACTCTCTCCCTCAGATCTGGTTTCTAGAATGCATCCCTCTTATCCCTTTGATATCTGTCCCCCTCTCCGCACCTGAGAACCTTTTCCTCTGCCTATCTCTCTCATTTTCCATATCTTTCACCACCTTTTATTAATATTATACCCCCTCTGGTTAACTCTGCATAATCAGCTTCATGCTGGCCAGTTGTATTGTGCGTTAAGGTCTTATATAACCCATGTATGTTTAGTTGTTAAGATAAGTTGATCACGAAGCATTGGTTGGCATTCATATTGTTCAGTACCGCTTCCTATAATTATTAGTGTTCTGCTGGATTAGATAATGCTAGACTAGGAGTCTGATACTATAAGGTATTGTTTCCGATGGGTGCTGGCTTTAGTTAAAAGCTGCACGACATACCTGAGAACTGGAGTTGATTGGGTAAATTCTAGTCTGTGTGCCATTGAGAGTAGAGCATGCACGAATGAGGGCTTTTTGCCTATACCATTCTGCACTGTTCTAAGCTCGTTGTTTGTCTTTGAGGTACGCCAGGAGAACGCTTAATACTTCGGTATTAAGGTTTCTCAAGAGAGCTACCCTGCACTCTAACGTAATACTTGACGCACAGACTTGAGATTTGCACTAGGCTATGCAGCATGCCATGCGCACCAGTATCTCGTATCATTGACTCTAGCTAGACTTTATCAGTCATAGTAGACATTAAGTATATTAACCCAATTACTCTTATTATGCATACCCGTTTATGATTACACAAGCATTTCGCAGCCTAGTTTGATGTATTGAGACACAAACGACTTAGGCTCTTTTTGTTGATAGGAATACTGCATTGTCGTGGCGATTATTATTGTTATAGCGTTTAGGATATTCCTGGCTCCGACTGCATTATATCTCCTGCCTTTTTGTGTGCATAGCCTGCACGAGCATTGTTCCGCTGCCTGCCTTTTTGGGTTCCATTTCCGATTCGAGCATCTTGATAGCATCTAACATTTAAAGAAGATTCCTTGTTGGTGTTGAAGGACTTTAGTGCACTTTCTTTCATGCAGGAGTGCCTGACATTTATTGATTAAAGTAACGTAAGCTGTAACTTCTCTTACCACCTTACTTTGCATACCATAACCAAGCACCTTCGGTTATAGGTAGTAATAGGCTGTTTTCACATAACATTAAGCCTAGAGTAGACGCACATTTATTGAGAATTTAATAACCTAGTATTGCATATAGAACTCTGGAGAGTATTTGTGTTCTTTGTTCACTGGGAATATACATCAGAGGTTGGATCTAGCGCTTTCCGTTGTAGCATTTATGCCATTACTAGTCCAATGAATAAGAGCCCTGATATATGTAAACCTCAGTCGTAACACTACATATATTCATTCACTTATACTAATATTTATACATTCATTCATACATAACCTCATTAATCTTATTATTGCATGTGCTGTGTTTCTCATATTATATTGTATTTCTTTTGACTGAGTGATTCCTTCACTATTTATTGTATCTAAATGAAAAATAGAAAGCAAGAACAGATAAATAATTGCATACCTAAACAGTGCTCTCATCCATCCATACATACATACACTCAGGAACCTCAAAAGTACGGGTATGGGTACCTGTCTTGTGATTTTTTTTTATTTATTTTTTTTTCCCCAACTTACTTCCTCTCGGGCATAGGCTGAGAGCCTTAACATTCACCGCTTTACAATGAACAGTGAAGCCCGTGAGGTCTTATTCCAGTCTAGGGAATGAGACATGTGAAGCACGTAGAGTACAACGAGCACCTGCCATCTTGCCTTCACATGAGGCACGGTGCTCACCCCATCTCTGAAGCCACCTCGTTCCCGTGCTTCACTGTCTCACCCCCTACACTCGGACTCTCACACTTACACACACACAACGCCACCTGTTGAGCAGATAACTCACCAGGCATTGCACCCCTATAGCATATTTTGAATATGGGAATATTCATACAGTGCTATTTAATCAGGGAACAATGAGGGTATTTTATTGACGTTTCGGTGGGCTTGTGGTAATGCACTGATACTAGGTACAGCACAAATTCCATCCCAATAATATCTTCCCATTGATACATCGGGATTTGAACCCGGGACCTTTGGATTACCAGGCCAGTGGCAAGACCACTCCACCACACCTCCTGTTTACAATGCATAGATGTATACATGGATTAAAGTAATACATACAGGGATAGCTTCAATATGTATTCCATTATAATTATGTGCATGTTCATACTATATTATAAAATCTAATCTTGTACGTCGTTTGGTAGGTAAGATATTTATCGGTATCGCGTACTAATTGGACCACCGTAAGAAAGAGCTAGTTTATCCTACAATAAATACATATATACATGGATACTTTTATGTATACATTGATAAATACATGCATCAGTACATACATACATCTACTATATAAAGGGCACTTTCTATTTGTTTGTTCACAAACTACTCCCTCAGTTTTCAAGATAGAGAACCCATACTTGGCATGCATACAAAGGGGGTGCCAGAAAAGGTATACAGGGGTGGGGGGGGGGGGGGGCAAGATGGAGAGACCATTATTATCTATCTCTTCATATTCTAATACACTTTTCGTTCATAACAGTCAGCATTTCTCTTATATAGCCCATTTGCTCTAGTTGACTTCCAAGAAACAATCCTCTCGCTAATACAAGTATCTATAAATAAAACAAAGATGAGGTAGTGATTGACTTGTGTGTTTGCTATTACTGGCAATATCTTCTTATTAACCCCTTCAAGATACGATGACGCATATATATATATATATACTGGCCTATTAGATCATTTCATTCAGTTTAGGAAGGATCTCTAGGAATCAAAGCGATACAAACTGTTCATAATTAACCTTCTGAATTCCAAAATTGCTTCCTAAACTGAATGAATTCGCGTATTACTGCAAACATAAATGATAGAAACACGTCCTCAATTCAAATGCGGAAAGAGTTAAGCTAAAAGAGAGAGAGAGAGAGAGAGAGAGAGAGAGAGAGAGAGCGAGAGAGAGAGATAATATTACTTTGATGGAAGGCAGTCATCTTATTACAAAGCTTCACTGGCCTCGTTTTTGAAGCTCTAGAGTCTAGATCAATAGGAAGCTTCCCTGTATAGTTTGTTGAACAAAAAATAGGCATAGTCAACACTGAACACCAGCAAATTATAAAGGCATACCCAACACTGGAAACAAGGGTTAAACCAATGTGATATATCGCTGTAATTTTGATCAATAATATATTCCCAACTCTGCACACCTTTGTTATATTTGTTGAGATATTGGTGAGGGCTGTTTCTGTCCAGAGTGAGCTTTGGCACCTCTACCCAACCTTAGCTGTTTCTGTCTGTATCTATTAGCCCTACTACTTTTCCTATTTCGGGGGCGGGAGGGTAGCAATCCTCCTTCCCTTATAAAATTCACCTACTGTACGAGACAGAAATGGGCGAGGGAATGCGAAAGTGGTCCCGGATCCTAAGAATTTGAACTCTAATTGTTTTTTTCTGTTTGGGATCCGTCTCGATTCGGCTACCCCCAGCTATGGGGTATGTGCCTGAATATATAAATGTATACATACATACCTGTACATTCATAAATATCTAACATTTGATACACAGACTATACTTGGTTGCGAGCTTTTACCCTCAACTTTTGTTCCACAATAACATTTTGTCAACAGTTTAAGACAAACCTGCACTGATATTGCTATTTAGACACGAGGTAGCTTATTAATGGCTAAACACTCAAACAAAAATGCATTTAACCCCTTCAGCACCATGACGCCATTATACCATTGATTCTATGTAAGATTAGATGTTCTATACAGTTTAAGAAGGACCTATGTTACTAAGATAGTTTATTGGGATCGTATTTACCCATTTGAGTCGTAGAGGTATAATATTTACTGAAGCAAATCGTCTAATGGTAACCATAATATGATGAAAATTACGTAATGTGGGTTAATCGGTCTCCCTTTACTGCGCTACATCCTTGGCCTTTAGGGAGTAATTAATCAGTTTAGGTACTACTATCTAGATCCATTAGTGTGGCTCAAGTAAGGTTAACTTACAGGGGTAGGGGATATATTTTAGTCAATTTATTTATTTATATATTTATTTATATATTATAAATTAAGCTTGCTAGACTTCCATAAAGTTAGAAAAAAAAAAACAACCTAGACCCCCTTTCAAAATCAATTTATAAATTTTTCGGTAAAAAAAATGTCCCAGCCGAAGGCCGATTCCTCCTGGAATTACAGGCTCGCTATCGCTTGCCAGGAATACATCGACACCTAAATGGCACGAAATGGGAAATGGGGCAAAAGGTCATAAAATCGCAAAACTAATTTGCCGAATATCTTAAAATTTGAAAACTAATGGGGCTAAACATGAGGAAGAATGGGAATAAAAAAAAGGAGCCATCCCCTCTTAACCCGGCAAAAGCTAGACTATGGTATTTGAAACGTCCCACCATGCGAAGGTATTTTGGTTAATTCCCGACGAAAATTGTCATTTTACCAAAAACATAATTATTACTTATTCATATGCGCCTATTTTACGTTAAATATGAAGATATTACAAGTGGGAATAGTATTTAGGGGGTGAAAAAGATGTATTATTGCTGACCAGTCCAATCATGAGGGGAGAGCTGCGGCGGTATATATCCACTCTTCCTGAGTTCTCAAACGACACTGATGGTTTTAAGTAGAAGTTTCTCTGTTGCAAGGACCTCTAGATGCCTCGCCCATGCTATAGAGACCGCATGAAGGAGATTTGCAACAAAAATTGCCCAATAAAAGGGGGAATAAGAGGAAAAATAGGTGATAATTGATGAGGGGGGAAATGGGGGGGTCACATGTAGGAATGGTAGCAAGTAATGGTGGGGAATTATCTCACCTAATCACATATTGCTTTGTTTGAGTGCCACTGGGGTGCTTTAAAAGGCTTTTTATAGGCCTTGGATTTTATGAAGACCTTTGCCTTTGCCCATCAAACCTCCTATGAGGATCTTTGCCTTTCTCGGGTTAAGAACGTCCAATACAGAAGAACAGCCAGTCACTCACAATACCCTGTTCCAAATAGGAGGTGGAAGAGGAGACGAGGAGAAGGGAAGTAGTGTGGAATGGTGATTGTATGTAAGTTTTACTTTTATTTTTTCTATGTGGATGATGGAGACAAAAGGCAAAATTGCCTGTGACGAGGGCCTCCCACAGAGTTGAAAGAGTGACAGGGGCAAAATCAAGGAGTGTTGGAGCCAAAATGTCTGGACACACAGATTTTGAAGCAATTTAAGTCACAGGATTAGGAAAAGATGGATTCAGGGACAGAGTTCCAGTGCTCAGCTGTTGAACAGAAGAAAGATTGTGAGTATCGTTTCACTCGAGTTGGAGAGTTGCACAGAGAAGGGGTGGGATTTTGTTGCAAGACGGGTACAGCGTACCTACATAGAGGTGGCATACACTGAGAGAGCTCTGAGAAACACTGATTATTGTAATAGCGATAGAATAGTGAGAGAGATGCAACATTGCGGCGAAGAGAGAGAGATTGCAGAGAATCGGTGAGTGGACGGGAGTCAATGAGACGAAAGGCTTTCCTTTCAATTTTGTCTAGAAGTGCTGTGTGAGAGGATCCTCCCCACACATGCAAACAATACTCAATACATGAACACACTGTGCCTGAAGCTGTGCAGGGGTAAAGAACACCTTGAGGCGGTTGAGCACATCCAGCTTCTGGGAAGCCGTTTCAGCAAGTGTGGTAATAAGGTCTTTCCAAGAGAGATCCGAAGAAAAAGAGACACCGAGAATACTGAGAGAAGATGAAAGTTTGATTTTTGTATTGTTGAAGTATAAAGGATAGTTATCTGGAAGCTCTTGACAGGTAGATAAATGGAGTAATTGGGTATTGGAAGCATTGAAAACAACAAGGTTTTCTCTGCCACAATTGGAAATGGTTGGTAGATCAGAAGATAAGTGTTCTATGGTTTCATCACGTGAGTTTTGAGGGATTGCTTGCTAGGTCGTTCTGGAAGACTAGTTGAGTAGTGTAAGGAAGAGTTGTCTGCGTATGAATGGATAGAATTGTAGGTACAGTTGAGAACATCATTTTTGAATATTAGAAAAAGAATTGGAGATAGGACAGAACCCTGAGGAACATCAGAGTATATAGGATGAGGAAGTGCACGATGGCCATCCAAAGCCACAGCTATGGAATGGCCAGAAAGGAATTTAGAGATAAAGGGACAGATGGAGGGAGAGAAACCGAAGGAGGGAAGTTTAGCAATTAGAGATTTGTGCCAGACTCTATTGAAGGCCTTCGATATGTCTAGTGCAATAGAAAAGGTCTCGCTGAAGTCCCGGAAGGAGGATGACCAAGAGTTAGAAGATATGAAAGAAGATCACTAGTAGAGCTACCCTAAGGAAGCCATACTGGCGATCTGGAAGTAGATTATGAAAAGATAAATGTATAAGACATTTTGGAGTAAGAATAGTTTTAAATACTTTAGAAATGCAAAACATGAGAGCAATTGGACGATAGTTGGAGGGTTGAGAGCAGTCAACCTTCTTTGGGACAGGTTGATTGAGAGCAAACTTCCAGCAAGAAGGGAAGACGTTAGAGGAGAGACAGAGACAGAAGAGTGCCTAGGCAGTAACTCAGCACTGAAGCACAGTTTTTGAGTACAAAAGGAGGAACACCATTCGGACCATATGCATTCTCAGTAATAAGCCCAGAGAGGGTAGAAAATACAACATTAGTAGAGATTAGGAGGAGAGAGGGGGGTGGATAGGGAGGAATAGCATCGGAATCATCCAAGTTGGAGTTTCTAGCGAAGGTTTGAGCAAAGAGTTCAGCTTTGTCAGAGTAAGAAGTGATGGTTGTGCCACCAGAGTGGAATAGGGGAGAGAAAGACTAGGAAGACAAATTGTTTGGGAGGTTTTTGGCAAGATGCCAGAAAACTTGGGAAGAGCTAGAGTTGGATAGTTCAGTGCATTTATTATTGACGAAAGAATATTTGGCAATTCAAAGAACAGATTTGGCTTGATTCTGAGCAGAAACATATTATAGGAAGAATGAGATTCTTGAGTTGGAAGGCATCGGTACTGTTTGAATGCTTCCTCCTTATTGCGGACAACAGTAGAAATGGCGTGAGTAAACCAAAAACGTTTTGCATTATCTGAGCGAAAGAAAATGGAATGCATGCCGCCATGCCCGATAGGATTACCTAGGTAATGCGTTCAGCACTCTCTGAGAGTCCCAGCCACGGAAACAAAAGTCATTCAAAAGGAAGTCAAAGAAGTACTGCTGAAGAGCCTTCCAGTCGGCAACACCAAAGTGCCACAAGCGCCGCCGGCTTGGAGGATCAGGTGGCCATATTGGAGATATAGGACAGGTGACAGAGATTTTTTGTTTTTGTTTTTTTGTTTTTTTTTCTATGTGATTGAGGGAGGCAAAAGGCAGAACTGCCTATAGCGAGTGCCTCCCCCATAGTTGAAAGAGTGAAGGGGCCAAAATCAAGGGACGTTCGAGCCAAAATGCCTGGACACACCGAGTTTGAAGCAATTTAAGTCATAGGAAGAGGGAAAGAGTGATTCTGGGAGAGAGTTCCAGAGCTCAGCTGTTGAGTAGAAGAAAGTTTGAGAGTAACGTTTCACTCTTGGGTTGGAGAGCTGCACAGAGTACGGGTGGGATTGAGTTGCAAGACGGGTACCACGTGCCCTACGTAAAGGAGGTGGTATACACTGGGAAAGCTCTGAGGAACACTGATTATTATAGTAGCGATAGAATAGCGAGAGAGATGCAACATTGCGGCGGAGAGAGAGAGATTGCAGAGAGTTGGTGAGTGGAAGGGAGTTAATGATACGAAAGGCCTTCCTTTCAACTTTGTCTAGGAGAGCAGTGTGAGAGGAACCTCCCCACACATGTGAACAATACTCAATACAAGGACGCACTATGCCCCTGTACAGAGCAAGAAGCTGTGCAGGGGAAAAGAACCCCCTAAGGCGGTTGAGCACACCCAGCTTCTGGGAGGCTGCCTTAGCAAGACTGGTAATATGGTCCTTCCAACTGAGAGCAGAAGAAAAGGAGACACCAAGAATATTGAGAGAAGATGAAGGATTGATTTTTGTATTGTTGAAGAATAAGGTATAGTCTGCTGGGAGTTCCTTACGGGAAGATAGATGGAGAAATTGGGTTTTGGAAGCATTAAAGGTAACAAGGTTTTCTCTGCCCCAATTGGAGATAGTATTTAGATCATAATTTAAGAGTTCTATGGCTTCATTATGTTTGTCGTTGAGGGACTGTTGGCTGGGGCGTTCTGAAAAATTAATGGAGTAGTGTAAGGTTGAGTCTTCTGCGTATGAATGGATGGGAATTGAGGTACAGTTGAGAAGATCATTTATAAAAATTAGAAAAAGAATAGGAGATAGGACAGAGCCCTGAGGAACACCGGAGTTTATAGGGTGAAGAAGTGAACAATGGCCATCCACAACCGCGGCTATGGAACGGCCGGAAAGGAAATTAGAGACAAAGGCACAGATGGAGGGATAGAAACCGAAGGAGGGTAGTATAGAAATTAGAGATTTGTGCCAGACTCTATCGAAGGCTTTCGATATGTCTATTGCAATAGAAAAAGTCTCACCGAAGTCCCGAAAGGAGGATGACCAAGAGTTAGTAAGATATGAAAGAAGATCACCAGTAGAGCGACCCTTAAGGAAGCCATACTGGCGATCTGAGAGCATATTATGAGAAGAGAAATGCTTAAGAAATTTGGAAGCAAGAATAGTTTCAAAAACTTTAGAAAGACAAGAGATGAGAGCAATTGGACGATAGTTGGAGGGTTGAGAGCGGTCACCCTTCTTTGGGACAGGTTGAATGTGAGCAAACTTCCAGCATGAAGGGAAGACGTTAGAAGATAGACAGAGACGAAAGAGTTTGCCTAGGCAGGGAGCCAGCACGGAAGCACAGTTTTTGAGAACAACAGGAGGAACACCGTCCGGACAGTACGCCTTATTAGTATTAAGCCCAGAGAGGGTAGAAAGTACATCTTTAGACGAGATAAGGATATTAGGCATAAGTAAGAGAGAGGATGGTGGAGAGGGTGGAATAGCACCGGAATCATCCAAGGTGGAGCTTCTAGCAAAAGTTTGAGCGAAGAGTATAGCTTTGTCAGAGGAAGAAGTGATGGTTGTGCCATCAGAATGGGAAATGGGAGGGAAAGACGAGGAAGAGAAATTGTTGGAGATGTTTTTGGCTAGATGCCAGAAAGCTTGGGAAGAGCTAGAGTTGGATAGTTCAGTGCATTTATTATTGATGAAAGAGTGTTTGGCAAGTCGAAGAACAGATTTGGCTTGATTCCGGGCAAAAACATAGGAAGAATGAGAGTCTTGAGTTTTAAGGCGTCGGTACCGTTTGAATGCTCCCTCCTTATTGCGGACAGCAGTAGAACAGGCGTGAATAAACCAAGATTTTTTAGCATTAGTCTGAGAGAAAGAGAATGGAATGTATGCTTCCATGCCCGATAGGATTACCTCGGTAATGCGTTCAGCACTCTCCGAGGGTCCCCGGCCACGGAAGCAGAAATCTTTCCATGGGAAATCAAAGAAGTACTGCCGGAGAGCCTCCCAGTCGGCAGCGCCAAAGTGCCACAAGCGCCGCCGGCTAGGAGGATCGGGTGGCCGTACTGGAGAGATAGGGCAGTTGACAGAGATAAGTTTATGGTCGGAGGAGACCAAAGGAGAGAAAAGATTGACAGTATAAGAAGAAGGGTTAGAAGTTAGAAACAAGTCAAAAATGTTGGGCCGATCTCCGATGCGATCCGGGATACGGGTGGGATGCTGAACTAACTGCTCTAGGTCATTTATGATAGAAAAGACGTAGGCTTGTTCACCAGGTGGATCAGTAGTGTGAGAGGAGAGCCATTGGCGGTGGTGAACGTTGAAATCTCCTAAGATGGAGATTTCTGAGAAAGGAGAAATGGATAGAATGTGTTCCACTGGAGAGTTTAGATAGTCAAAGAATTTGGAAAAGTTGGTAGAGTTAGGGGAAAGATAGACAGCACAGAAATATTTAGTAAGAGAATGACAGGAAAGTTTGAGCCATAAAGTAGAGAATTCAGAGGAGTCGAAATCGGGAACACGAGAGCAAGTGAGTTTGTTGTGCACATATGCACAACATCCGCCTTTGGCTTTGAAACTAGGATAGAGAAAGTAGGAGGATACAGAAAGGGGGTTGCTGGATGTTGCTACAGACATCTGAGTTTCGGTGAGGAAGAGAATATCAGGTTTTTATGGTCGGATGAGCCCAAAGGAGAGGAAAGATCGACTGCATAAGCGAATGGGTTAGAAGTTATAGTATCAAGTCGAGAATGTTGGGCCGATCTCTGAAGCGATCCGGGTTACGGGTGAGTTGCTGAACCAACTGGTCTAGGTCACTTAGGATAGAATAGATACAGCTTGTTCACCAGGTTGGTCAGTGGAATGAAAACTAGTCAAATAATTTGGGGAAGTCAGTAGAGTTGGGGGAAAGATAGACAGCACAGAAATATTTAGTATGAGAGTGACAGGATAGTTTGAGCCATAAAGCTGAGAATTCAGAGGAGTCGAAGGTGGGAACACGAGAGCCAGTGAGTTTGTTGTATAGACAACATCCGCCTTTGGCTTTGATGCTAGGATAGAGATAGAAGGAGGGTACAGAGAAGGGTTAGCTGTCAGCAGTCGCATTCAACTGAGTTTCGATGAGAAAGAGAAGATCAAGGTTGGTAGAGTAGAGGTGGTGTTCAACAGAGTAGAAGTTAGAGGAAAGCCAACGAATGTTGCAAAAGTTGATAGCGAGAGTGTCAGGCCGCAGTCCAAGACATTTTGTATGTATGACACATGTATGTATGTATGCATGTATGTACAGTATATATGTATGCAAGTATGCATGTATGTATGTATGTATGTATGTATGTATGTATGTACTGTATATGCTCTGGCACATACCCCATAGCTGGGGGTGACCGACTTGAGACAGAGTGTGAACAGAAACAACATTTAAAGTTCCAATTCTTTGGGTCCGGGACCACTTTCGCGTTCCCTCGCCCCTTTCTCTGTCTCGTCAAGTAGGTGAATTTTACAAGGGGAGGAGGATTCCTAGGCTTTTGCTCCCAGAAGAAAACAAATAGGAGTACAAAGGAAATCAAGCAACAACAGGTCTGGTGACCCTTCTAGGCTGCTTGTCTTCCAAAACACTGAGGATCAATTGTCCAAACAGTGGTTTAGAGTGGGTAAGGGAACATTGGAAAGGGAACTACTGCCCTGGAACTAATGTCCGTGGCCGGATTAGGAAGTTAGTAGGGGAGAGATGGGTTAGTAACTGAGGGGGGGATAAAATAAAGTTATTCCTTTACAAACGCAGTCAGTCGCGGGTTTGATGCAAGATATTTGTCTAGGCGAAGTTTAAATAAATCAACGGTGCTGCCCTCTATAACGTCTCGGGGAAGCCCATTCACAGTAAAAGAGACAGACAAAAACGGTTATGGTTGGGTAGAAGATGTGATAAAAGAAATAGTTAAAGTAGAAGGGGAAGTACAAATGAGTACAAAGGAAATCAAGCAACAGCAGGTATAGTGACCCCTGTAGGCTTCTTGTCCTCCAAAACACTGAGGATCAAGTGACCAAATAGTGGTTTAGAGTGGGTAAGGAAAATTGGAAAGGGAACTACTGCCCTGAAGCTAATGTCCGTGGCAGAATTAGGATGTTAGTAGGGAACAGATGGGTTAGAAACATAACACAGTTATAGTTACGCGATCTTTCATATATCTGGGGAAAATAGAGTAACGTCTAAGTAACATAAAAATTATAGGCTATACGCAACAATCCTTGATGAATTTGAGAGGGGAATAAAATATAGTTATTCATTTACAAACGCAGTCAGTCGCGGGTTTGATGCAAGATATTGTCTAGAAGAAGTTTAAAAGAATCAATGGTGCTGCAGTCTATAATGTCTCGGGGAAGCCCATTCCACAAATTAACAACTCAATTGAAGAAGAAATTCTTAGATTCGTGTGAGTTAAAAGATTTACCAATAATTTTGCAACCTTTTCCCCGCGTGTAATTAGATTTGTCGACACTGAAGTACTTACTACAGTTCATATTGTCAATGCCTTTGATGATTTTGAACACTTGAATTAAGTCGCCTCTTAACCCTCAGAACCCGGTTGGCCTCTGAGGAGGCCAAATCGAACTAGCGCCATGGAACCCGGATGGCCTGTTGAGCGCCTTTGCTTGAATTTGTACTTTCGAAACGCGCGCGTAGATTTTGTTTGTTTACATGCGGTACGCAGCGCCACCACGCTCGTACTACAGCCCAGCATCAGTCTCTAGCCCGACGCCATTATGGATAGTACGCAAAAAATCTATTCGTCTGTGTCCAATTCGGTGCCTCCTACGACGCCCACCCCGGCTCGTCGTATTACACGACGGCCCCTCGCCAAGGAAATTCTTTCTCCGGGAGGAATAAATAGAACCTTGCGTGAGCTAGATTTAGCTGGTAGTGACAGTGATGTTGACTAGCAGAGCAGTAGCCATTCATCTCGTTACGTATCGAGTGCATATTATTCTAGTGAAGAAAAACCTGAGTTCAAGGGATTTGCCAGGTGAAGGTGAAGAGAGTGAAGTGGGTAAAGTGAGTGAGTGGAAGAGCGCAAGGCCAACCTCCAAGTTTGCCCTGAGTGAAGCCACTTCAAGCCCTTCACCAGCTAAATCACCCTACCAGATATACTTTCATAGGAAGCAGGTACTGGAAAAAGCGGCCGTGGCAGCCAGGGAGGAGGTCAAAAGGCGTGACGAGAAAGAAGATGAGGTCATGAGTGAGGGTGGGCAAGGTGACTCATCGTTTCTGGGCGGCCATTGTCTCCCTTATCTAGCCAGGCCACCCAAGCTGCACCGGACGACCGTCATTGTTCCCCACCACCCCCACCACTGCCGAGGGTTGAGGACCCCCCACTTTCGGCCTATTTGCCTCCTGGGTCCCCTGACAGGAGACATACTACTGCCGAAAAAAAGGCAAGCAAGTTAAGCGGGCTTTGTTCGAGGCCCCCGCAGCGTCCACCCTTGCCGTCCCCAGCCATGCCCACCCGCAACTTTCCCCACGGTCCTCCCCAACTCTCCAGCCATCAACAAGTGTGGCTCATTATATTTTTGAACCCTCATAACCTGTACCTGTGCCTAGTGACAGTGAAACTCTGTTTTCCACCACTCGTCCCAGGCAAAGAAGCCTAGAATCTCGGGGAGACATAGCCTCACCTGCCACTCCTTCCCCACCTCGCCTACCCACACACCACCCACGCATTCATCGTTCCCCGCCAGAATATGAGGAGGATGCTGATGAGGAAGGATACCTGACTGATGACTCTGGCCATGACTATATGGGGCCACCGTCAGGGAGAGACGACTATGTGGACGACCCTGAACCACCCCCGCGCCACCCGTGGGCGTCGTTTTTGGGGCCGCCCTACCCGCCCTAGTGTGCGCGCCTCCCGTGTCGGCCATGGGCGTGCTCGGCCACCTACAGTGCGTTGTGGGCGTGGGCGTGGGCGTGGGCGTGGGCGTGGGCATCGCCAGAACCGAGACCCATTCTCGGTGTTTTAATGGAAAGACATGGGTGATGACTAAAACTCTGAGGTGCCACCTTTTGATGAGGAAGAGGAGGGATCAGAAGTTACCCCCAACTTTCCCGCAGGCCCCAATGCTTCACCAGGAGAGCTGTTTGAGGAATATTTTGATGAGGAGGTAGTAGGCTACGTTGTCAAGGAGACAAACAAGCAACACCAGATGCAGGTCAACATCTTCGAAAAGGTGACCAAGGGCCACTTGAGGCAGTGGACCGATGTGACTCATATCGAGTTGATGGTCTTCCTGGCACTGACAATGCTTACGCCTCCTGTCAAAAAACATAGGTTGCCAGACTATTGGATCACTAATGATCTGATAGCCACCCCTGCCTTCGGGAAGTATATGTCACGTGACCGGTACCTCGATATCCTCGGCCAGCTCCATCTCCTCACCAACACCGACGTACACTGCCCAGACCTGTGGAAGATACGAACCTTGTACGAGATGATGCGGCAACGGTTCACTTCATTCTTCAGGCCCTTCCGGAAGGTTGTCATTTACGAGTCTCTTGTGCTATTCCGGGGGAAGCTCCACTTCCAGCAGTACATCCCCTCAAAGAGACATCGCTTTGGCATCAAATTCTTCGTACTGTGCAACTGCAAGACTGGTTATGTCCAGGACTTCTTGGTCTACAGCGGGAAGGAAGGGGATGTGCTTGGGGACCCCACCATTGGCTTTGGCGGAGCGGTGGTGAAAGCCATGATGGACTGCTACTTCAAAAAAAATCACGTCCTCTATACAGATAACTACTACACGTCCCCCACTCTCACCAAGTACCTCCACGAACGAAAAACGGAGACTATAGGCACAGTACGACAGAGAAGGAGGGGCATGCCAGCTTTCCCTCCGAAGACAAAGACAGGCGATGTGTTCCGGAAGAAGTTGGGGCCCAATCTGGCTATCCACTGGCACGATCAGCGGCAGGTCAACGTCCTCAGCACCATCAACAAGGGGATAATGATTGAGACTGGCAAGGTGGATCGCCGCATCCAGGCCAGGTTGACCAAGCCAGATGCTGTCCTCGACTACAACATCAACATGAGGCTGGTCGACAAGTCTTACATGCAGATTGGCTTCATTGACTGTTTGCGTATCTCATGCAGATGGTATAAGAAGTTCTTCCTACATATGGCAGACATGGCTATTCTGAATGCTTATAACATCTATTAGCTTCAGACTGATGCACCCAGACAGTTCAAAAGCCTGCGGAGGTTCCATAAGCAGGTAATAAAGGATCTCCTGGAGAAATATGCAACGCCATAGAGGGCAGTGCCACACGCTGGGCCCGGCATCACTGACCACATGCACTGCGCATATTACATGAATATGCACAGGCTAGTTTCACTGCCTATGACAGAAGCACGAAGAAAGCAGCAGTAGCGGTGCCATGTTTGCTATAACACCAAGCTGAGGGCAAGTGCATCAAAGAAGACCACCTATCAGTGTGTGGAGTGCAGGGTGGCACTCTGTGCTTAAGGGTGCTTCGCTGATTACCACTTCAAGCAGAAGTACTGAGTGAAAGTATCAAAGACAGTGACAGTATCAGTGACAGTGACACTATACTAGCCCTAGAAACAATAATAATATATCAAAAGACAATAAACTAAAAATAATACAACCAAGTGGCACAATTGTATATAAAATCATAATATGTGACAACAATAATTTAATATATATATATATATATATATATATATGCTGGTAAAGCCAGGTAATAAATTTTCTTTAATACATACGAGGTTGAAAGAAATGGCAATTTCTGCGTTGGAAATTTTATTATTCAAAGTTTCCAGGTCTCTGATGAGTTTTCGCTGGGTGGCAGGAAGTAGATGAAGGAGATGAGCAAAATTCATGGTGGTACAGGGTTACATTAAAGTACATGATGATACAGGATATACGACGCGTTTCACTGGACAACCAGCATTATCAAGTAAGGAAGGAATGATATAAAAGGTAAACAGGAAGGGTATATATAGAGGGTGGAGGATCAGAGGAGGCGGAAAACAGGGGGCAAAAGTCTGCTATTGGTGGAAGGGAAAACTAGGAGAGAAAAAGGGGGTAACCGCTTCACGCATGCGCACTGGATGCGGGATGGTGGTCGATAGGTGGGGTCGAAGCTGATTGGCTGCGTGTCGAGGGGCGTGGCCTAAGTTGTGTGGCGCCTGCAGAAGACGAAGCTGAAGGAGGTAGCGCGGGGGGCTGCGTCAAGGGCACCGGGGGGCGAGGAGGGGTGTTAGGTCCTGTAGGGTAGTGCCTTTTGGCAGAAGGAAGGATCTGAAGGTCCAGAGTTTGGTTGTTGATGTTGGGATGTAAGGCTTGGATATATAAAGCTTCGAGTATAGGTAATCTCCTTGGGTCACTTTCTTTATCGAGTATGGTGGTGTGTTTCTCTAACTCGTTGCGTGTGAGGTGAGGGTGGTTAGGGGTGAGATAGTGGTCTTTGATAGCTCCAGCCTGAAGGTGAAGAGTTAACCGACGTGAAAGACGAGTCTGCGTCATACCAATATAGGAATGAGGTCCACAGTCCTCATAATTACAGGTATGTTGGTAAATGACGTGATCGTCGGTCATCGGGCTCTTTATCTTGGTGGAGGCTGGTTTGTTGCGGAGAACGAGGTTGGAGGTCTTGGGGGATTTGTAATAAATTATTAATTTGATTTTATTTTCCGGGTTGGTTGGGTGGACATGCTTGGAGATTATTTCTTTTAAGACGGCCTCGTCATTTTTGTGTTCAGAGGACATGTAATTGCGGTAGAAGATCTTAATTTCATTGGGGGGGTCAATCTTGGGAGGGCTTTGGGTGTACCATTTTTCAAGATGGTGGTTGATGGTGCTGGAGATGTCGGAGTTGGAGTATCCGTTATTTACTAAAACTTGGGATAGTCTTTCTAGTTCCTGGTGGGTGTCGGCCCAGGTAGAGCAATGCGTGAGGGCTCTCCTAACATAGGCGGAGATGGAGGATAGAAGATAACGGCGGGGGCATTCACTATCACCGTTGAGGCATTGTCCTGTGTTAGTTGGTTTAATGTAGACGGTGGTTTTGAACCCATGGTCGTTCAGAGCTACGAGGATGTCGAGGAAGGGGAGTTGTCCATTGTTAGATTTTTCAAAGGTGAAGTTAAGTCCGGAGGAGGTCATGAAGCGACGCTGGAGTTCCTGTAGTTTGTGGAGGTCCTTGATTTGCACGAAGATGTCATCCACGTATCTACAGTAGACGGCGGGTCGTTGGGCAGCCAGGAGCTCTTCCTCGATGGTACCCATGAACAAGTTCGCAAAAAGAACTCCTAGGGGGCTGCCCATCGCCACACCGTCTATCTGCTTGTACATGTTGCCCCGGGGGCAAAGGAAGGGGGCCTCCTTGGTACATAGCTCCAGTAGTGTTTTCAGGGCCTTCTCCGGGATGTCCAGTGTAGGAGTATCAGGGCAATGATAAATTTGACATAGAATCATGTCAATGGTCCTATCCACTGGCACGTTGGTGAACAGGCTTTCTACGTCGAGAGAGGCGATTGTGTGGTGTTGTTGTTACGGGGGGCGTCTCGTAAAATTTCCAAGAAATCGTGGGCTGAGTTAAGGTTGAATTGGCTGGGCACGTAGGGGGTGAGGAGGTTGTTCAGGGCCTTGGCGATCTGGTAGGTGGCAGTGGGGATCTGGGAGATGATGGGGCGGAGGGGGTTCCCAGGTTTGTGTGTTTTGATGGTTCCTTACGCATAACCAGGGGTGTATTCTCCGACGAGTTTTTTAAGGTGGATCCCTCCTGTTGGCGTGATGGCGGTGATGGTGGTGTTGGCAATACGTTTGATTTCGTCGGTTGGGTTGCGGGTGATCTTTTTTAATTTAGTGTTGTCACTTAAGATGACGTCCATTTTTCTAAGATATTCCTCCTTGTCATGGATCACGAGGCAGGAGGCTTTTCCGCACGACGGATGATGATGTTGGGGTTGTCTCTTAATAGTTTGGCAGCTTGGAAGTGTTGTTTGTTGAGTATTTTGCTATGGTGAGTTCCTCTGGTTTTGGCGGCTTCAGCGAGGAGAGTAGGTTGTAGGGCGGGAGTAGTGGTGACCTTGCCATCCTTCTTGAGTCGTAGGATGTCGTCCAGGAGGATTTCCGTTTCTAGGCGTTTCCGGTGGGGGCCAGGTTTGGAGCTGTAGTGGCAGTTGAGGCCTTGGTGAGGAGGTCTTCTTGGTCCAGGGTCAGAATGGTGTTAGTAAGGTTTATATATCCTTTTGTTGGTTTGGGTAGTTTTAAGTTTCCGCCATAAAGACGGGCAAGCTTTTTTATGGTTGTGTTTTCGGCTTGTCTTCTGTGTTGTTCAAGGAGTTGTTCGAGGGCTGTGTTGATTTCGGCTTTGAGGTGGTCTGGAGGGGTTTCGTCTTCCCAAATCCGTAGAAGAGCATCTCGTTCTTTACGAAGGTTGTTGGCGAGCTCACGTTTTTCAATTATTTGGTCCTTCACCAGTTCTTCACGAAACTGGAGGGTGCTGGTGCGATGTCTGGCATTCTCGTGAAGTTTTATGTTGGTAAAGCCAGGTAATAAATTTTCTTTAATACATACGAGGTTGAAAGAAATGGCAATTTCTGCGTTGGAAATTTTATTATTCAAAGTTTCCAGGTCTCTGATGAGTTTTCGCTGGGTGGCAGGAAGTAGATGAAGGAGATGAGCAAAATTCATGGTGGTACAGGGTTACATTAAAGTACATGATGATACAGGATATACGACGCGTTTCACTGGACAACCAGCATTATCAAGTAAGGAAGGAATGATATAAAAGGTAAACAGGAAGGGTATATAGAGGGTGGAGGATCAGAGGAGGCGGAAAACAGGGGCAAAAGTCTGCTATTGGTGGAAGGGAAAAACTAGGAGAGAAAAAGGGGTAACCGCTTCACGCATGCGCACTGGATGCGGGATGGTGGTCGATAGGTGGGGTCGAAGCTGATTGGCTGCGTGTCGAGGGGCGTGGCCTAAGTTGTGTGGCGCCTGCAGAAGACGAAGCTGAAGGAGGTAGCGCGGGGGGCTGCGTCAAGGGCACCGGGGGGCGAGGAGGGGTGTTAGGTCCTGTAGGGTAGTGCCTTTTGGCAGAAGGAAGGATCTGAAGGTCCAGAGTTTGGTTGTTGATGTTGGGATGTAAGGCTGGGATATATAAAGCTTCGAGTATAGGTAATCTCCTTGGGTCACTTTCTTTATCGAGTATGGTGGTGTGTTTCAACTCGTGTGAGGTGGTTAGGGGTGAGATAGTGGTCTTTGATGGCTCCAGCCTGGAGTCTTTCACGTCTTTCACGTCTTTCACGTCGGTTAACTCTTCACCTTCAGGCTGGAGCCATCAAAGACCACTATCTCACCCCTAACCACCCTCACCTCACACGCAACGAGTTAGAGAAACACACCACCATACTCGATAAAGAAAGTGACCCAAGGAGATTACCTATACTCGAAGCTTTATATATCCAAGCCTTACATCCCAACATCAACAACCAAACTCTGGACCTTCAGATCCTTCCTTCTGCCAAAAGGCACTACCCTACAGGACCTAACACCCCTCCTCGTCCCCCGGTGCCCTTGACGCAGCCCCCCGCGCTACCTCCTTCAGCTTCGTCTTCTGCAGGCGCCACACAACTTAGGCCACGCCCCTCGACACGCAGCCAATCAGCTTCGACCCCACCTATCGACCACCATCCCGCATCCAGTGCGCATGCGTGAAGCGGTTACCCCCTTTTTCTCTCCTAGTTTTCCCTTCCACCAATAGCAGACTTTTGCCCCCTGTTTTCCGCCTCCTCTGATCCTCCACCCTCTATATATACCCTTCCTGTTTACCTTTTATATCATTCCTTCCTTACTTGATAATGCTGGTTGTCCAGTGAAATGCGTCGTATATCCTGTATCATCATGTACTTTAATGTAACCCTGTACCACCATGAATTTTGCTCATCTCCTTCATCTACTTCCTGCCACCCAGTGAAAACTCATCAGAGACCTGGAAACTTTGAATAATAAAATTTCCAACGCAGAAATTGCCATTTCTTTCAACCTCGTATGTATTAAAGAAAATTATATATATATATATATATATATATATATATATATATATATATATATATGTATATATATATATATGTATATATATATACATATATATATATATATATGTATATGTACATGTATATAATAATTATGTATAATAAATACAAGTGAAAAACAGTTAATTTCATATAATCAAGTTGAATACAATTACAATAAGACTATCATAAAAAATGAAGGTGACACATAATTGTATATAATAAGTTCCATTCATATTATTAGAACCAATAGAAATATATAAATCAATGAAAAAGACACAATAAATTGTATATTATTTTTATTAATCTCACCACCACACCCCCAATGAAATTAATTAAAGTATATATGATCCACCGGGATTCGAACCCGGGTTATCACACACATATTGTTGCCACCTTAACCATTACACCACCAGGACGGTTAAAGGTTTATGCACACGCCTACGACTTATTATCCATTCTCGAATACTGGATATTAATCTAATCATGTTCATATTCCCAACCGCACTATGGTAGCCTACTGTTTAAGCGAGAGGAAAGAATATTCATGGGGCACAGATCATATAGACCGGCCTCTCGAAGAAATATCCCTAAACCTACTAATAATATTATTTTTATTAATCTCACCACCACACCCCCAATGAAATTAATTAAAGTATATATGATCCTCCGGGATTCGAACCCGGGTTATCACACACATATTTTTGCCACCTTAACCATTACACCACCAGGACGGTTAAAGGTTTTCAAAGCCTATTTACTAAGTGAAAGTGGCACAAAACCTATTATTTGATGTGCAGTTGATAATAAACACCTGTGATAACAAATAATCAGTGCCTAATATTACAATAACTTAGCCCAATTAGTAATAAAAAGTACGGTGTCCAGTGAAAATTAGCAATATCAGTGACAGTGACACCATAATACACATACTTTTATATGATTGTCCTCAAACTAACTCTAAAAATGTCAACAAACATTCAATTGTCAACATAAAAAATTTAAATCGCCTATCGGACGCAAAGACTGTGATGAGCGACTAGATGGGCACTAGCCGGGGCCGGGGCGAGGCATCCGAATGCGGCAAGAAATTCCCACCGGAAAACCCACTCCTTCGCACACTCACCATTCTGCAACCACTGAGGCTAAAGACTTCTACTCAACGCCATTCTACAGGCGAAGGTGTGACAAACATTTTGTTTTTGTATTCATAATTATCCATGTTATCTTTTTAAAGTTTCAGCTGAATTAACATAGCCCAATAATCGCCGAATCCCACGGTACCACGGTGTACGGGGGAGCTTAGGGGACCGTGTCTGAAGGGTTAATCTGCGCTGGGAATTCTCTAAGACGCTCCTCACATGGTTTGTTCTTTGGGCTTGGTATCATTTTGGTAACTCTACATTGAATTTGTTCTAGCTTGTCTATATCTTTTTGGTAATAAGGGCACCAGGATTGAACGCAGTATTCCAGAAGAGGGCGGACTAAGGAGTTGTAAAGAGTTAGGATAACTTCTTTGGATTTATGCTAAAACGACCTGCCTATAAAGCCAATTATTTTGTTTACTTTCTTAACAACTTCTGAACATTGTTGACTCGGTTTTAGGTTACTTGATATTGTTACTCAAAAATCAGCGTCTCTGTCTACACTCTTAAGCTGACTGCCATTCATCGAATAGTTTGCTTGCTCATTTTGGTTTCCGATATGTAGTACTTTACATTTATCCGCATTGAAACTCATTTGCCAAATTTGGGCCCAACATGACAACTTATCTAGATTGTGTTGCATATCGTCAACTTGTTCTTTTGAGAGTACGTTATTTGCAATTTTTGTATCGTCAGCAAACTTTGAGATTGTACGGTTGAGACCCTCATCTATGTCGTTGATGTAAATTAGAAAGAGAATTGGTCCTAGTACCGATCCCAGGGGTACCCTGCTACTTACATTGGTCCATTACCGTTTATGACTACTCTTTGCTTTCTGTCGCCGAGTCAATTTGCTATCCATTTCAACACGCCGTCTTGTATTCCATGGCTTTTAGTTTTAGAAGTAAACGTTTGTGGGAAATTTGTCAAAGGCCTTTTGAAAATTAAGGTATATAATGTCTACAGCTTTACTCTCATCATAGAGGTTGAGGATATCGTGGAAGAAGTCTAAGCATGAACGTTTGTTACGAAAAGCCGTAGTGAGTATCTTTAAGTATGTTATTTTCCTCTAAATGCTTTACGAGTCTATCTCTTATGAGTGTTTCTAGCAATTTACATACAACTTAGGTTAAGCTAATTGGACGATAAAGTAGTGCGGTATGGTGATAAAGGAAGTATTAAGAGGAAATTAAGTCGAGTAAAGGGAAAAGGGAGGAAGTTGATGAAAAATTGTATTCATGGCAGGTTGTTAAAAATACGGGTGGGAAAGTCACACTCAAGAAGCAGGATAGTAGAATAGGTATGAGTGTGACAAATACATTCTCTCCTTTGCGAGACGAATGTGAGGGAAAAGATAGTCAGGATAAGGGAGGGTTAGCCGAAGTGCCTGCTGCCGACTCAGCTCCAACCGCTGACGCGTTGCTACCTACCACCACCACCACCCCCACCACCACCACCACCAAGGGAGCTTCTGCCACCACCGGGGGTTCTCCAACTGCAGCTGCTGGATCCTCCCGAGGGAAAGGTAAGTCTGTGTCCCGAGAAGGTAAGTCTGTGTCGATTGTGGGCGACTCCATGGTAAGACATTTAGTTAGGGCTACCCGCACTAAACTTAGGAAGGTTGTGTGTCTGCCTGGCCATAGAGTTGGGAGGGTTTTAGAGAAGATGGACCACATCTGGGAAGATAGTGGAGATAACCCCATTATCTGTCTCAGTGCCGGGAGGGGAGTAACGATGTTGGTAAGGGTAGAAGTGAGGAACTGCTGCAGCAGTATTGGGATGTGTTAGATAAGGTTAGGATGAAGGGAGGGAACCCTGTAGTACATTGTATCCTACCCAGAAGAGGAGTTCCCAAGGAATGGGCATCCAGGGCGATTGGTGTCAATTGCCGGTTGGAGAAATATTGCAAAGAAAAAGCAATACCATTCATTGATAACTGGGATAGTTTCTATGGGAGAGATGGGATGTACGCAAGGGATGGGGTTCATCTTTCACGGTTAGGGGTTTCCACATTAGCTAGTTCTTTAGATAGGGTGGTTGTGGGGTTTTGAACAGAAATATTGAGAGTGTAAATGAGAGGTTAAATGGAACAATTTTAGCGTCAGGCGAAAGCGATAAGGATATTCAGTCTCATGCTAAAAATGATGACTATATTGCTAATGATAGTAGTGATGGTGCAACGGAAGATGGAAATGTCGTTAGAAATAACTGTAAATTAGGTATAAAGAAAAGAAGTAAATTGAGAGTATATTACACAAACTGTAGGAGTCTATGTAACAAAATGAACGAACTTAGAGCCCTTGTTAGCAAAGAAAATATAGACATAATAGCGCTAACTGATACGTGGATTAATACAGAAACCAGGCATTTTTTAGCAGAATTTGATATACCAGGATATAGTTTGTTTAAATATGACCGAACAAGTAAGAGGGGTGGCGGTATAGCAGTGTTTGTCAGGAGTACATTAAAAAGCTGTATTAACCCCTAAGTGTCGGGGCGCAACATAAGTCGAGTTAAATAAATGTGGACTATGTGGCGGTGCGCGACATAGGTCGTGTGGCAATTTCACCACGTAATGTTGCTGAGAGAGAGAGACAAGTGGTGGCAGGAGAGTAGCGAGCGTATGACTGCTCCAGACCACCGCGGCGAACCTACTGACACGAATCCCACCTCCTCCCTCCCTCTCTCACTCGCTATATACGGAATTGTATGGGGAAAGTGCCTAATTACATGCTTTTTGCACTCGCGTTGCACGGTTGTTGCAAGAAAACTAGTCATCATAAAAGGATCGTTATGGTGTCATTCGAAAGCTCTGTTTATGCCCTTTCAGGGATAGATACTTGTTTTACGTTCTGGGTCTTATTTAGGCATGAAAATGATCACGTAAACAGCCCTATTTTGGCTAAAAACACCCCGCTGGGCGGTACATATAAATAAACCGCCTAGCTCGCTAAATATGGGTTAAATCATGTATTAGACTAAATAACGATAATGAAAGTGTTTGGGTAGAGGTTAACACCTTACGAGCGGCCTATGCGGTTTATTTATGTGTACCGCACAGCGGGGTGTTTTTAGCCAAAATAGGGCTGTTTACGTGATCATTTTCATGCCTAAATAAAACCCAGAACGTAAAACAAGTACCTATCCCTGAAAGGGCATAAACAGAGCTTTCGAATGACACCATAACGATCCTTGTATGATGGATAGTTTTCTTGCAATAACCGTGCAACGCGAGTGCAAAAAGCAGGTTATTCGGTACTTTCAGTACATAATTGAGTATGTAGCGAGTGAGAGAGGGAGGAGGGAGCTGAGATTTGTGTCAGTAGGTTCGCCGCGGTGGTCTGGAGCAGTCATACGCTCGCTAGTCTCCTGCCACCACTTGTCTCTCTCTCTCAGCCACATTACGTGCTGAAATTGCCACTCGAGTTATGTCGAGCGCCGCCACATAGTCCAGCTTTATTTAACTCGACTTATGTTGCTCGCCGCTAAATAAGGGTTAAGAAGGTAGTGAGACCATAGTTATTGGATTTATGTATAGACCGCCAAATATGAGTAGAAATGACGGAACGTCATTATGGGTGGAATTTAAAATGGCATCAAGGTTTAGCAATGTGTACATTATGGGGGATATTAATTTTCCGAATATAGATTGGCAGCATCAAATAGGAGACTCTGATTCTTAGGAGTTTATAGAGGTAGTACAAGATAGTTTTTTATTTCAATTCATAGATACGCCGACTAGAGGTAATAATATTATCGATTTAGTTTTCAGTAACAATGAACATATGGTAAATAATGTAGAGATAGGGGACCACCTAGGAAATAGTGACCACAATTCTGTGTATTTTAATATACAATGGAAAGGTAATACCGGAGAGAATACAACATTAATACCGGACTTCAGAAAAGCCAATTATGGGGGGTTAAGAAGAGCCCTATTAGCGGACCCTATGGTAAACAAATTAAGTCGATCCAGGTGTCCAAATGAGTGTACCCCTTCTCAGGCACCTGTCATCTTAAGTCAGGAAGAGACGTCAACCTTGGTAGATACATACGATAATTTTATCGAGTCAGTATTCAATGCACAAAATAAATATATCCCCAAAAGAAAATGTAGATCAACACAGAACCAACCCAAATGGATGAATAATAGACTATTAGATCTTCTAGGACAAAAGAGAGGAATATATAGAAAAATTAGGAAAGGCGAAATTCACCTACTTGCTTACTATCAGAATCTATCAAGACAGGTAAAAAAGGATATTAGGAAAGAAAAAAGAAATTATGAAATTAAGGTTGCCAATGACTCAAAAAATAATCCTAAAGCTTTTTACCAACTATATTAATCCAAGGTTAGAGATGTAATTGGTCCCTTAAAACTTTGATAGGAGAAATGACAGAAAATGATTTAGAAATGTGCAGTACATTAAATAGTCAATTTCTTTCCGTTTTCACTAATGAAAATTTGGCACAGTTTCCAGAAGTCCATAAGGTATCTAGCGATAGTATAGAAAATAGGTTAAGTACGGTTACTATAAGTAGAAATGATGTGCTTAAGGAAATTGACAAACTGAAACCTCATAAATCGCCTGGTCCTGATGAGGTATATGCTAGAGTATTAACAGAATGTAGGGATGAGTTAAGTTACCCATTAACATTTCTATTTAACAAGTCATTAGAGACAGGTATAGTTCCAGAAGCTTGGAAGCTTGCAAACGTAGTTCCGATCTTCAAAAAAGGTGACAAATCAATAGTATCCAATTACCGTCCCATTAGTCCTACATCAATCATAGGAAAGCTACTAGAGTCAGTTATTGCTAGTAAAATTAGAAACCACTTAGATACATTTAATTTAATAAATTCTTCTCAGCATGGATTCACTCAGGGACATTCTTGCCTTACTAATTTGGTTAGTTTTTTTCTCAGAGGTATATGAAGCAGTAGACAATGACAAGTCATATGATATAATATATTTAGATTTCAGTAAAGCTTTCGACAGAGTCCCCCATGAGAGATTGATGAGAAAGGTTGAGGCGCATGGAATAGGTGGGGCGTTGTTGGGATGGATTAGGTCATGGCTAATTGGTAGGAAGCAGAGAGTCAACATAAATGGTACGAAGTCAGAATGGGGAGCAGTCAAAAGTGGTGTCCCCCAGGGATCTGTATTAGGTCCTCTGTTGTTTGTTATATACATAAATGACCTTGATTTAGGTATAACTAGTAGGATAAGTAAATTTGCAGACGATACCAAAATGGGGAGAACAATTGATTCAGATAGAGATATAGAGTGCCTCCAAAGGGATCTATATACCTTACACGAATGGTCAGTAAATTGGCAGATGAAGTTTAACATTGACAAATGCAAGGTATTAAAGATAGGGAAGATGCACACAAATGTTAAATATAAACTAGCTAATATGGAATTAGAAAACTCGAATTGTGAGAAAGATCTAGGTGTGTTTGTTAGCAATGATTTGAAGCCTAGAAAACAGTGTATAAGCGTTCGAAACAAGGCAAACAGGATTCTCGGGTTCATCTCTAGGAGTGTGAATAACAGAACTGCTGATGTTATCTTAAAACTTTACTTGTCATTAGTGAGACCCCATATGGATTATGCTGTTCAATTTTGGTGTCCTTATTACAGAATGGACATAGATTCATTGGAGAGAGTACAACGTAGAATGACAAAAATTATCCATAATATTAGAAATCTTCCGTATAAAGAAAGGTTGAAGAAATTAGGCTTACATTCGTTAGAGAGGCGCAGAGTTAGAGGGGACATGATAGAGGTATTCAAGTGGGTTAGTGGGATTAATAAAGGGGACATGAAATATGTACTAAAGCTCAGTGATAGCCAAAGAACTCGTACAAATGGTTTCAAATTAGATAAATTTCGTTTCAAGAAAGATATAGGCAAATATTGGTTTGGTAACAGAGTTGTAGATAGGTGGAATAGGGTACCAAGTGCTATAGTGGGATCAAGAACGATAGGGAGCTTTAAGATACAATTAGATAGGTATATGGACCAGATGGGTTGGGTGTGAGGGTGATCTGTCAGGTGTGGCGATCTGCAGATTCCCGCTTTTCTGACCTCTGACCGTTTCGGTGAGGTAAGTCCTAATGGTGTTTTTAAGCTGGACTTATAATTAGGGTTGGGTGTGACAGGGATCTGCCTTGTGTAGGCCAATCGGCTTTCTGCAGACTCCCATTTTCTTATGTTCTTATGTTCTTATGTAAGAGGAGTGTAGAAGGGGAAATAGTGCAGTGTGGTGATCAAGGAAGGAATTAGAGGAGTGTAGAAGGGGAAGTAGTGTGATGTGGTGATAACGGGAGTGATTATATGAGTATAGAGGGGGAATTAGTGCGGTGTGGTGATAAAGGGAGTAATTATAGCATAATGTGGAATAAAGGGAGCGTCAGATGGCTGAGAAGGGAAGCAGGGTTGATGGAGAGGTAGATATAAGAGTAAACCCATTAAAGGGAGGTTTATAGTTTGATCCGGAGACCTCCCTCAAGCTTAAAATAGATACCCCCAATACCCTTCTTCCAAATAAATGTGTACATTATTATTAGAAATGGGTGAGGAGAGCTGGAAGAAGGCGAGAGGAAGGTGGAATGGCGAGGAGGGTGGAGAGGCTACAGGAGGAAGAAATCAAGGAAGAGTACAGGAGAGCAGTAGAAAGACGACTAGGTCGGTTCGACCTGGAAGATATGGAGGAAGTGGAGGAGATGAGCAAGGTGTTTAAGGAAGAGATCTGTGCAGCATGTTAGGAGGTGTGTGGAGTAAGCAGAAGAGGGAGGGGAGTGAAAGATACAACATGGTGGACAGAAGAGGTAAATATAGCTGTGGAAAACAAGAAGAAAGCATATAGAGAGAGGAATCTGAGTGTAAAATGGAGGGAGTGTAAGAAACTGTTCTGGAAAGAAGTCGACAAAGTTAGGGAAGGTTGCAAGGGAAACAGTAGGGGTGTGAAAGATAAGAAAGGGAGAATGCTAGCCGAGAAGCAGGAGAGAGTCGAAAGCTAGAGGGAGTACTTCAATGAGTTGCTAAATGTAAGGAATGAAGAGCCAGCAAACATACTGCAGTTGGATGGGGTATGGGAGGGAGAAGAAGAGAAGTAGTGGAGGAGGAGGTGGGGATCAGGAGGTCAGAAGTGTGGGAAGCCATGCAAAGAGTGAAGTTGGGGAAAGCACCAGGAACAGATGGAGTGTATGGGGAAATGTTGAGGTATGGTGGTGAGATAGTGATCGAATGGGTATGGAAAATGTGAAAACTAGCATGGGAGAAGGGGAGTGCACCTGATGACTGGAAGAAAGGAATAATAGTCCTCCCATATAAGAGTAAAGGGGAAAGAGGAGTGTGTGGTAACCACCGAGGAATCTGTCTTCTAAATATAGTAGGGAAGGTGTACAGTAGGGTAGTGATCGAGAGGGTGAGAGTGAGAACGGAGAAATAGATAGGTGATGAGCAGGGAGGTTTTAGGAAGGGAAGAGGATGTGTAGATCAGATTTTTACCCTTAATTGTGTTGTGGAGAAATATCTGGAGAAGCAACAAAAGATGTATGTTGCCTTTATGGACTTGGAGAAGGCCTATGACAGAGTGGATAGAGAAGGTATATGGAAAGTACTTAGAATATACGGAGTAGATGGCAAGTTGCTGAAAGCAGTGAAGAGCATGTATGAGGGTGCAAAGGCGGCAGTACGTGTAGATGAGCAGAGCGAGTTCTTTGACCTGAATGTTGGGTTGAAACAGGGGTATGTGATGTCCCCGTGGTTGTTTACTGTATATATGGATGGAGTCATGAAAGAAATACAAGGAAGAGCAGTGGGTGTTTGTGTATCGCTGATAAGGTAGGGAAATGAGTGGAAGCTGCCTGTATTGCTGTTTGCTGATGATGCAGTTCCGATGAGCGATAATGAATGGGAGTTGCAGGGTCTGGTAAATGTGTTTGGAACAGTGTGCGAAAAACCGAATCTGAAGGTAAATGCGGGGAATAGCAAGGTTATGGTCTTCGAAAGGGGTGAAGCCACAGAGTGTGAGGTGAAGTTGAACGGTCAGGCTATGGAGATTGTCAGCTCATTTAATTATCTGGGCAGTGTGTTGAGTAAAGATGGGACTATGGATGAAGAAGTGCGGGAGAGGGTGCAATAGGGGAAGAGGGTCGTAGGAACGCTGAAAGCAGTAACAAGAAATAGGGTGGTCAGTATGGAAGTGAAGAAGGTTTTGCATGACAGTGTGGTAATCCCGACACTGACTTACAGAAACGAAGCATGGACGTTTGAGAAGAGACTCAGATCAAGAGTGAGAGGGGTGGAAATGAGTTACTTGAGAAGTGTGTGCGGAGTTACAGGGAGGGATAGACAGATGAATGAGGTAGTAAGAAAGAGGTGTGGTGTGGAGGTAGATGTGCTGGAAAGTGTGAAAAGGAACACCTTGAGATGGTTAAGCCATATGGAACGTATGGGAAGCGAGAGAATGACTAAGAAGGTGTATGAGTTCGAGGTGGTAGGACAGAGAGGGAGAGGTAGACCGAAAGAAAGGTGGAAGGATGGAGTGAGGAAGTATATGGATGAAGGCGGTGCTGGTTGGGAGGAGGGGCCTTGACTGACTGGGGACAGAGGTGCATGGGGCCGGTTCGTTTGTGGTCACCCCTTCGGGGATCACGGCGTCAGGCAATAGATAGATAGATAGATTCGGCAGAAAAATGTCACTGTCGAAGGCCGGCTTCTCCTATGTTTCAGGCTTGCTATCATTCACCAGGAAAAAATATCGATACCTATATGGCAGACATAACAAAAAATGAGGCGATAGGTATTAAATTCACCAAACTAATAGAACAAACGTCTTAAAATGTCAAAACTAATGGGGCTAAGCATGAGGGAGAAGGGGTGCAGGTAAAACACTCTTTAAGTGAAAATCTCCCCTTAATGCACTTACATTCTTTCATGCTGTACACTCGTATGCCATAGTCTCTAGCCCACTCCCAAATCTTCGGGGACTTAACCTATTTGTAATTCTATCTATCTATCTATATGCTAAGGCCCAATTTGTCAGGCCAATTTGTAATTATGGAATTATATCTCTGGAAACGAATGCATGAATAATTTTATATTCATCCCCTACAAACATATATATAATATTTATTGAAATACAAGTTCTATCCAAAAATCAATCTAGATAGTCATAATTGCATAACAAAAACATATGGGTCCACGAATTCTTACGATTGGGCAAACGACTATGGTATCCAAGTGTACATAGTAAAATACATATACTGTATTAATAAACTTACGTTCGTTATGCAGTACGTACATATATAAATTCATATAGTTCTACTTGCACTAATTAAAATACATGCACTTAAAACACAAGTTGGTCAAGAAACAAATACAGTTTAGCTTAACAATGTCTAATATGTCAAGTACCTGTGAAATTATATATTGTATACAATGTCAAGTAATGGTGAGCTTAACTCCTTGCGACATATATGATGCGATCGCGTCATATGGAACTTATAACCAAAAACTCATATGACGCGATCGCGTCATATGGACTTATCTCCATGCCCCTCCAATAAGTTTATGACGCGATTTTGCGTCATATGAGCTCAGTAGGTCCGATAAGTTAGCTTACGATAAAACCGTTGGTGGCAACCTCAGCCTCCTCCAATAATTCTAACGGCCGCAGTGTTGTTGTGAGTGTAGTGCGAGGCAGTGGCAATGATCCCGGGGCTCCCGCCTCCTCGGACTTATTGGAACATAATATGTCTGAAGGAGTTAATGTAGCAAGGCTGAACTAAATATTATTAATCATCTGAATAACTATTGATGTTATTAGTGACAACTGATTTGACAAACCATATTTAGTCAAGCGCTAGTGAAATTGGTCAGTAATTATCTTCTCCGTACTCTTTGTACTAGTCTATTATCAACACTATAAAACAATCATAATAATAATTGTTAATAGATTAATAACTTCATCTACATAATACAAATACATACATACATACAGTGCACTTGTACACAATTATTATGAATATACGGTACATATTATAAGTGCTTAAGCTCACATATGCATCAACACATATATATAAATGCATAATTCCAATGTGCGCATACGCACATTGACCCATGCATATCATTTTCACAAATGCCATGTGTATATACTCATAATCGCACATATATGTACAATAGGCTACATTCTCACTCACTCTCTCTTAAGCCACTTTCACACATTCACGATATTGGTCCCGATGTACCGCGAGGTACACAAATTAGTACATCGGCAGAGACAGTGACAGGATGTACGCGTTTGACGACGAAGCCTCGACGGTGACACGTCGTAGCCACGCCGGGCCAGATGGTACCACGGTTGCAACACGACGGCGCCACGTCAATGCTGTAACGGTCAAAATTCCGGTCAAAACCGTACCCCGACGTACCCCGACGTGGCACGTGGGGAACACTACGAGGGACGATGGACTTATGATGATGACACGTGGCCGACCCGACAAGGACGACGCCACAACGTCAGGCAGCCTGACAGATATCATCAATACATATGGTGTTAAGCCACTTTCACACATTCACGATGTTGGTCCCGATGTACCCGATTTGAATATCGGGACACAACGTGGTGCAATCCCCAACATGTGTCGGGTTCGTCGGGGAGCGTCGTGTAACCCGCGGTGCGGGACGTGGGAATCGGGCTTGGCCATCAAAGGTTTGGATTTGTTCAAAAATTTTGCACGATGTACTTTTGGCGTGGTATCATCGGGTAACGTCGGGTACAACGTGTCGATGACGTGGGTCTCGCGTGTCTGCATCAGGGCACCTCGGCATCGACGTGGCGGCGTCGGGGTATAAATAGTTATAATATATTACAGTAAAAGTCATATAATCCGAATGGCAGCGGACCGACCGACAGTGCTTCGGATTAGTGGAGTATTTTGACAACACTATAAATACGCACATGATGAATAAATAAAGACCTGATATGGTATACGGTAGGCCAATACCATATATACCGTATATAATATTCCATAAACAACTTATATCAAACGAGTTAATAAGTTCAAATGAAAAATCAGTGTACCGGTATGATTACCGAAACACATGTGTGTTAATTGTCGACTGAGTGTGTGTGCGTGTGCGTGTGTGTGTGTTATTGTTCTTGTGTGGCTATATCGACCGCCACTGATACACGGTATGCAATAAATTTTATTATAATTATGCTCTATGGAATTGAATTTCATTTTACCTAATACAGTAGTGTTTATAATAATAAAAGCCAAAGGAAATACTAAGTGTTATTGATAAATTTAACACAAGGTAGTGTTTGTGTGGGTGGATGGGTTTAGATAGAGGAGATTGTATCTGTGTTTTCGACGATTCCATCCTTACACAAGCTGTTTATATCAATCCTTTTGCACAAGATAGGTTTATAACAATACATTTTACCTTCCACAATTAGAGAAAATATGATTCATCACGAAGTGTGGCCTACCTGTGGAGATTAAACGCACTGTTATATTATATACTATATGAGATATACCGGTACGGTATATCGTTTTGTTTTCGTTATTTTGATTTGCATAATAAATCACAACAATTTTTTCCGCTGAACATGATGGAGGTGTTTAGAATATGCTATCATCAATATTGGATTTTATAGAAATAAATCTATAACGATAGTTTTTTGTTTTTATAGAATCCCAGCCGCACCAAAATATTCGCTCTCAATTGGTTTTCACCCATAATAATGTTTTTTTTAATTACTTTTTTTTATGAACGGCAAGAGGAAAGGTTATTATATAAGATTTCAACAAATCAATAAATAACAATAATAATATGTGGAATTTCACCGTAGGTGAAGGTTACTGTTCAGTTCGCCCGTACTTTCCCTCCCCATCTCAGTTGGTTTTCTCCCATAATATTTGTTTGTTGTTATTTTTTAAAAAATATGAAGGCAAGAGGAAAGGTTATTATATAAGATTTCAACAACAAAATAAATTAAAATAATAATATGTGGAATTTCACCGTAGGTGAAGGTTACTGTTCAGTCCGCCCATACTTTCCCTCCTCATTTTCACTGATAAAATATGGAAAAATGAATATTCTGCAAGCAAGTGATATATTGGATTTTTCATTAGCTTTCTAATGGTACATATATGGCCTATGCACGATCAAAACATTTATTTTTCCTGAATATTTTTTGTCCGTCGCCGCTGTCACCCACTGGTAAATATTTTCGCTTCACTTCATGGTCTATTTTCATATAATTTAACGTTCGATATAGTGTTTAGATATTAATTTCGTATACCGGCAATGAATACAGATTATGTGAATTATGTGAAAGACCATGAAGTGAAGCAAAAATATTTACCAGTGGGTGACAGCGGCGACGGACAAAAAATATTCAGGAAAATTTAAAGTTTTGATCGTACATAGACCATATATGTACCATTAGAAAGCTAATGAAAAATCCAATATATCACTTGCTTACAGAATATTCATTTTCCCATATTTTATCGGTGAAAATGGGGAGGGAAAGTATGGGCGGACTGAACAGTAACCTTCACCTACGGTGAAATTCCACATATTATTATTTTAATTTATTTTGTTGTTGAAATCTTATATAATAACCTTTCCTCTTGCCGTTCATAATTTTTTTTAAATAACAAGAAACAATTATTATGGGTGACAACCAACTGAGATGGGGAGGGAAAGTACGGGCGGACTGAACAGTAACCTTCACCTACGGTGAAATTCCACATATTATTATTTTTATTTATTGTTTTGTTGAAATCTTATACACTAACCTTTCGTCTTGCCGTTCATAAAAAAAAATAATTAAACAAATTATTATTATGGGTGAAAACAAATTGAAAGCGAATATTTTGGTACGGCTGGGATTCTATATAAAACAAAAAACTATCGTTATAGATTTATTTCTATAAAATCCAATATTGATGATAGCATATTCTAAACATCGCCATCATGTTCAGCGGAAAATATTGTTATGATTTATTATGCAAATACAAATAACGATAAAAAAACGATATACCGGTACCGGTATATCTCATATAGTATATAATATAACAGTGCGTTTAATCTCCACAGGTAGGCTACACTTCGTGGTGAATCATATTTTCTCTAATTGTGGAAGGTAAAATGTATTGTTATAAACCTATCTTGTGCAAAAGGATTGATATAAACATTGCTTCTGTAAGGATGGAATCGTCGAAAACACAGGAACAATCTTCTCTATCTAAACCCATCCACCCACACAAACACTACCTTGTGTTAAATTAATCAATAACACTTAGTATTTCCTTTGGCTTTTACTATTATAAACACTGCTGTATTAGGTAAAATGAAATTCAATTCCATAGAGCATAATTATAATAACATTTATTGCATACCGTGTATCAGTGGCGGTCGATATAGCCACACAAGAACAATAACACACACACACGTACACACACTCACTCGACAATTAACACACACGTGTTTCGGTAATCATACCGGTACACTGATTTTTCATTTGAGCTTATTAACTCGTTTGATATAAGTTGATTATGGAATATTATATACGGTATAGGCATACCGTATACCATTTATTATGTTCCTTCCAACAACCAACCATACTCCTAAAATCGATTAATGAAATTTACAAACACATGTGGCAGTCCGTGGATTCGAACCCAGGATGCTCACACCGAAAATCAACACCTTATACATCGCACCACGAAGACAGTTAAAGGTTGGTGGACACTGCCTACGATTTATTATGCAACTTCGAATCCTGCATATCAATCTAAGCATGTACACACATCCCAACTGCAACTCACGTAGGCTATGCATATGTTAATGGAAAGAGCAATTAATGGGGCCTTAACCACTTAGGGAAGTCCTCTCGTTAAATTACTCCTGAACCAATATCAATTATTATGTTCCTTCCAACAACCAACCATACTCCTAAAATCGATTAATGAAATTTACAAACACATGTGGCAGTCCGTGGATTCGAACCCAGGATGCTCACACCGAAAATCAACACCTTATACATCGCACCACGAAGACAGTTAAAGGTTGGTGGACACTGCCTATGATTTATTATGCAACTTCGAATCCCGCATATCAATCTAAGCATGTACACACATCCCAACTGCAACTCACGTAGGCTATGCATATGTGAATGGAAAGAGCAATTAATGGGGCCTTAACCACTTAGGGAAGTCCTCTCGATAAATTACTCCTGAACCAAATATCATGTTTTTATTTATTCATCATGTGCGTATTTATAGTGTTGTCAAAATGCTCCACTAATCCGAAGCACTGTCGGTCCGCTGCCATTCGAATTACATGACTTTTACTGTAATATATTATAACTATTTATACCCCGACGCCGCCACGTCGATGCCGATGAAACCGGATGCAGACACGCGAGACCCACGCCAACGACACGTTGTGTCCGACGTTACCCGACGGTACCACGCCAAAAGTACATCGTGCAAAATTTTTGAACAAATCCAAACGTTTGGTGGCCAAGCCCGATTTGCCACGTCCCGCACTGCGGGTAACACGACGCTCCCCGACACACGTTGGGGATTGCACCACGTTGTGTCTCGATATTCAAATCGGGGTACATCGGGACCAACATCGTGAATGTGTGAAAGTGGCTTTATTTTGTTGAAATCTTATATAATAACCTTCCCTCCTGCCATTCATAAAAAATGTAATTAAAAAAAAAACAATTATTATGGGTGAAAACCAATTGAGAGCGAATATTTTGGTGCGGCTGGGATTCTTTAAAAACAAAAAACTATCGTTATAGATTTATTTCTATAAAATCCACTATTGATGATAGCATATTCTAAAAACCGCCATCATGTTCAGCGGAAAAAATTGTTGTGATTTATTATGCAAATACAAATAACGATAAAAAAACGATATACCGGTACCGGTATATCTCATATAGTATATAATATAACAGTGCGTTTAATCTCCACAGGTAGGCTACACTTCGTGATGAATCATATTTTCTCTAATTGTGGAAGGTAAAATGTATTGATATAAACCTATCTTGTGCAAAAGGATCGATATAAACATAGCTTGTGTAAGGATGGATTCGTCGAAAACACAGGAACAATCTCCTCTATCTAAACCCATCCACCCACACAAACACTACCTTGTGTTAAATTAATCAATAACACTTAGTATTTCCTTTGGCTTTTACTATTATAAACACTACTGTATTAGGTAAAATGAAATTCAATTCCATAGAGCATAATTATAATAACATTTATTGCATACCGTATATCAGTGGCGGTAGATATAGCCACACAAGAACAATAACACACACACACACACACTCACTCGACAATTAATACACACGTGTTTCGGTAATCATACCGGTACACTGATTTTTCATTTGAACTTATTAACTCGTTTGATATAAGTTGATTATGGAATATTATATAAGGTATATACGGCATAGGCCTATACCATATCAGGTCTTTATTTATTCATCATGTGTATTTATAGTGTTGTCAAAATACTCCACTAATCCGAAGCACTGTCGGTCCGCTGCCATTCGGATTACATGACTTTTACTGTAATATATTATAACTATTTATACCCCGACGCCGCCACGTCGATGCCGATGTACCCTGATGCAGACACGCGAGACGCACATCATCTACACGTTGTTGTACCCGACGTTACCCGATGGTACCATGCCAAAAGTTCATCGTGCGAAATTTTTAAACAAATCCAAACCTTTGGTGGCCAAGCCAGATTTGCCACGTCCCGCACCACCACACCACCACCGCGGGTAACACGACGCTCCCCGACGACCCCGACACACGTTGGGGATTGCACCACGTTGTGTCCCGAAATTCAAATCGGGGTACATCGGGACCAACATCGTGAATGTGTGAAAGTGGCTTTACTTGAGTCAGAGAGAGAGAGAGAGAGAGAGAGAGAGAGGTGAAGGTGGTTAATGGAACCTCAACCAGTAGACCATTTCAACCAGTAGCTCTCAACCAGTGCTAAATTAACCCAGACCAACCAAACCAGTGCCAAAATATAGTACTAACCTAACCTAACCTAACCGTATTGGTTGATTTGGTACTGGTTGAGAGCTATTGGTTGAAATGGTCTACTGGTTGGGTTGACCGGTCACCGTTAGAGTGATAAGAAAGGAAGTAGTGAAGGGGAGAGGATCGGGTCTTCCCTTCTTTACCATCTGCCCTTATTATCTCCTCCTTACTCTTGTCTTATTCTTATTCTTCTTCCACCTCTTCCTCTTGTCTTCTTCTTCTTCCATCTCTTCCTCTTGTCTTCTTCATCTTCCACCTGTTCCTCTTGCCTTCTTCTTGTGTTCTTATTTTCTTCTTCTTCTTCCATCTCTTCCTCTTGTCTTCTTCATGTTCCACCTCTTCCTATTGTTTGTGTTGGTATGTTAGTGTAGGAGGGTTAGGATAAAGAGGCAGTGTTGGATAAGGAGGACAGTAGGAGCAGGTAAAGGCAGAGCAGGAGAAGACAGTGGCAGAGCTCAAAGCCTTGGTTATTATACCTATATTTATACCATTGGGTGTTGTTTAAGGGGAGATGGGTCGTTTTTATGGTCCCCAATCATCCTCATGTTTAGCCCCATCATTTTTCAGATTTTATGACATTCATCTCATTAGTTTGGCAATTTTAAGACCTCTCTCCCCATTTTTTTGTCAATATTAAGACTTGTCTTGTCATTTAGGTGTCGATTATTTATCTGGAGAGCGATAACGAGCTTGTTGTTTATTGGGAACCGGCATTCGCCCGGAGCATTTTTCTATCGAATAATGTATAAATTTATCTTGAAGGAGGGTCGGTGGGGAGGGCCCCCGGGGGGTTGATGGAGGTATAGGGAGGAGACTAAACAAATTAATAAAAATATTCAAATTAACAAATAAATACGCCCATACCCCCCTGAACTTTTAACCCCTTCTGTGCCGGCGACGTCTTTCTTACTTTATTCTGACTACTATTAGACATAATAATAATAATAATAATAAAGTTTATTTCCACCGACAGTGGTTATTCTTCTTACATAGTATTTACAAATATAATTCTATACAATTGGGGGTTTAGTGTTTTCAAAGTAGTTACAATACTAATACATAATACATAATTTAGTGTTACATACAGTAGACATACAGTTGTTAGTTGTGTATTCAGACCAGGTGTGACGGACCACAATTCATAAGCAGTAATTACAAATACACCAAGTAGGTCAGCTCAGATCTATGTAGATTAAGAGGGCAGATAAGCCTGTGGATTATTAGGTTAGCCCTTGCACCTGGCTCAGGGTAGGACACCTTCATATAGCCTATCTAATACAGTAACGTTCTCTTTAATACAGTATTATATTTTTACATAAGAACATAACAGTGTATACAATTAAAATTAAAATTTAAAGATCTGCTGTTTAACTAAGACATACCCGGTACTGGAGAGAGAGAGAGAGAGAGAGAGAGAGAGAGAGAGAGAGAGAGAGAGAGAGAGAGAGAGAGAGAGATGACAGCGCGGGGGATTATGAGGGATTAAAATTGGGGTGGGAATCAGACAGAGAGAGATTTAGGGTTTAGAGAGAGAGAGATATATACATAATTATACATACACACATATACATACACATGTACACATACACACACACATACATACATATATATAGAGAGAGGGTCATGTCTACAGATTTCTTATGAACATTAATTTAATCATAAGCAGAGTTTAGCAGCAAGGTTTTAACATTAGTCTTAAAGGTTCCTAGGCTACTGGAAGTTTGTACATTAACTGGGAGTTTGTTCCAAAGTACAGGTCCTCTTACCGTTATTTTTTTTGCCCTATGTCAGTTTGAACATTCGGAATAAAAAGCATATTTTGTTGTCTCGTTGTGCTAGCTGTTACATTGAATACTGTGGGTAGACTTAGTAGATACTCTGGGTAAAGCTTATTTAAGTATTTGAAAATAACTATTAGTGTGTCATGCGTTATTTTATCTTTAATATTTAACCATCTTAGTTCCTTTAATATACGAGTGACATGATCAAACTTGTTTGACTTACCGTCAGCCACTTTAGCAGCAAAATTCTGAAGTTTTTGCACTCTGGATATTTGGGTAGCATTTGATGAACCCCAAATTACACTACAATAATTTATTATACTTAGCACTAGTGTTTGTACAATGATTGTTCTAGTTGATTTGTCAAAGTGATCTTTTATTCTATTGATATACATAAGTGTCCCTACTACTTTTTTACTCATTTCACTAATGTGGACATCAAAGTTCATATGTCTATCAAAATATATGCCTAGATTTTTTACATGAGTGGTAGGTTCAATAGTGCTGTCATTAAGGCGTATGGTGGCATTACTGGGTATTTTTGAAAGTACCTGACGAGTGCCTATGAATATGCATTGGGTTTTATCAGCGTTCATCATTAATCCATTTTGTATAAAATATAGTCTCAGTTTTTGTAGTATTTCTTCCGTTTTAGTAATTAGATTGCCAACATTATTTACCGAGTCACTGAGTAGAAGTTGTGTGTCATCGGCATATTGTACAAGTGTACAGTCTTTGATATATTTAATATAAGAATATAAGAACATAAGCATGTCATTTACGAATATAATAAACAATAATGGACCTAAAATTGATCCTTGAGGAACACCGTATGTTACTGGTAATTTTGAGGATAATATGTTATTCATAAGAACTGATTGCGATCTTTCATTTAGATAACTTCTAAACCAGAATGGGTTATCTTTGAATTTAATTAGTTTATTTATAAGGGTGTTATGATGGACACTGTCAAATGCTTTAGAGAGGTCACACAGGGTTAGCAAAGCTACTTGTTTTTTATCCATATTATTATATATTGCATTAGTGACAACTGTAAGGAAATTTGATAGTTGATTAGCGACAATCTTTTCTAGTATTTTTGAAAAAATGGGGAGTAATGAGATTGGTCGGTAATTAGTGGCGGCATTATTATCTCCGCTTTTAAAAAGGGGGGTGACGATAGCGTGCTTCCATACCGTAGGAAAAATACCAGTGACAATGGAGGTGTTAATAATGATTGTAAGGTAAAAAGCAATAACAGGTAATGAATCTTTAATGAATCGGAGAGAAATGTCATCACACCCAAAAAATTTAGTATTACGTAGGTGCTTTATTGTTAAGATAATTGTGTTTGTATCTACGGGTTGGGGAAGAAAATGGGAGGAGAGGTCGTTATTGTTATTGTTATTTTCATTATCGGCTGTCGAGTCTTGGATATTATTTATGGATGCCCTGGTTTTTTCATATGTCCTTTTTCCGACGTTTGCAAAGAAAGCATTGAAATGTTCGGCGTTGGATTGATTAATATCAGTTGCTGAGGCGTTGGATTTGGATATGGAGGGGGGAACTAGTGATTTTACAATTTTCCAAGTAGAAGCAATATTGTTTTTTTAGTTTAAGAGTTCATTATGATAGTGTTCTTTCTTTGTTGTTACTATAAGTTTTGTAACTTGTTTATTACAGTTTTTGTAAAGACTCTGTAATGTTGTGTTATACCTGTCTTCTTTTAAGTTCTTATGTGCTACGTTTTTGGCTTTTATGGCTTCTTTAATTGCGTCATTCATCCATGGGGCGAGGGGTCTACTAATGTCTCTGGTAACTATAGGGGCACAGTGCTCTAGACTTTGATTTAAGATTGATGTTAATATGTTAACTTGCTCATTTACATCGTCTGTGTGGAGTATTCTGTTAATATTGTTTATCTTGCTAAGAATATGCTGACAGAATGTGTCACTGCTGTAATTTTTTAATTCTCGAAATGATCTTACAGTAGGCGAAAATTTGGGCTTACTGATATTTATTGTAGCGGTTATTAGGTCATGGTCAGCGATAGGATGAGGAATTACGTCGGACTTTAGTACTATGTCGGGTTTATTGGTAATAATTACATCAAGTAGGGTGGCAGAGTTAGGGGTGATTCGATTTGTTTTATTTATTATTTGGGACAATTTTTTATTTTTTATGATACGGGATAATTTGCTATTGTTTTGAAGAAGATCATCATTTAGATCGCCAAAAGCAAAGAAAGTCTTTGTGTGCAAACATATTGTTTGAAGGCCATTAGATATATAATCAAATGTGGCAGAGGGAGTTTTTGGGTGCCTATATATGCAGCCTATTATGAAAGAGGGTAATTAGACGATATAATTCATTTAAAAATGGCCTCCAGCAAAAAAAAGGCTTCGAACTATCTCGCTTAACTGTTTTTACTGCCATAAATTCTTCTTAAACTGCACAAAATCATCTAAGTATAGCTAGAATACAATTTACCCCCCAAAAACGGGTTCGTTTGTAACATCAACTGCCTGCCAGGTGGGCATATTTATCGAAAACGAACTTCATTCCATGCTCTTTTTCATGCATAAACAAGAGCCAGAGCGTCTTTCACTTATATATCCGTGAAAGGGCGATAATAGAGCTTTCCAATGACACCTGAATCATCCTTGTACGACCACGGGTTATCCTGTAGCGATCGAGCAACCGGAGGTGAAAATTCCCTAATTAAGGTAAATTCCTTGTTTTTGTCTCGTGAGGCCGGGTGCGTGTAGGAAGGAAGCGGTGGTCCCAGTCGCGGCCCATTGGTGGTGCCGATTGGTCAGAGCTCGCCTATCATCCTCCCAATGCGCGTACTCTCTGTCAGAGCCCCTAATGTGCTCAAAATGCCTCCCGTCATATGACAGGTACCGGAGGATAGTCCATTTATCTCTCGCCCGTTATATGACGGGCACCGCGGTTTGAGCGTTAAAAGACGTCGCCGGTGCGGAAGGAGTTAAACGGCGAGCGTCCTCTATAGAGGTTGTTGTGGTGGATTGCGAGCGTCCAGTATAGACCCAGCGCAAAAACAAAAAAAATCAAAACACCCCAGTGGCACTCAAAACAAAGCAATATGTGATTAAGTGAGATAATTCCCTTCCATTACTTGCTACCACTCCTCCATGTGTCCCAACCCCCGCCCCTTCCCCTCCTTCTCCCCCCTCCTCTATTATCAGCTATTTTTCCTCATATTCTCCCTTTGTTTCGGATAATTTTCCGCGCGAATTTCCCTCACGCGGTCTCGATAACACGGGCGAGGCGGCTAGAGATTCTTGCAACACAGAGACTTCTGATACATCAGTGTTGCACTGGAGGTCGGAGAGTTAGGATATTCGCCGCCCGGGCTCTCGCCTCATATGACCGGGCGGCAATATTACATATTTTTCTCCCCCCAAATGGTATTCCCACCCCTGTTATTGCTCTTAAGGGGACCGACCGGTTATTTACTAACTTCCAGGCCTTACTTCCAAAGTAAATGCAATTGGGCACAGGTGTATGTGACCATAAAACTAGGTCAACACATTTTTTTTTTTTTTTTTTTTTTTGCTTTTTTCTTACAATTAAGGTAAAAAAAGGTTGCAAACTATAGCACTACTACGACCCATACTCCTACAGAAATCCCTATATCACGTGCTGTATGTGATCAAACAACTCGCAATAGGTGTGTCTGTAGTTGCTATAAAGAACATTTTATATATTTTGTGTATTTTTTGGATTTAGGTGATTATGAATTAAGGTGAAATTATTTTGTAGAATTTTACGACTATGACAACATACTGCAACCAAACAAAGTTGGCAAGAGTAAATTGGCTTTATAGGACTTGTAGTGTTTTTAATTACCTTTCCAATGGTATATACACCATTCCTATAGGTCCAATACAAATTTTAGAGTAACATCCGAAAGTGCGACAATATAGGTTCTGAGAAAAACATGTGAAAGTCTAAGGTAATTAGGTGAACATTTTTACTTTTGTTTTTTAGATTTACAATATTTTACGCAGGAACACGGCAAATTAGAAGATAAATCGTATGGGAAGTTGTAGAGTAGCTTACGCTCTTTCCATTTATATAAGTATGCTCCTCGTACGACCAGTAGTTTCTGAGCATGTTAATTTCAAAGTTCGCTATATAACTTTTTTAGAATTACAGGAAAAGTTTGGAAAACATAAAAAAATACTATTTCCAATGGGTTTTCACTAATAACATTTCACTGGCTTATGAAGGGATGTTGACTCTTGTTGAGTAAACACCTATTGGTATTTTCAGGATTTCAAGTTTTTTAAGCCTAAATTAACCGGTCGGTCCCCTTAAATGTTCATATGTTCATATTAAAAGGAAAATAACGCATATGGAAAAGTAATAATGTTATGGTAATTATGACGACTTTCGTCAGAATTGAACCAAATACCTTTGCGTGGCGGGCACTTTAATTATAAAACACAGGCTTCGCCGTTTTGGGGTTAAGAAGAATCTGTGGTAGTAAAAAGTGCTAAGTGAGAAAGTGCGAAGCCCATAAATTGCTGGAAGCCCTCATTTTAGTCTGAACAATGTTGTTTAACAGTTCGAAGCCAGTTAATTGCTGGAGGCCTTTTCGTAATCTGAATAATATCTTCTAGCAGTAGCCAGAATACAGTTAAAGGACGGCTCCGGTACAGACAGAGTTAACCATCTGTCTTCGGAATTGTGGCTTTTGTGGAACTTTGTCAGTTTCATAATCCTGTTTATAGTGACCTGAAGAACCTATCAGATTCTGTGAAACGTTGTCAATAAAGTGCTCCTCCTCAGATGGTGTTTATATTCATTCTGTTTATAGTCCTTCCATTACACGTAGGTCACAAATCCTGACCCCCATACATCTGTAATTCAAAAAGGGCTAAAGCAAATGAGCTGTATATTTATGTGCCTATTCCCTGGCTGACCCTTCCTAACTGGTAGAAATATTAGCTCGATTACTCTAGTCGTCTTGGAATTATTGAGGTTAGTGGTCTAGATTTTTTTGTCCTAAGTAAAATATATAAAACTCTAGAACAACAATGCTTTCAGAGGCCCACGTCCATTAATTATCGACCATATAACTCTTGTTGTTATTATTAGTCACATTCTACTTATTTATCTGGATCAACCGAAAGAACTTGTCTTAGAGAGAGAGAGAGAGTGAGAGAGATAAAAGACGTGGGCCCAAAATAATCGCGAATCCTTAGGAACTGCCTTCTCTTATTACACTCTCTGAGGCCAACTGATTAAGTATGGTAGCGCTAATAAGTCATGTCCCAGCTGCCATTACGTTTACCTCGCTCTGTGCTGTATTAATGTCTGTCAGATATTGAAAAGGGTGGTTAAGTGTAGGAACATGTCTGTATATTTCACTCTACTGGTATAAATCATGTTGAGACATTGCTGTACCAATTATTGATCAAATTATACTTGGTGCCCAGACATGACTTATTTGGCCGACTGTATGCCTTCTTATTACCCCTTGGTCATCTTTTCTGTGGCTTCATCTTGCCCCTATTAATACATCCCGCGGGGAAAGGTAGAGGTATATTGGTCTGTGGGTTCTTCTGACCCATCCCGGATATTTGGTCTTTTGTAGGGGTTTCATCTTAAAGGGGATGGTTGTTTTTTTCTGGCCCACTTTCTCCCTCGTGTTTAGCTCCATTAGTTTTCGGATTTTAAGACGTTTGATCCATTAGTTTGGCGATTTTAAGACTTTTCACCCAATTTCTTTGTCAACATTCAGACCTTTCTTGCCATTTAAATGTCCATTTTTCCAGGCGAGTGACAGCGATCCTGTAATAAGAAACGGCCTTCGCCAGGGACATTTTCTATAAAAAATGTACAAATTTATCTTGAAGGGAGGTCTTGGAGGTGTTTCTTTAAATCTTGATGGCGGTCTATGGAGGAAACTGATACAAATATTTAAAAGAAAAAGAAATAAGCAAATAGATACACCCATCGCCCATTAACCCGGCAAGCGCGCGCCATTGGTTTCTAAAAGTGCCCACCAATCTAACATATTTTGGTTCATTTCTACCTACAATTGTCATTATCTGATAAATATTGTTATTACTTATTCATATGCGCCTATTTTACGTTTAATATGAAGATATTAACATGTAACATCAATAAAACAAGTGGGAATAGTATTTGGGGGTGAAAAAGACTAATTATTGCCGACCCTCCAGTCATGAGGTTCGAGACGAACGAGACATACACCCTCCCTCTTCGAGGCCTGAAGCAGACTGATGTCTCTCTTGTGCTGTCTCTCTCATGCCACGCTCTCTAGTTGCATCCCAGATGACCTTGAAACTGGGTGGAAGATATCGGTGCATTAAATAAACTGATAAACAAGGGAATAAGAGGAAAAATGGGTGATAATTTAAGGGGGGGAATGGGGGGAGGTTTTGACACATATGGAGGAGTGATAGACGATATGGAGGGGAATTATCTCACTTGATCACATATTCCTTTGTTGTGAGTGCCACTGGGATCTTTTAAAAGGCTTTTTTCGGCCCTGGATCTTAACCGTCTCCGACAAATGACGCGATTTTGAGCCGATTAGGGATACTTTAAAACCTTTTTTACCATCAGGGGTATTTAGAAACCTTTAGTTTAGTTACTTCAATCTCTGCAGTTGTCTTTGAGTTAGCTGTGGGCAGAAAACTAATTTTGGAGAGGTAATTATAAGAGTGAGAGAACTCTATTTCTTATTGCTAATCTGGCAACCTCTGCGTCATATGAGTCTGAAGGGGTTAAGAGTCCCATCGCCTTCACCCAGTAAAGCCTCTTGAGATTCTCCGTGCCATTCCAGGGTTAACCCCGTGAATTTTTTTTTCCGGCAACCTTCTTGGATTATGAAGGTCTGACAGTTTATATGTTGAAATTATTGATAAATGCTCTGGTTGTGGGTTCTTAAATACACTGGGACAGTTTTAATAGTTCACTACCTGCGCCAACGAAGCTGGATGAAGGTTATGTGTTCAGGGGTTATACAGACTGGGATAAGTGATCACTTCGTCACATATTGCACACGAAAAACCACAAAAATTACCCTAGAGAATCACAAGGTTATCAAAACAAGGTCACTCAGAAACTACAATAAAGAAACATTTCTGGACATTTTATGGAATACAGACTGGTCTCCAGTGTTTGGAAGTACAAACGTTAATGACGCATGGGTTGGCTTCAGAACCATCATCACAAACATTCCAGACGAAATAGCTCCTCTGAAAGACATACGAATTAAAGCAAGGTCAGACCCATGGATCAACAATGACATACTACACCATCTGGAACACAGAGACAATCTGTTAAAAAGGCTAGCGAAACATAGACAGGATCAAGGTCTGAAACATGAGTTCAACAGGGCTAGGAATAAACAAAGTAGGAAAATAAAATCAGCGAAAACTAATTATTTTCACAATAAGGCAGAGGAATATCAGAATAACCCAAAGAAACTTTGGAGGCACCTAAAAACAACAGGCTACAGCAAAAAGACAAGGGATTCGTCTAACACTAATATTACTCTCACCATTAATGATCAGGTTGGCACGATAAACGACAAATTTCAACCTACTTCAACTCCTTCTTCACCTCCATAGCAAACACACTTGCACAGAACCTACCTCAACCTCTCAATAAATACACAACAACAACGGCCACCTTTCGAAATTTCTACAGAGATAAAGACATACACCCGAACACATTTGGATTGCAAAATGTTACACCAAAATACACTTTTGACGAGCTGTCTAACCTAAATGTACATAAAAGCACAGGACCAGACAAAATTCCTGCCAAATGTCTACGAGATGGAGCCATTGGTATAGCAGGTCCCCTAGCCCACATCATCAACTTGTCAATTAACACCAACACTGTACCTGCTGAACTGAAGGAAGCTATTGTAACCCCTCTATTCAAGAAAGGAAATAAACTAGAAGTTGGTTAGACCAGTTAGCATATTATGTATTGTATCTAAAATCCTTGAAAGAGCGGTATACACCCAAATTGAACACTACCTCAAACAAAATGATCTATTCTATAAGTTTCAATCAGGTTTCAGATGCATGTACTCGACAGACATCGAGACATCTCATCCACTTAACGGATCACATTCGTAAAGAAATGTCTAAAGGTAACTACACCGGTATGGTTCTTCTTGATCTACAAAAAGCGTTTGACACAGTAGACCATGATATCCTAGGTAATAAACTACAAGCAATGGGCATAGGGTCTGTGAACTGGTTTAAATCTTATCTTAGTGGTAGAACCCAAAGAGTCAAAATTGATGATAATATATCTGATCCTATGCCAATTAACTGTGGGGTCCTGCAGGGAAGCATCCTTGGTCCCTTACTCTTTCTCTGTTATGTGAACGACATGGAACTGAGCGTCTCATGTAAATTATTACTGTATGCAGACGACAGCGTGCTTCTGGTTTCAGGAAAAGACCCAATAAGTATTGCCGCTTCACTTTCCAAAAAACTAAAATCATGTAGTGAATGGCTAGTGGACAATAGACTATCTCTTCACCTGGGCAAGACGGAAGCCATCTTATGTGGAACAAAACGCAAACTGAAAGACGTTGTGGGCTTCTTGGTCAACTGTAATGATATTCCTATAACAACAGTGTCACAAGTTAAATATCTCGGACTAAAACTGGACGCGAGTTTGTCAGGTGAAACAATTTTGGAATCTATCCTAAGTAAGTGTAGAGCCGTATAAAATACCTGTATAGACAGGTGGGATGCTTGCCCGCGGCGACCAAAAAGACCCTCTGCCAAGCGCTTGTTCAATGTTATTTTGACTATTCTGTGTCATCCTGGTACTCTGCATCATCTAAATCAGCACATCACAAACTTCAGGTCACTAAAAATAAAATGGTTAGGTTCATGCTGAACCTAGGACCCAGATCACATGTTGGCCAGGAACAACTTCAGTCACTATGTATGCTCAATGTCTCTGACAGGGCCAAATAAATCAGGCTCACTAATGCCTTCAAAATTTTCTATGACAGAGCTCCAGAGTATCTAAAGCATGATTTTGTTAAAGCAAATGAGAGGAGTGGACATAATACAAGAAACAGGATGTTTAAATTTAAGGTCCCGAGAATCCAAGGACAGGGTAAGCAAACATTCTTCTTCACCGCCATCAAAGACTGGAACGACCTACCCCAGTCAGTCCGTGAAAAGAGAACACTGTATTCCTTCAGACGTAGCCTGAAGGAACACCTGAACCGGACAGCTGCGAGAAGGGAGCACCAAGCTTATGTCTACTACTAAATGCGACATAAGAGATAGACAAACCAAACTGAAATGATTACTGATATTTACTATAGGATGTAAGGTATCTTAAAATAACCCCCTAGAAATACTTTCTCTAAAGTATCTATTTCTTTATCCTCCCCATTTTCCCCAGCTAACCTAATCCCACAAGGACCCCAATGGAAATACGCCTAACGGCCATATTGGGCTATCCTTAGTTGGAATTATGCAAGGCTGGTACATGTCATATTTGTAACATACTATGTGGTACCAACTCTGTAAATTGCTAACTGAATAAATATTATTATTATTATTATTATCTCTGTTTGTTCGTCTGTCTGTTTGGCTGTAAACAAGATACCTCTCAAATTCATGAACAAATGTTCGCGAAATTTAGTGGGTGTGATAGGATATATGCCAAGGAAGAAGTGATCAAATATTGGAGGCGATTGGACATTTTAATGAAATTTGATGGGCAGGTAGGATATATGCCAAGGTAGAGGTGATTTAATTTAGGATGCGATCAGAATCACATCCTGAAACCCAGATCCAGAAGAAAATTTAGAGCTATTAAATAAATGGCAAAGAACCAGCCAGCGGAGGAATGTGCTCTACCGAGTGCCCTTCTAAATGAACAGGTTTCATTACTAGTGGACGAATCAATTTAGTACTTACAAGATGGGCGATAGTCCCACCACAAGCCTCCGAAGACGACTGTGATGACACTCTGAGATGGCGATGGAGGTGGTGATAACTTCAAGTTCTCCATAAGAGCAGAAGATGAACCCGAGTCCTGTGATAGTGGAACATCATTCTAAGAACTTTGTAGTGGTGGAAAATAGCATGTGTGGGGAGATAATTATGCCGGGCACTTGGTAGCTGGGCAGCGAGGACGTCTCTCTGTAACTGGGTGATGATGGTGAGTGCTGGCTGGTAGACGGTGTTAGTATTGTAGGTTGTCGTACTTCAGGTAACAGTTTGCTGCTATGCTGCACTTCTTGTGTCAGCCAGCCACAATGCTACATGTCTTGTGTTAGCCCAATGCAATGCTTCATTTCTTGTTATCAGCCTGGAACAATGCTGCACGTCTTCTGTCAGCTTGCTTCTAAACGTTCTGGTTGAGATGTGGTGCACCGGAGGGATACCTGTAGAGGCCCTATTTGTCCACGCTTTTTGCTCCGAGTGTTCTAGAGTTTGCAAGCTGGTAGTGTTTAGCTGCTGCCCTGAGCTACTGGATATTGACTGAGCTGAAATGGTCTTGAATATTGTGAAGGTACTGGTTATGGAAGTATTGGAAGAGTGGCACCTGGGCATAAAGAAGATGAGATGTTAGTGCCCTTTTGGCTATGGCTGGCACTTAAAGGGCAGTTGTGAACTGGCACGGTATAGTTAAGTCTTATATAGGTAGTAATCCCAACTCCTCTACAGCAACGTCTCATGTTTTGTTAAGTGACCGTGAGGTAGTTTTCTATTATGTAGCTATTTGGGGTGGGATAGGGGTCTACTTAAATATAGGCATTTCAGTTACATACTAATTAAGATAATCTACCTTCGGTTTAGTTTAAGATACAAATACATCAGGTTTATGAGATAATAAAGGAAACACGTTGGCCATTGTCAATTGACAATACATTATCTTGCTACAGTGCCTCTTCTTCCCGACAAAACAATAATTGCCTGTACAATACCTCCAAGAAAATTGCTCCCCTGTTCAAATCCCTTAACCCCTTCAGCACCATGATGCCCGTTTTACCTTTGATTCTGGCTAAAACTAGATGATTGTATGCGGATTAAGAAGGACCTGTGTTATTTAGAGGGTTTGTTGAGAGTGTATTTACCCATTTGATTCCTAGAGGTAGATTATTTACTAAAGAAAATCGTCTAATCGCTAATGGTAACAAGAATATGAAGACAAATAAACCATGGTGGTAAAAGGGTTAATACTAAACTAAGGTTACATTTTTTTTTCTATGTGATTGAGGGAGGCAAAAGGCAGAACTGCCTATAGCGAGTGCCTCCCCCATAGTTGAAAGAGTGACAGGGCCAAAATCAAAGGACGTTCGAGCCAAAATGCCTGGACACACGGAGCTTGAAGAAATTTATGTCATAGGAAGAGGGAAAGACTGATTCTGGAAGAGAGTTCCAGAGCTCAGCTGTTGAGTAGAAGAAAGTTTGAGAGTAACGTTTCACTCTTGGGTTGGAGAGTTGCACAGAGTAGGGGTGGGATTGAGTTGCAAGACGGGTACAAAGTGCCCTACGTAAAGGAGGTGGTATGCACTGGGAAAGCTCTGCGGAACACTGATTATTATAATAGCGATAGAATAGCGAGATAGATGCAACATTGCGGTGGAGAGAGAGAGAATGCAGAGAGTTGGTGAGTGGACGGGAGTTAATGATACGAAAGGCCTTCCTTTCAACTTTGTCTAGGAGAGCGGTGTGAGAGGAACCTCCCCACACATGTGAACAATACTCAATACAAGGACGCACTATGCCCCTGTACAGAGCAAGAAGCTGTGCAGGGGAAAAGAACCCCCTAAGGCCGTTGAGCACACCCAGCTTCTGGGAGACTACCTTAGCAAGACTGGTAATATGGGCCTTCCAAATGAGAGCAGAAGAAAAAGAGACACCAAGAATAATGAGAGAAGATGAAGGGTTGATTTTTGTATTGTTGAAGAATAAGGGATAGTCCGCTGGGAGAACCTGATGGGTAGATAGATGGAGAAAGTGGGTCTTGGAAGCATTAAAGGTAACAAGGTTTTCTCTGCCCCAATTGGAGATAGTATTTAGATCAGAATTTAAGAGTTCTATGGCTTCATTACGTTTGTCGTTGAGGGATTGCTGGCTGGGGCATTCTGAAAAACCAATGGAGTAGTGTAAGGTTGAGTCGTCTGCAAATGAATGGATGGGAATTAAGGTACAGTTAAGGAGATCATTTATAAAAATTAGAAAGAGAATAGGAGATAGAACAGAGCCCTGAGGAACACCGGAGTTTATAGGGTGAGGAAGTGAACAATGGCCGTCCACAACCGCGGCTATGGAACGGCCGGAAAGGAAATTAGAGACAAAGGCACAGATGGAGGGATAGAAACCGAAGGAGGGTAGTTTAGAAATTAAAGATTTATGCCAGACTCTATCGAAGGCTTTCGATATGTCTAGTGCAATAGAAAAATTAAGGGGGAGGTAGTTGCTTTTTATGGACCCCTTTCTCCCTATTGTTTATCATATTAGTTATGAGATTTTAATACGTTTGTTCCAATAGTTTGAAGATTTTAAGACCTTTCGCCCCATTGCTTATCAATATTAAGACCTTTCCTGTTATTTAGGTGTCGATTTTGTCTTGGCGAGCGATAGCGAGACTAATATTTTGAAGGAACCGGCCGGGGCGATTTTTTCCAATGAAAAATGTACACATTTATCTTGAAAGGTGGTTTAGGGGGTGTTGTTTTAAATTTGATGGAGGTCTAGTGAGGAAACTCAAAATTAAATGAATACATATACCAACAAATAAGCACCACCCCCTTAAGTTTATACATAGATCAACAAATAAGCACCACCCCCTTAAGTTTAATACATATACCAACAAATAAGCACCACCCCCTTAAGTTTAATACATATACCAACAAATAAGCACCACCCCCTTAAGTTTAATACATATACCAACAAATAAGAACCACCCCCTTAAGTGTAATACATAGACCAACAAATAAGCACCACCCCCTTAAGTGTAATACATAGACCAACAAATAAGAACCACCCCCTTAAGTTTAATACATAGACCAACAAATAAGCACGACCCCCTTAAGTTTAATACATAGATCAACAAATAAGCACCACCCCCTTAAGTGTAATACATAGACCAACAAATAAGCACCACCCCCTTAAGTTTAATACATAGACCAACAAATAAGCACCACCCCCTTAAGTTTAGCTTAGATAAGGCTCGGCTAGGTTAGTGTCAGTTAGAGTACACTATGTTAGGCTTGGCTATTATTGGCTTGGTTATCTAGAATAGTTTATTATTATAAGTATCCTGGGAGTAGTTGCCGGTAGATAGGGGGGGGGGGGGTATCAGGTGAATAGTTGTCGGGGGGGGGGGGGTCAATAACCCGAGGAGCATTTATCTAGAATTCTAGATGGACGGAGGGGGGCGGTGATTGTTTGAGGAACATTTATCTAGTGTGGGAGAGGAGGTGATTTTCCAGGTAGCAGTAATCTAGATAGAGGAGGGGCAATTATCCAAGGACCAGTTATTTAGTTTGGGGGAGGGGGATCGAGTAATTATCCGGGGAGAAGTTATAGAGATTGAGGATTGGGGGGGGGGAGGGGGGGGGTATTATTGAAGGTACAGTTGTCCCAGAACTCACTTTATTGTTCCGTCAAACTACTAAGCCGGTGGACCCTTCATTGTTCATCATCATTATTGCTTGCTGTACAGGCGACGTCTTTTGTATTGGATTTCAGCTACATTTAGACGATATTATGAAGCTTAGGAAGGATATACGGTAGCTAAAAGGAATAGTTGAGATAGTCTGTAGCCTTTTGTTGTGTAGACGTCCTTCCTAAGCAGAATACAGTCGTCTAATAGTTGGCAGAATAAGATGAAAAGGACGTGACCGGTACAGAATGGGTTATAGACAGAGAACCAGGTGAGGCCCTAGTGTTGTCTTTAGTACTACTGGTTGTGAGGTACCTATTCTCTCTCTCTCTCTCTCTCTCTCTCAATACTACTTTTCACTTTCTTGCCCTCCTACTCTCTCCAATGTCCATCCTCTTTATCTACTCCCACCACCACCACCACCACCCGCTAATACCCTCAGTTCGATTACTTATTTAGATCGGGCTTATAATTATTTGATGATTTACCTTAAGGGGAGATGTGGTTGCTTTTTCTGGACTACCTTCTCCCTCATGTATAACCCCATTAGTTTTGAGATTTTAAGACGTTTACCCCATTAGTTTGATCATTTTCAGACCGTTGGCCTCATTTGTTTGTCAATATTAAGACCATTCGTGCAATTTAAGTGTCAATATTTGTCCTGGCGAGCGATAGCGAACCTGTCATTTATTATGTTCCTTCCAACAACCAACCATACTCCTAAAATCGATTAATGACATTTACAAACACATGTGGCAGTCCGTGGATTCGAACCCAGGATGCTCACACCGAAAATCAACACCTTATACATCGCACCACGAAGACAGTTAAAGGTTGGTGGACACTGCCTACGATTTATTATGCAACTTCGAATCCTGCATATCAATCTAAGCATGTACACACATCCCAACTGCAACTCACGTAGGCTATGCATATGTGAATGGAAAGAGCAATTAATGGGGCCTTAACCACTAGGGAAGTCCTCTCGATAAATTACCCCTGAACCAATATCAATTATTATGTTCCTTCCAACAACCAACTATACTCCTAAAATCGATTAATGAAATTTACAAACACATGTGGCAGTCCGTGGATTCGAATCCAGGATGCTCACACCGAAAATCAACACCTTATGCATCGCACCACGAAGACAGTTAAAGAATGGTGGACACTGCCTACGATTTATTATGCAACTTCAGTAACTCAGTAATTCTGAGTTGCACTCCTCTCAGAATGCTGGGCTAGAGAAGCTCGCTCTTGAGGAGCATAACTACATATAATTTAACCTATTGTGTTGGGGAGGGTTATAATTTTGTAAAATGTTTTGTTGAGGAACTGTGCCAGATATTTTCCTGCCGCTGGGTGATGGGAAGTAGAGATATAGCATGGGTTCTAACCATCAGATTTTTGTGAGCCTTGGGGCCTCTGAGAAAAATCTTGGGGGGGGGGGGTGACGTTAACCACTCCGTTAGAACCGCATGGCTTGTCCTACAGTGACTCGCTAGGATCGTCAGAGCAGTGGATGGGGCTACAGTTTATGTATTAAAGTGTGCTTTATTTCATATGAAAGCTTGTGTCATGGGCAGTCCAGAAAGGCTCTTTGTTTTCACCCATGTCAAGGCTTTCTATATTTAATTGTAAAGTATATGTTTTAAAATTAACTAGTAATGATGGGATCTGGGAGAGAGAGAGAGAGTAGAACGGAGTGAGAGGGGGGCGCGCAGTATTTTTGCCCCGCTCGATGACGTCGCGGCTGGCTGCCTCGTGGGGGTTGGTTGAGAGAGGTCCTTACCATGCTGCTAGCTCCCTTGCTAGTGGCTAGAGGACTTGTTACCGCTTTTTTCCCACACGGCTCGACCTAGTCCCGGTATATATACTGGTTCCTCGCCACTCTCTCCCTCAGATCTGGTTTCTAGAACGCATTCATCTTTATCCTTTGATACCTGTCCCCTGAGCTGCACCTGAGAATCTTTTCCTCTGCCTATCTCTCTCATTTTCCATATCTTTCACCACCTTTTATTAATATTATACCCCCTCTGGTTAACTCTGCAAAATCAGCTTCATGCTGACCAGTTGTATTGTGCGTTAAGGTCTGATATAACCTATGTATGTTTAGTTGTTAAGATAAGTTGATCACGAAGCATTGGTTAGCATCCATATTGTTTAGTACCGCTTCCTATAATAATTAGTGTTCTGCTGGATTAGATAATGCTAGACTAGGGGTCTGATATTATAAGGTATTGTTTCCTATGAGTGCTGGCTTTAGGTAAAAAGCTGCACGACATACCTGAGAACTGGAGTTGATTGAGTAAATTCTAGTCTGTGTGCCATTGAGAGTAGAGCATGCACAAATGAGGACTTTTTGCCTATACCATTCTGCACTGTTCTAAGCTCGTTGTTTGTCTTTGAGGTACGCCAGGAGAACGCTTAATACTTCGGTATTAAGGTTTCTCAAGAGAGCTACCCTTCCCTATAACGTAGTATTTGACGCACAGACTTGAGATTTGCACTAGGCTATGCGGCATGCCATGCGCACCAGTATCTCGTATCATTGACTCTAGCTAGACTTAATCAATCATAGTAGACATTAAGTATATTAAACCAAGTACTCTTTTTATACATACCCATTTATGATTACACAAGCATTTCGCAGCCTAGTTTGATGTATGGAGACACAAACGACTTAGGCTCTTTTTGTTGATAGGAATACTGCATTGTCGTGGCGATTATTATTGTTGTAGCGTTTAGGATATTCTTGGCTCCGACAACATTATATATTCTGCCTTTTTGTGTGCATAGCCTGCACGAGCATTGTTCCGCTGCCTGCCTTTTTGGGTTCCATTTCCGATACGAGCATCTTTATAGCATCTAACATTTAAAGAAGATTCCTTGTTGGTGTTGAAGGACTTTAGTGCACTTTCTTTCATGCAGGAGTGCCTGACATATATTGATTAAAGTAACGTAAGCTGTAACTTCTCTTACCACCTTACTTTGCATACCATAACCAAGCACCTTCGGTTATAGGTAGTAATAGGCTGTTTTCACATAACATTAAGCCTAGAGTAGATGCACATTTATTGAGAGTTTGATAGCCTATTATTGCATATAGAACTCTGTAGAGTATTTGTGTTCTTTGTTCACTGGGAATATACATCAGAGGTTGGAGCTAGCGCTTTCCGTTGAAACATTTATGCCATTACTAGTCCAATGAATAAGAGCCCTGATATATTTGAACCCCAGTCGTAACAGCATTCAAACTGTTCCGACGCCTTAAAACTCAAGACTCTCATTCTTCATATGTTTCTGCCCGGAATCAAGCCAAATCTGTTCTTCGACTTGCCAAACACTCTTTCATCAATAATAAATGCACTGAACTATCCAACTCTAGCTCTTCCCAAGCTTTCTGGCTTCTAGCCAAAAACCTCTCCAATAATTTCTCTTCCTCGTCTTTCCCTCCCCTTTCCCACTCTGATGGCACAACCATCACTTCTTCCTCTGACAAAGCTAAACTCTTCGCTCAAACTTTTGCTAGAAACTCCACCTTGGATGATTCCGGTGCTATTCCTCCATCTCCGCCCTCTTCTCTCTTACTTATGCCTAATATCCTAATCTCTTCTAAAGATGTACTTTCTACCCTCTCTGGGCTTAACACTAATAAGGCGTACGGTCCGGACGGTGTTCCTCCTGTTGTTCTCAAAAACTGTGCTTCCGTGCTGACTCCCTGCCTAGGCAAACTCTTTCGTCTCTGTCTATCCTCTAACGTCTTCCCTTCATGCTGGAAGTTTGCTCACATTCAACCTGTCCCAAAGAAGGGTGACCGCTCTCAACCCTCCAACTATCGTCCAATTGCTCTTATCTCTTGTCTTTCTAAAGTTTTTGAAACTATTCTTGCTTCCAAATTTCTTAAGCATTTCTCTTCTCATAATCTGCTTTCAGATCGCCAGTATGGCTTCCTTAAGGGTCGCTCTACTGGTGATCTTCTTTCATATCTTACTAACTCTTGGTCATCCTCCTTTCGGGACTTCGGTGAGACTTTTTCTATTGCACTAGACATATCGAAAGCCTTCGATAGAGTCTGGCATAAATCTTTAATTTCTAAACTACCCTCCTTCGGTTTCTATCCCTCCATCTGTGCCTTTGTCTCTAATTTCCTTTCCGGCCGTTCCATAGCCGCGGTTGTGGACGGCCATTGTTCACTTCCTCACCCTATAAACTCCGGTGTTCCTCAGGGCTCTGTCCTATCTCCTATTCTCTTTCTAATTTTTATAAATGATCTCCTTAACTGTACCTTAATTCCCATCCATTCATACGCAGACGACTCAACCTTACACTACTCCATTAGTTTTTCAGAACGCCCCAGCCAGCAATCCCTCAACGACAAACGTAATGAAGCCATAGAACCCTTAAATTCTGATCTAAATACTATTTCCAATTGGGGCAGAGAAAACCTTGTTAACTTTAATGCTTCCAAAACCCAATTTCTCCATCTATCTACCCGTCAGGATCTCCCAGCGGACTATCCCTTATTCTTCAACAATACAAAAATCAAACCTTCATCTTCTCTCAATATTCTTGGTGTCTCTTTTTCTTCTGCTCTCATTTGGAAGGACCATATTACCAGTCTTGCTAAGGCAGCCTCCCAGAAGCTGGGTGTGCTCAACCGCCTTAGGGGGTTCTTTTCCCCTGCACAGCTTCTTGCTCTGTACAGGGGCATAGTGCGCCCTTGTATTGAGTATTGTTCACATGTGTGGGGAGGTTCCTCTCACACCGCTCTCCTAAACAAAGTTGAAAGGAAGGCCTTTCGTATCATTAAGTCCCGTCCACTCACCAACTCTCTGCAATCTCTCTCTTTCCGCCGCAATGTTGCATCTCTCTCGCTATTCTATCGCTACTATAATAATCAGTGTTCCTCAGAGCTATCCCAGTGCATACCACCTCCTTTATGTAGGGCACGTGGTACCCGTCTTGCAACTCAATCCCACCCCTACTCTGTGCAACTCTCCAACCCAAGAGTGAAACGTTACTCTCAAACTTTCTTCTACTCAACAGCTGAGCTCTGGAACTCTCTCCCAGAATCAGTCTTTCCCTCTTCTTATGACTTAAATTGCTTCAAACTCCGTGTGTCCAGGCATTTTGGCTCGAACGTCCCTTGATTTTGGCCCTGTCACTCTTTCAACTATGGGGGAGGCACTCGCTATAGTCAGTTATGCCTTTTGCCTCCCTCAATCACATAGAAAAAAATAAATAAAACAAATAATACAGACACACACACAACCACATACAGACACACACAACCACATACAGATACACACAACCACATACAGACACACACAACCACATACAGACACACACCCACATCCAGACACAAACAACCACATCCAGACACACACAACCACATACAGACACACACAACCACATACAGACACACACAACCACATACAGACACACACACAACCACATACAGACACACACAACCACATACAGACACAGACAACCACATACAGACACACAACCACATACAGACACACACAACCACTTACAGACACACACAACCACATACAGACACACACAACCACATACAGACACACACAACCACATAGTCACACACAACCACATACAGACACACACAACCACATACAGACACACACAACCACATACAGACACACACAACACATACAGACACACACAACCACATACAGACACACAACAACATACAGACACACACAACCACATACAGACACACACAACCACATACAGACACACACACAACCACATACAGACACACAACCACATACAGTCACACACAACCACATACAGACACACACAACCACATACAGACACACACAACCACATACAGACACACAACCACATACAGACACACACAACCACATGCTGACACACACAACCACATACAGACACACACAACCACATACAGACACACACAACCACATACAGACACACACAACCACATACAGACACTCACAACCACATACAGACACACACAACCACATCCAGACACACACAACCACATACAGACACACACAACCAAATACAGACACACAACCACATACAGACACACACAACCACGACGACTGAGTTCATCTGAACCAGGTGGGAGCAGCACGTTTTGGGCGTCTTCTCAACGATGCGGTGAAGGATTTTCGGAGAAGAAATAGACTCAGCACAGGACAACCAGGAAGGAGGACCGAAGACAGCGACGGCGGCAACCTGCGAAGGAATTAAATGCTAATCTGTCAAGAACCGCGAATTTGGAAAAAGCTCCACCAACACGACCCAAATTCAAAACCGCCAGGGATAACGACCGAGGACCGATGTCAGCCATGAATGTAAATGTAGATCCGATCAGAACCAAAAATTTGATTAAAGAACGTTCTGCGAGTTCTAAAACCGCAACTTTAAAGGTTTTCTATGCAAACGCTCGTAGCATACGCAATAAATTTTCAGATTTAGAGGAACTAGTGTTTACTGAAAATTATGATGTGATTGGTATAACAGAGTCTTGGCTCAATACAGTAGATAGAGACTTTTTAGCAGAGTATTCACTTCCCGGTTATGTAATGTTTGAGAAAAGCCGAATAAATAAAAATGGAGGTGGCGTTTTATTTTATATCAAAGAAAGTCTTAACCCGACCCTCTTGTCAAAACCTCAAATTGTGAACGTCGACACATCTTTTGTGCTAATAAAGAATAATAAAGGTACAAAAATAATACTTGCATTAATATACAGACCTCCAGCTCAATCAGTGCAAACTGACCGAGACATTTATGAACAAATTGCAGATGTAAGTAACTCACAAGATACCGTATTTTTTGGCGACTTTAATTTACTTGTGACCAAGTGGGGCGATACTCTTACTTCACACTCCGGACAGGACTTGTATACGAACTTGCAAGAGAGTTCGCTTTATCAATTTGTTCGAACACCGACCCGTGGTAATAACGTTCTTGACATTGTACTTGCAACAAAAGAAGAATTAATAGAGAATTTGAATGTTGGTGATGAATTCAGTAACAGCGACCATCGTACGATAACTTTCACTTTAAACTTTACTAGTAACGAACCAAATAGTAGCATCGAAAAAGTCCCTAATTTCAAGAAAGCAAACTTTCATAAACTTAGAGCTATGTTTAAAGAAACTGACTGGAGCTTTTTAATTAACAATAACGACATAAATACATCTTGGAAGTTATTCGAAACCACTTACCTAAAAGCAGTGCAAGACTGCATACCATCGAAAATACGGCGTCCAGGCCATAATAAGCCCAAATGGTGGAATAAAGATATTTCAAACTGCCTGCTTGCTAAAAAATTTGCTAATGATAGATTAAAATCCTCACAAAATGACGAAGAACGGGTGAAATTTGTAGAGCTACGACGCAAAGCCAAAAAGTTAATTAAGCAAAGTAAAAAGACCTTAGAGTTACATATTGCGAATCAAAGTAAAACAAACCCGAAAGAATTCTATAGTTATATCAGAAAGAAAAAAGTAGTTACGTCAACTGTTGGACCGTTAGTCGATGAAAATGGAGAATACACCAAAGACGAAGTACAAATGAGTAATGCCCTCAATACCTTCTTTGCATCAGTTTTTACAACAGAAGACCTCAGTGATATCCGTACACCATCGCCGATTCAGATTGATAATTCAGATGTTCTAAGCAATATCACCGTTACAGAGAGAGAAGTATTGAATTGTTTAGATAAACTCAAGGTAAATAAAACGCCTGGACCTGATACAATCTCGCCTAGAGTTCTAAAGGAAGCTAAGGATGAGCTCTCCAAACCACTGACATTACTATTCAATAAATCCTTGCAGTCTGGAACTATGCCTGATCAGTGGAAGATAGCCAACGTAACACCGATATTCAAAAAAGGCAGCAAATCCCTACCCAGTAACTATCGTCCAATTAGCTTAACCTCAGTTGTATGTAAAATGCTAGAAGCGGTCATAAGAGACAGACTCGTAAATCACTTAGAGGAAAATAACATACTTAAAGATACTCAACACGGCTTTCGTAAAAAACGTTCCTGTTTAACAAACCTCTTAGACTTCTTCCACGATATCCTCAACCTCTACGATGAGAGTAAAGCTGTAGATATTATATACCTTCATTTTCAAAAGGCCTTTGACAAAGTTCCCCACAAACGTTTACTGCTAAAACTAAAAGCGCATGGAATACAAGACGGTGTGTTGAAATGGATAGAAAATTGGCTCAGCGACAGAAAGCAAAGAGTAGTCATAAATGGTAAGGCATCTAAATGGACCAATGTAAGTAGCGGGGTACCCCAGGGATCGGTACTAGGACCAATTCTCTTTCTAATTTACATCAGCGACATAGATGAGGGTCTCACCTGTACAATCTCAAAATTTGCTGACGATACAAAAATTGCAAATAGCGTACTCTCAAAAGATTAAGTTGACGATATGCAACACAATCTAGATAAATTGTCACATTGGGCCCAAATTTGGCAAATGAGTTTCAATGCGGATAAATGTAAAGTACTACATATCGGATACCTAAATGAGAAAGCAAACTATTCGATGAATGGCACTCAGCTTAAGAATGTAAACAGAGAAACCGATCTGGGAGTAACAATATCGAGTAACCTAAAACCGAGTCAACAATGTTCAGAAGTTGTTAAGAAGGCAAACAAAATAATTGGCTTTATAGGCAGATCATTTGAGCATAAATCCAAAGACGTAATCCTAACCCTTTACAATTCCTTAGTCCGCCCTCTTCTGGAATACTGCGTTCAATCCTGGTGCCCTTATTACCAAAAAGACATAAACAAGCTAGAACGAGTTCAACGTAGAGTTACCAAAATGATACCTAGCCTAAAAAACAAACCATACGAAGAGCGTCTTAGAGAATTAAATCTATTTCCTTTAACCCAGCGCAGATTAAGAGGTGACTTAATTCAAGTGTTCAAAATCATCAAAGGCATCGACAATATGAACTGTAGTAAGTACTTCACTATCGACCAATCTAATTACACGCGGGGAAACGGTTGCAAAATTATTGGTAAATCTTTTAACTCACACGAATCTAAGAATTTCTTCTTCAATCGAGTTGTCAACTTGTGGAATGGGCTTCCCCGAGACGTTATAGTCTGCAGCACCGTTGATTAATTTAAATTCCGCCTAGACAAATATCTCGCATCAAACCCGCGTCTGACTGCGTTTGTAAATGAATAACTTTATTTTATCCTCCCCTCAGTTACTAACCCATATGTCCCCTACTAACTTCCTAGTCCTGCCACGTTAGTGGCAGGGCAGTAGTTCCCTTTCCAATGTTCCCTTACCCACTCTAAACCACTGTTTGGACACTTGATCCTCAGTGTTTTGGAGGACAAGCAGCCTAGAAGGGTCACTAGACCTGTTGTTGCTTGATTTCCTTTGTACTCCTTTGTACTCCTTTGTACCCCAAGACCCCTGAGCTGAGGGTAAAAAAGGGCTTACCTTTGGTCTGAGGCTCAAGGGGAAGGATTTATTTGAGTATTTATTTATCTCTAGATTATTGTATTAGTTTCCTCTCTTGACCTCCATCAAGCTTAAAAAACATCCCCAATATTACCCCATTTTTTCAGTTTTCAGTAGAAAAATGTCCCGGCCAATCGCTAGCACCTCTTAAAATTAAAGGCTCACTGTCGCTCGCCAGGAACAAAATTACTCCTAATTGGCACAAATAGTCGTAACATTGACAAATAAATGGAGTGAAAGGACTTAAAATCTGAACAATAATGGGGTTAACAAGAGGAAGAATGAAACAAAACAATTATCCACCTTACGTTTGGTCTGAGGCTTAACACTACCACACCAGTCCATAGGGAGAATTGCACCAACATTTTTAGAGTAGCCCATTTATACGTGGTGGTCTAATTAGTATTTTAGTGTTTTATGTTCATGAGGGAGACAAAAGGCAAAGCCGCCTGTAACAAGTGTCTCCTAGAAAGTTGAAAGAGTGACAGAGAAAATAAAAAAAGGGCAGTTGGTGGTCATCTTAAAAACAAATATTATTATTATCATTATTGTTATTATTATTATTTTGTGTTTGTGTATTGGAAAGAAGTGTGGTGTGGTTGTATAGTATAGTGAAATCAATAGGAGGAGGAGGTATTTGTGAGAGCTAGCTGGATTACTCTCTGTGTAGGTGAAACACAAACAGAGACAGTGAGGGAAGCCAGAAAAATGAAACAGAGGTTCCAGTAACTCCTTATAAAATGCCAATAAGGCGAGATTAATAAAGAAGTATTAACCAAAAATAAAATGTAATGCCACCCCCAAATTTAGTATCCAAATGTACCATTGTCAAGATGTGAACCTGGATCGGTTGTAGTGAATGAGTGACAGTATTGAACCCACTCAGTACCTGGAACAGTTGTAGTGAATGAGTGACAGTATCGAACCCACTCAGTACCTGGAACAGTTGTAGTGAATGAGTGACAGTATTGAACCCACTCAGTACCTGGAAAAGTTGTAGTGAATGAGTGACAGTATTGAACCCACTCAGTACCTGGAACAGTTGTAGTGAATGAGTGACAGTATTGAACCCACTCAGTACCTGGAACAGTTGTAGTGAATGAGTGACAGTATTGAACCCACCCAGTACCTGGAACAGTTGTAGTGAATGAGTGACAGTATTGAACCCCCTCATTACCTGGAACAGTTGTAGTGAATGAGTGACAGTATTGAACCCACTCAGTACCTGGAACAGTTGTAGTCAATGAGTGACAGGATTGAACCCACTCAGTACCTGGAACAGTTGTAGTCTATGAGTGACAGGATTGAACCCACTCAGTACCTGGAACAGTTGTAGTCAAAGAATGACAGGATTGAACCCACTCAGTACCTGGAACAGTTGTAGTGAATGAGTGACAGTATTGAACCCACTCATTACCTGGAACAGTTGTAGTGAATGAGTGACAGGATTGAACCCACTCAGTACCTGGAACAGTTGTAGTGAATGAGTGACAGTATTGAACACACTCAGTACCTGGAACAGTTGTAGTGAATAAGTGACAGTATTGAACCCACTCAATACCTGGAACATTTGTAGTGAATGAGTGACAGGATTGAACCCACTCAGTACCTGGAACAGTTGTAGTGAATGAGTGACAGTATTGAACCCACTCAGTACCTGGAACAGTTGTAGTGAATGAGTGACAGTATTGAACCCACACAGTACCTGGAACAGTTGTAGTGAATGAGTGACAGGATTGAACCCACTCAGTACCTGGAACAGTTGTAGTGAATGAGTGACAGTATTGAACCCACTCAGTACCTGGAACAGTTGTAGTGAATGAGTGACAGTATTGAACCCACTCAGTACCTGGAACAGTTGTAGTGAATGAGTGACAGAATTGAACCCACTCAGTACCTGGAACAGTTGTAGTGAATGAGTGACAGTATTGAACCCACTCAATACCTGGAACAGTTGTAGTCAATGAGTGACAGGATTGAACCCACTCAGTACCTAGAACAGTTGTAGTCAATGAGTGACAGGATTGAACCCACTCAGTACCTGGAACAGTTGTAGTCAGTGAGTGACAGGATTGAACCCACTCAGTACCTGGAACAGTTGTAGTCAATGAATGACAGGATTGAACCCACTCAGTACCTGGAACAGTTGTAGTGAATGAGTGACACTATTGAACCCACTCAGTACCTGGAACAGTTGTACTGAATGCGTGACAGTATTGAACCCACTCAGTACCTGGAACAGTTGTAGTGAATGAGTGACAGTATTGAACCCACTCATTACCAGGAACAGTTGTAGTGAATGAGTGACAGTATTGAACCCAATCAGTATCTGGAACAGTTGTAGTGAATGAGTGACAGTATTGAACCCACTCAGTACCTGGAACAGTTGTAATGAATGAGTGACAGGATAGAACCCACTCAGTACCTGGAACAGTTGTAGTGAATGAGAGACAGTATTGAACCCACTCAGTACCTGGAACAGTTGTAGTGAATGAGTGACAGTATTGAACCCACTCAGTACCTGGAACAGTTGTAGTGAATGAGTGACATAATTGAACCCACTCAGTACCTGGAACAGTTGTAGTGAATGAGTGACAGGATTGAACCCACTCAGTACCTGGAACAGTTGTAGTCAATGAGTGACAGGATTGAACCCACTCAGTACCTGGAAAAGTTGTAGTCAATGAGTGACAGGATTGAACCCACTCAGTACCTGGAACAGTTGTAGTCTATGAGTGACAGGATTGAACCCACTCAGTACCTGGAACAGTTGTAGTCAATGAATGACAGGATTGAACCCACTCAGTACCTGGAACAGTTGTAGTGAATGAGTGACAGTATTGAACCCACTCAGTACCTGGAACAGTTGTAGTGAATGAGTGACAGTATTGAACCCACTCAGTACCTGGAACAGTTGTAGTGAATGAGTGACAGTATTGAACCCACTCAATACTTGGAACAGTTGTAGTGAATGAGTGACAGGATTGAACACACTCAGTACCTGGAACAGTTGTAGTGAATGAGTGACAGTATTGAACACACTCAGTACCTGGAACATTTGTAGTGAATAAGTGACAGTATTGAACCCACTCAGTACCTGGAGCAGTTGTAGTGAATGAGTGACAGGATTGAACCCACTCAGTACCTGGAACAGTTGTAGTGAATGAGTGACAGTATTGAACCCACTCAGTACCTGGAACAGTTGTAGTGAATGAGTGACAGTATTGAACCCACACAGTACCTGGAACAGTTGTAGTGAATGAGTGGCAGGATTGAACCCACTCAGTACCTGGAACAGTTGTAGTGAATGAGTGACAGTATTGAACCCACTCAGTACCTGGAACAGTTGTAGTGAATGAGTGACAGTATTGAACCCACTCAGTACCTGGAACAGTTGTAGTGAATGAGTGACATAATTGAACCCACTCAGTACCTGGAACAGTTGTAGTGAATGAGTGACAGTATTGAACCCACTCAATACCTGGAACAGTTGTAGTCAATGAGTGACAGGATTGAACCCACTCAGTACCTGGAACAGTTGTAGTCAATGAGTGACAGGATTGAACCCACTCAGTACCTGGAACAGTTGTAGTCAATGAATGACAGGAATGAACCCACTCAGCACCTGGAACAGTTGTAGTGAATGAGTGACAGTATTGAACCCACTCAGTACCTGGAACAGTTGTAGTGAATGAGTGACAGTATTGAACCCACTCATTACCGGGAACAGTTGTAGTGAATGAGTGACAGGATTGAACCCACTCAATACCGGTCACGTCCTTTAGTAGTGAATGAGTGACACTATTGAACCCACTCAGTAACTGGAACAGTTGTAGTGAATGAGTGACACTATTGAACCCACTCAGTACCTGGAACAGTTGTAGTGAATGAGTGACAGGATTGAACCCACTCAGTACCTGGAACAGTTGTAGTGAATGAGTGACAGGATTGAACCCACTCAGTACCTGGAACAGTTGTAGTGAATGAGTGACAGGATTGAACCCACTCAGTACCTGGAACAGTTGTAGTGAATGAGTGACAGTATTGAACCCACTCAGTACCTGGAACAGTTGTAGTGAATGAGTGACAGGATTGAACCCACTCAGTACCGGTCACGTCCTTTAGTAGTGAATGAGTGACAGGATTGAACCCACTCAGTACCTGGAACAGTTGTAGTGAATGAGTGGCAGGATTGAACCCACTCAGTACCTGGAACAGTTGTAGTGAATGAGTGACAGGATTGAACCCACTCAGTACCTGGAACAGTTGTAGTGAATGAGTGACAGGATTGAACCCACTCAGTACCGGTCACGTCCTTTAGTAGTGAATGAGTGACAGTATTGAACCCACTCAGTACCTGGAACAGTTGTAGTGAATGAGTGACAGGATTGAACCCACTCAGTACCTGGAACAGTTGTAGTGAATGAGTGACAGGATTGAACCCACTCAGTACCTGGAACAGTTGTAGTGAATGAGTGACAGGATTGAACCCACTCAGTACCTGGAACAGTTGTAGTGAATGAGTGACAGGATTGAACCCACTCAGTACCTGGAACAGTTGTAGTGCATGAGTGACAGTATTGAACCCACTCAGTACCTGGAACAGTTGTAGTGAATGAGTGACAGGATTGGACCCACTCAGTACCTGGAACAGTTGTAGTGAATGAGTGACAGGATTGGACCCACTCAGTACCTGGAACAGTTGTAGTGAATGAGTGATAGGATTGGACCCACTCAGTACCTGGAACAGTTGTAGTGAATGAGTGACAGGATTGGACCCACTCAGTACCTGGAACAGTTGTAGTGAATGAGTGACAGGATTGGACCCACTCAGTACGGGTCACGTACTTTTCATTACATTCTCGAAACTATTAGATTATTTAATTTAGCTTAGGAAGGATGTCAAAAAAATAAAAAAGGCTACAGTCTCAATAAATATTTGTACCTACCACAGATTCTTCCTAAGCTGAATATAATTGTGTAATGCATGCCAGAATATGATACAAACGACGTAATTGGCACAAAAGGTCTTAAAATTGACAGGAATTGGGCGAAATGTCTTAAAATCGCCAAATTAATGGGGTGAACGTCTTAAAATCTCAAAACTAATGGGGCTAAACATAAGGGAGAAGGAAGTTCGAAGAAAAAATCCCTTAAATGAAAGTATCTCCTTAACCCCTACTGTATCAGAGGGTATTACTACAAAATTATGTAACCTCCAGTACCAGGCATTGTGGCAAAAATGGCTTCAGAGTCAAGAGAGAATACCCACTCACCCCGAAAGTTGGAGGAATACTGTCCCATCTAGCTCCCACACGTTTGGATCCTGGCTGAGAAGTGTTGCCAAGGTCTCAAAACAGTGTCTACAAGTCACGGTACCTGGTACCGCTCGATACGGGCAGTTACAAGGACCGCATAGTACTGACGGCGATCTTCCGTCGCTGGTACTGAGGAATTACTTTATTTCTGACGGCTGTATACCGTCACTAGTACAGTAAGGGTTAAGATTGTGACCCTATTGGTAATGGCTATGTCAGAGGTTAACCTATCTGTCTGTTTATGATAATATATCTGAGCAATGGTCTGAAGGATGAAAACATTAAGTGTTCAGTAATATGAGGTTATTATGCAAACGTTTATCATAAATTTTCCAAGGGACTGGAGTTCTCGAAAAGGGGCTCCAGTCCTGAAGCTATTCTTGATTTAGTGTGCTGGCTTAATAATCGAGAAAAGGTGATAGCCTCTGAAGACCTATTTTAACTAACTAACTAAATTTTTGAAAGGGACTGGAGTTCTCGAAAAGGGGCTCCAGTAGTGACGTTATTCTTGACTTTATGTGATGGTTTGATATTCCAATAGGGTTGATAGCCTCTGAAGTCCTATTTTAAATAACTAATCAATGTTCGATGAGCAAAATCTTGTCGGTATTTCTAGAATCTTTTGCATTGGTAACAAAATTAAACCGAAGGTAGATTATTATCCCTTCCTACACCGGTGGTGTCTGTATTATTTGATTTCAGCTATATTTAGACGATTTTATGAAACTTAGGAAGAATATAATTATGTTAGCTGCAAGGATTAATTGAGGTAGTCTGTAGCCTAATAATGGGTATATGTTCTTCCTAAGCTGAATGTAATCGTCTAATAGTTGCCAGAACATAATAAAAAGGACGTCGTCGGTACTGAAAGGGTTAAAGGTGACAAAATCCGTACAGAGGTTATTCCAGAAGCAGACAGATCAAAGTAGTGGAAATGGCACTATATTGAGATACCGGCTTTAGTTGCTAAAATTATCCGGATGAAGCTTTCCAGTCTCATTATATAATTCATTGTCATTAACCTGCTCTCTCTCTCTCTCTCGTAGGAGAGCCGGGGTTGGCCCGTCTTTTAGGGAGTAGCGTCCCTCTGAATCCGAGCTACATCTACTCCGACTTTTCCTATAGGTCTAGTTATAACACTTCTTCTCTATTCTTTACACACTCACACAATTATCTTACATAAATATTAAGGACCCTACTGCTACCTCATGCGTGGGTAGAGAGTCTTGGGACACCTCTATAAAAAAACACCATTTAACGCTTACAGGCATTGAAAGACTGGAATTGCAGGAATTCCAGTCGGTGGGGACTGATAAATAGAGTGTGGCTGCTGTGTCCCGAAAAGCCCACAACTAACGTGTAATGCTTAACCAGTCCCTGTGACCGTTCTATGGTGCATCTGGCTGGATTGCTCTTAGGTGAGAGAGCTTTACTGCCATGTTGGTTGCCAGGCCAACTAAAATACCCGGGTTTGTCTACTGGAATAAGAGTGATATCCCTTGATCACTTGATTGTAGAGTCTGGCTGTTTGAAGGTGGTTAGTATTACTTAGTAAGGATTCAGGCTATCGCTGTCACTCCTTTCGGAAAATCAGTGTCTTTAGGACACGAGTGTTGCTCAGTTGGGAGCACTTTGGGACTGTCTGACCTCGGGGAGACCTTTGGTTTAGTGTGACAGGCATAACGAAGTCAGAATCTAGAACAGAATGAACACCATTGACGAATAGGCGGATGCGGATGACGTGGGCATAATTCACCACCAACCCCCATTTCATAGCATTGTATTGGTCATTAGTTTTCCTTGAAGTTAGAAGCCTTTACAAAGTATTTGAACTTTTAGAACAAATTTAAAACCATGTAAGGTACTGGTACTTCAAAACTCAAAGCAAGCCGACCCGAGGCCCTCTATGTATCTTTTTAGCAGTATTTTTCTACAGTGGTGTTCGGCTAGTCCATCCACTAACCTGCTTCACACTTATGTAAGCAGTACCGATTTGCATCAGGTTTACTCCCCTAGACAGGTTGCCAACCAAGGCTGACGAGTCCCATCCACCCGGATTTTTATAAGGTTGTCTCCCCTAGATGGATTGCCTACCAAGGCTAATGAGTTCCATCCAGCCCAAAGAAATAGAAAATAAATAGAAGAGTTGAAAACCTTAGAAGAGCAGCTAATGTGAGATTGGCAGCTGTTCCTTCAAACACCAGCCCAAGTCATACAGGTGCAAATAACCAAAATAAGAATGTAGTGCCAGTCAAGGAGGCAACAATTGAAGTAGCAACTACAGAAGAGGCTGCGATTCTTGCTACAGCTAGTGCTTGGAGAGAGGTCAAACACAAAACGAAGAAAAAGACCAGACAGGAAACTGAAATTAACACCTCAAATAGATTCATTCATCTATACTATGCCAAAAGTCTGTTTGACTTCCTTAAGTCCTCACAGAACTGAGGAAAACAGGATAGTCAAGTGCAGAGTGGGCAGCGAAATGTTAAACCTACTATGCATCATTCAAACAAGAAACAGGACAAACTTAACATGTCAAGCAGGTTTGGTAGCATTAGTAACAAAGAGACAAAAACAATTTCTATTTGGGATTCTCAGGTTAAAAGCCAAGAGTCTCACTTTGTTAAGTTTCACCGACATGTGAGAAAGGTGAAGAGCCTCGCAGGTGCCTTACCCAGATCACAAAGGACGTGGAAAAAGTCTGGTCCAAGACTAAGGGGACGGCAATAATAGCTCAGTTCAGTGGTAATGACCTGTTTCTCAAAAGAAATAAAGTCAGTGCCACAGTGTCAATAATAGAATAGAACATGACTTTGGCTGATGAGCTCCAACCCAAGACAGACAGAGGCATGATACTTGGTATTTTGCCCAGGATATACGAAAAAGGATTGTGCTATCAGCAAAGCAATATTCTTAAATGGTAGGTTAGCTGACCTGTGTACCCAGAAAGGGGTGAGATTTGTGGACCCATTTGATGAGTTCTATGGGAAACGCAACCTCTACCTCTGTGACGGTGTGCACTTGAGCTTTAGCGGTAAATGAAACTTGGTGATTTCCTAAATCACCATCTTTACAGCTTGCTGAGGGCAAGCACACATGTTAAAATTGCCCCCCAGCAGGAAAAATGCAAACCCTCTCCACCAGTTGATATCAAACTTACAAAAAAGAGGTCCCACAACAGGAGAGAGTCCCTCTGAGAGCAAGAATGGCAGAGTCCCCCAGCAGATTGAAAGACGACCCGCAACTCACTCTAGACTTGTTACGACCTGGCACTCGGATACACAAGGGCTCTCAATCAGGACTCGAATACGGCTCGCTGCCACAACGGAAACACACGATCCCAACCCCTGAGTACTGCCAGCCGAACAAAAAACACCAATACCCTCCAGAGTTCAATCTGCTATAACGGGGTATACAAGAACTCGGTACTAGTGTTCCACAACAGACTAATAAAGAGACAGGAATTATCTAGTCTGGTCAACAATCAAACAAAGAAGTAAGAAACAACAACACCAAAGAATAGTGTTGGCCGAAGCCGAAGTAATCCACCCTTGACTAAGAACTTAAGAAGTCCTCCACCCTCTACTTCGGATCGGCACTATTACGTTACGTTAATTAATAGTCCTTAAGCATCGAGCAAGGAATCTTCTGAAAAAAGTTAGATGCTTCTCGGATGCTCGTAAGAAGTACGTATCGGATTTTGAACAGCAATTCAATAAGAAAAACACTGGCAATTAAATACTATTAAAGGTTTAAATTGGCATAAGAATAATTAAAAGAATATGCAATAGTAAATGGCAAACATTAAAAAGAAGTACTCCGCAAATGCAATGGCAATAGCCTACTAGGATTGTGCTCGTGGGCCACTAATCACTAAAGTAGCCAAGCTTGCAACACATGAAATCAATAGTGCATAAACAATATCATACATAAGGAAAGCTTCAATATTCTGTATCTACTAATCGAGTAAAGTCTAGCTGGGGTACTGTGGGCAAAAGGTAGCAGTGACTGAGCAAAAACGGCTCGTAGCCTAGCGAAGTCCTCACAACTGTTTAAATTATTACGTTAAAACTAACCAGTGCACTTTGAGAAATCCAGATCCCTTGTATCTGGTTTTCTCCCGGCTCCTTGACAAAGTAAAAACAAACTGTTAATAAATACAGGGTGGTTAGGCTCTTGCCCTCACGCACTGTAAATTATTAACTCAACACAGTCAGCCGCGAAGACAACCTAGGCTTCACTGAACCGAAACGAGTATGCAGGTTTATCGCTTAACCACTGCATCAAACAACAACTCGTAACACAGAAAAGCCTTACCCCAGTCTAGCATTACCTAGACTAGAAGAAAACAGGAATAATAATAATAACACACAGGGAAATGCATATACAAGTGCAACAAACATAAATCAATCCTATTCTAAGTTAACCCTTCCAAAATAGGCTATCTAATAGGCATGTATCTCGTGAGAACTCAAGCGATAATACGTTGGCTGACTAGCTCTGCACCAACGGGACCATGGAAGTTAAACAGGCAGGGAAAAGAGGAGATAAGAATGTAAGGTAGTAGAGAAAGTTCACATCAGTCAGAAGAATATATATAGTTAGCAAGGGAAATGAGAAGTCGCTCTGCCTAATGAGTTCTGAAGAAAAAATGGCTAGACTTCCCTTTTATACCCGGCCCTCTAGTGAGCCCAACGTGAACTACTAAGGACCGCCCACTGACAATCATTACGTAATTTCTCTCTCTCCTCTGGGATAGACAAAGGCTTTCCTAGCACTGAGGGGAGGGGGGAGGGGGGGAGTGCTAGTGAGTTAGGCCCACCTCCCGCATGGCGCACCCACTGACCCCCAACTGTGGCTGCCTCTCCCATCATTACAAATAAGTTTTACACACAATACTTATAACTAATGATATAAAATAGAACTCGTCGACTCAGATGAAAACAAAATACATATTCATATTACTTATAGTACAACGGCTCACATGAACTAAGTTAGGAAACTCTACATAGACTACAGCCAAAGTTCCTGCCCTGACGATCCTAGCGAGAGTGGGGCATGACTAGGCGTTCTGTACAGCATGCTCACACTGGACATGCGTCACACCTCCCCCAAGATTTTACTTGCTCAACCCTGAGCTAAGATCTGACAAACACAGAACCCCATCAAGCCCCTCACACCCAGCGACCGCATGGCACTAAAACAAAGCTGAGTTTATCACCAAAACACATCTTATTATTAAAAAAAAAAATCACATTTTATAACTCTTCCCAACAATAGCAAAAAGACACAATATCATGCTCCCAGAGCGAGCTTACAACAGCTCAGCCGTTTGATAGTTCGTGGACTACTCAAACTCTATAGGCTATGACAAACTTATACGATTACCTATATCAAAAGAAAGAGTTTTTATATGATTTTTATATTTTAATATGTTTTTCCCGGCTGCACTATAAGGGCAGCCTATTTTCCTCCACTCAAACCCACACACCTGTGATAGCCTACGACTGATCATCCACCCTTAATAAACAATCCGCGATCACATTGTCACATCCAGCAATATGACGGATGTCCAGGTTATACTCCTGCAACATCAAAGACCACCTGGTCAGTCTCATATTGCGATTGTGAAATTGATTCAGGAATCTCAAAGGGTGATGATCAGTGTAGATAACCACGACTGGGCCATAGGCTGGAACATACACCTCGAAGTGCCTGAGCGACAGCACAATCGCCAGTAATTCCTTTTCTATTGTAGAATAGTCCTTTTGTGCAGCATTGAACTTCTTAGAAAAGAAACTTACTGGGTGTTCCACACCTTCATTGTCTGTCTGTAGCAAGACGGCACCAGCCCCTACACCACTAGCATCTGTTGCCAGCTGAAAAGGCCTGTTAAAGTCTGGGGCCCTGAGTATCGGGTGAGTACATAGCAAATGTTTCACCAAAGTGAAAGCCTTTTCACACTCAGGTGCCCACACAAACTTTTTGTCTTTAGATAACAAATCTGTGAGAGGTGCCAACACCGTTGAGTAACCTTTTATGAAGCGTCTGTAGTAGCCTATCATACCCAAGAATCTCATAATCTGCTTCTTGGTTGTTGGGTGCGGAAATTTATTGATAGCCTGTACCTTGTTCTGAGGAGGGCACACCTGTCCCCTTCCCACTACAAACCCAAGGTACTGCACAGTGGCTTTTACGAAGTCACACTTTGCCAAATTTACTACCAGACCTGCTTCACTAAGTTTCCGGAACAAGGTCTCAAGGTGCTCACAATGGCTCTCAAAGTCGTCATCATAAATGATTACATCGTCCAAATATACGGTGCAATTTGGAATGTCCTTTACAATTTCATTCATCAGGTTCTGAAACGTTGCTGGTGCATTCTTAAGTCCGTAAGGCATAACATTACACCGGTAGGTACTCCCGTCCACAACAAAACCACATACCTCTTTAGCACGCTCGGACAAAGGTACTTGCCAGTAACCTTTTACTAAATCTACTTTAGACAAAAAACGAGCATTACCAATGTTGTCAACACTATCATCAACCCGAGGAAGAGGATATGGGTTAGTTGGAGTCAAACCGTTTAACTTACGGAAATCAATACAAAAGCGTACCTTGCCATCTGGCTTAGGCTGCAGTGTTACGGGGGAAGTCCACTTAACTGTGCCTTTCTCTATCAACCCTCTACCGAGCATATACTCCAACTCATCCCTCAGAGCTGGTAGTTTTATGGGGGCACACGGTACGGGATTGACTTAAAGGGTAGATGGTCCCGCACGTCAACATCATGCATAGCCTGAGTAGTGAGGCCTGGGTGTTCAGCAAATACAGTGGGGTATGAACCGAACAACTGACGGATAGCATCAAACTGCGGCTCAGGCAAATGAGCTATAGCCTCGTCAGCCCTTAGGCTCGAGTTCCCCGCCCACTGATCCGCTGAAACATGTTGATCCCAGCTATCCTCCTCTGAAGCTTGACTGTCCCCCTCTCCTTCTCCACCACGGCCGCAACAAGCCAACACAGGGACAGTGAGAGGCTCAGAGGGGCGCCTCACATACTCTTTAATAAGGTTCATGTGACATAACTGGTTCTTTTTCCTCCTGTCTGGAGTGGCAACAAGGTAATCTAAGTCTGAAATTTGTTCTACAATTTTATAAGGTCCAGTGTACTTCGCAGAGAGGGGGTTACCAACCAAAAACAAAAATTAATACCTCTTGTCCTACAGTGAACTTCCGGAGCCTCACTTTGCGATCATACCTGTCCTTCATCAAAGCTTGTGATTCTGTCAAATTTCTACCTGCCATCTCCAGACTCTTAAGCATGCGCTCACGGCTTTCAAGCACATACTTTAATAATGGACAAGGCTGCACAGTCCCCTCCCAAATTTCTTTCAGCATGTTAAGGTGGCCCCTGACACGGTGTCCAAAAATCAGCTCGTTTTGACTAAATCCCAGGCTCTCACCAGGTACCTCCCGAGCAGCAAACAGCACATAAGGCAATCCAAGATCCCACTGAGGATGCCAATAATAAACAAAATCTCCTGGCTGTGCATCGCCGTCCTCGTCGAGCTCTACAGCTCCATTAGCACACGTTTGGAGCTCAGGGTCCTCTAGTTGCAACCGACGTATATCTGAGGGTGCCAAGCGATCTAACTGCTCCCGGAGCAATGCATGACCTTCCCCGATACTGGGCTGCTCCCTCTGTCTCTCTCGATGTACATAACGTTGCTGTCGTGGAGACTCGTCATGCCCAGCCTCGTCACTCTCGATGACAGGCCCAGGGGCTACTCCAGAATTAAGTAATGGTGCTAATACTGAATCACCCAGGAGAGCCGCCGAGTCAAAACTCTTAAAACCAACTCCAGCTTTAGCCTCCTCCTGTTGATCGTTCCTCCGCTGGTCTGAAGACGGAGGACTAGGCTGTGACACTTTAGCTGCCCGAGCTCGGGTGACAACACACGCCATGGGTTGTGTCTGGCACCGCTCGACCCACTCTTGCTCTTCCCTACTCACGTCGGCCGGCCTCTCGGCAACGACTAAGGGTAGAATCTCAGAAGCGGGCATTGCAAAGTCGTTGCCGAGAAGAAGGTCGACGCCCTCCACTGGCAGTTTCTCCACAATCCCGACATCCAATTCATGTGCCACACCATCCACCTCCAACTCCAACCGCACCAGCGGGTATGACTGAGTTGCATTAATACCCTGCACCACTACCACCCGAGCCGCGTTTATAGGGTAGCCAGTCAAGTTTTTCATCAGAGTCTGGGAAGCACCTGTATCATGCAAGACCTCTACTCCATGCTTGCGCCCCGCCCACATCACGCAACCCCGCCCTCTATGGTCGCAAAAAACATCCTGAGCAGGGTTCGAGCCTCCCAGGTGCTTCTGCATTGGCTGTGCCTCAGCCTCTGACGAACTGCCCCGGGCAAACTCAGATGACTTCGGAGACACACCAATGTTGCAGGCCAAAGACACAGCTGCTGTAGGTGGTTTGCTAGGACAGACTCTTGCAAAGTGCCCCTTTTTATGACATTGATAACACTCCAACTCCCCTTTGGGCTTCCCTTGGTACTGGGAAGGGACCGGCCCCTTCTTAAATGGGACGGTGCTAGTCTTGTGGTCAGTCTTGGTATCATGGCACTTGTACTTGTTTGCATAAGGTATATCACTAACTCGGGGGGGTGGGGCGTCACGCCCCTTGTTACCTGCCTCACTACGCTGGGCAGACCCGCACCCACGAATTAGTGATAGCCGGAGGTCAGCCATCTCAGCTGCCTCCTGTAGAGTTTTTGGGTTCTTTTCTTTAACAGTTAAAGTCATTTCTGCACCAGTACACTTATAAAACTGCTCGAGCAGAAACAGCTCAGTCAACTGTTCGGCCGTCTCAGCTTTCTCAGAACGTGTCCAGTTTTTAAGTGCATCTTTTAAGTCCCGAGCATGTTCAAGAAAGGTCGCCTCCCTAGTCTTTGTAACACCCCGAAACTTCAATCGATATGTTTCCGGTTGCAACTCGTATGCCCGTAGGACAGCTCTCTTCAATTCTTGGTTGTTTTTGTTTTTTTGTTTTTTCTATGTGATTGAGGGAGGCAAAAGGCATAACTGCCTATAGCGAGTGCCTCCCCCATAGTTGAAAGAGTGACAGGGCCAAAATCAAGGGACGTTCGAGCCAAAATGCCTGGACACACTGAGTTTGAAGCAATTTAAGTCATAGGAAGAGGGAAAGACTGATTCTGGGAGAGAGAGTTCCAGAGCTCAGCTGTTGAGTAGAAGAAAGTTTGAGAGTAACGTTTCACTCTTGGGTTGGAGAGTTGCACAGAGTAGGGGTGGGATTGAGTTGCAAGACGGGTACCACGTGCCCTACGTAAAGGAGGTGGTATGCACTGGGATAGCTCTGAGGAACACTGATTATTATAGTAGCGATAGAATAGCGAGAGAGATGCAACATTGCGGCGGAGAGAGAGAGATTGCAGAGAGTTGGTGAGTGGACGGGAGTTAATGATACGAAAGGCCTTCCTTTCAACTTTGTCTAGGAGAGCGGTGTGAGAGGAACCTCCCCACACATGTGAACAATACTCAATACAAGGGCGCACAATGCCCCTGTACAGAGCAAGAAGCTGTGCAGGGGAAAAGAACCCCCTAAGGCGGTTGAGCATACCCAGCTTCTGGGAGGCTGCCTTAGCAAGACTGGTAATATGGTCCTTCCAAATGAGGGCAGAAGAAAAAGAGACACCAAGATTATTGAGAGAAGATGAAGGGTTGATTTTTGTATTGTTGAAGAATAAGGGATAGTCCGCTGGGAGATCCTGACGGGTAGATAGATGGAGAAATTGGGTTTTGGAAGCATTAAAGTTAACAAGGTTTTCTCTGCCCCAATTGGAAATAGTATTTAGATCAGAATTTAAGAGTTCTATGGCTTCATTACATTTGTCGTTGAGGGATTGCTGGCTGGGGCGTTCTGAAAAACTAATGGAGTAGTGCAAGGTTGAGTCATCTGCGTATGAATGGATGGGAATTAAGGTACAGTTAAGGAGATAATTTATAAAAATTAGAAAGAGAATAGGAGATAGGACAGAGCCCTGAGGAACACCGGAGTTTATAGGGTGAGGAAGTGAACAATGGCCGTCCACAACCGCGGCTATGGAACGGCCGGAAAGGAAATTAGAGACAAAGGCACAGATGGAGGGATAGAAACCGAAGGAGGGTAGTTTAGAAATTAAAGATTTATGCCAGACTCTATCGAAGGCTTTCGATATGTCTAGTGCAATAGAAAAAGTCACACCGAAGTCCCGAAAGGAGGATGACCAAGAGTTAGTAAGATATGAAAGAAGATCACCAGTAGAGCGACCCTTAACCCGGGAGCTGCGGGGAGACTCTTAAGAGTTCCCCCGGCGCACTGCGGGGAGACTCTTAAGAGTCAGAGAAAAAAAAAATCAACTTTTGACATCGAAAAATTTTTTTTTTTTTTTTTTTTTTGGCCCCTGGGCCATGCAAAATCTCAGTCCTCTACCTCCCCTCCTTCCCCACTTTCCTCCTCTCCTTCAGTTATCACCTATTTTCCCTGTTATTCCCTTATTCTGAGGTATATTTTCGTGCTAACATTAGAAATCCGATTGGAGGGTGTGGTCATCACTGATAGCAAGCGAGTGCAAGAGAGAGAGAGAGAGTATCGATCGACTGTGTCTCAGTGGCCTTGGGGGAAATTGGCGGGAAAGCAGATTGCCTCACCCATACATTATACAACTCGCGGGCTATATCTCCGATTTTGACCATCCAAACGCTGTTTTCACTCGTTTTATTGTTGTTTCAGGTTAATACCTTTATAATCAACCCATAATAGGCGCATATGGATAAGTATTAATGCTATTAATGGCACAATGAATATTTTAGTGACGGAAACACCTCAAATACGTCAGCACAGGGGGACGTTTCCAATTACCCCCATGCGCACTTCAGAGGTTAAGGAAGCCATACTGGCGATCTGAGAGCAGATTATGAGAAGAGAAATGCTTAAGAAATTTGGAAGCAAGAATAGTTTCAAAAACTTTAGAAAGACAAGAGATAAGAGCAATTGGACGATAGTTGGAGGGTTGAGAGCGGTCACCCTTCTTTGGGACAGGTTGAATGTGAGCAAACTTCCAGCATGAAGGGAAGACGTTAGAGGATAGACAGAGACGAAAGAGTTTGCCTAGGCAGGGAGTCAGCACGGAAGCACAGTTTTTGAGAACAACAGGAGGAACACCGTCCGGACCGTACGCCTTATTAGTGTTAAGCCCAGAGAGGGTAGAAAGTACATCTTTAGAAGAGATTAGGATATTAGGCATAAGTAAGAGAGAGGAGGGCGGAGAGGGAGGAATAGCACCGGAATCATCCAATGTGGAGTTTCTAGCAAAAGTTTGAGCGAAGAGTTTAGCTTTGTCAGAGGAAGAAGTGATGGTTGTGCCATCAGAGTGGGAAAGGGGAGGGAAAGACGAGGAAGAGAAATTGTTGGAGAGGTTTTTGGCTAGATGCCAGAAACCTTGGGAAGAGCTAGAGTTGGATAGTTCAGTGCATTTATTATTGATGAAAGAGTGTTTGGCAAGTCGAAGAACAGATTTGGCTTGATTCCGGGCAGAAAAATATGAAGAATGAGAGTCTTGAGTTTTAAGGCGTCCGTACCGTTTGAATGCTTCCTCCTTATTGCGGACAGCAGTAGAACAGGCGTGAGTAAACCAAGATTTTTTAGCATTAGTCTGAGAGAAAGAGAATGGAATGTATGCTTCCATGCCCGATAGAATTACCTCGGTAATGCGTTCAGCACTCTCCGAGGGTCCTCGGCCATGGAAGCAGAAATCATTCCATGGGAAATCAAAGAAGTACTGCCGAAGAGCCTCCCAGTCTGCAGCGCCAAAGTGCCACAAGCGCCGCCGGCTAGGAGGATCGGGTGGCTGTACTGGAGAGATAGGACAGGTGACAGAGATAAGTTTATGGTCGGAGGAGCCCAAAGGAGAGAAAAGATCGACAGTATAAGAAGAAGGGTTAGAAGTTAGAAACAGGTCAAGAATGTTGGGCCGATCTCCGATGCGATCCGGGATACGGGTGGGTTGCTGAACTAACTGCTCTAGGTCATTTAGGATAGAAAAGCGTAGGCTTGTTCACCAGGTGGATCAGTAGTGTGAGAGGAGAGCCAATGGCGGTGGTGAACGTTGAAATCTCCTAAGATGGAGATTTCTGAGAAAGGAGAAATGGATAGAATGTGTTCCACTGTAGAGTTTAGATAGTCAAAGAATTTGGGAAAGTTGGTAGAGTTAGGGGAAAGGTAGACAGCACAGAAATATTTAGTAAGAGAATGACAGGAAAGTTTGAGCCATAAAGTTGAGAATTCAGAGGAGTCGAAATCGGGAACACGAGAGCAAGTGAGTTTGTTGTGCACATATGCACAACATCCGCCTTTGGCTTTGAAACTAGGATAGAGAAAGTAGGAGGATACAGAGAAGGGGTTGCTGGATGTAGTCAATGCAAGACTCTAAAGGCAGTGCATCATAAGCCTTCAGACCCTTACCCGTAACTCTTGAGGAGACTAGAGCTGCCCACTTCTCTTCAGGCCAATTATGCTCCCTACACTTCTTCTCAAAACAATTAAAACATTCTGTGACTTCAGTTTCACTAAATACCGGCACCAATTTGACTAATTGGGCCAAGGACTGTTCTCTTACTTGGGCCGTGACACGAGTCTTATCTAAATCTAATTTAGCACAATATTTCTCCGAGTCGTACCTAAGCTCAGCCTCATGCCTCCTAGCCTCAATCTCCTGCTTCCTAACCTCAATCTTAGCAAGCTCAAGTCTAAATACCATATCTGGAGACAGGCAGGAAGAGGGAGCTGCCACTACTGAAGGAGGGGGGGCAAAAACTGGGGAACCACCATGTGCACCACCCGAGGGCACTCCAATCTGTCAATTCTCATCCCTCTGTGGGAGAGTGCTAACCTCCGGTAACTGAGTGGACGGCACTGTGGGAGTCGAGTGAGAGGGGATCTGGGAAGGAACCCCCCCAAACGCCCTCTCCTCCGAAACCCCATGTCGCCCACGCAACACCCAGGAAATTAGCTCCCCCTTGGACATCCCTACTACAATGGAAATGCCCAAAACCTTGGCTATCAGGTGCAAGCCACAAACATCCACCCCAGTCAGCCTCTCCTCCGTCACGTGGTACCGCTTACTCACAAAAACTCTAGCATCCTCCTCACTGGTTACTAACGGCACACCTTCAAATGGCATCTCTCGCTCATCGTCAGTGCTAATGCACGACATACTGAAGTCCACAAAAAAAATCTTGAGACAAAAGTGTTAAACTTCCTATGCAAGCACTAATTACTAAATTAACTGGAGTCTCTTAAATGCTTTACTAATTGCCATACAAAAAAAAAGTATTCTTCAATATGCACGCTAAAATACAAACAAACAAATGTTGTACAACTCTGCAAAAATGTATACTGTTCACAAAATCCTAAGCAAGGTCGCCATTTGTTACGAACTGGCACTCGGGTACACAAGGGCTCTCAATCAGGACTCGAATACGGCTCGCTGCCACAACGGAAACACACGATCCCAACCCCTGAGTACTGCCAGCCGAACAAAAAACACCAATACCCTCCAGAGTTCAATCTGCTATAACGGGGTATACAAGAACTCGGTACTAGTGTTCCACAACAGACTAATAAAGAGGCAGGAATTATCTAGTCTGGTCAACAATCAAACAAAGAAGTAAGAAACAACAACATCAAAGAATAGTGTTGGCCGAAGCCGAAGTAATCCACCCTTGACTAAGAACTTAAGAAGTCCTCCACCCTCTACTTCGGATCGGCACTATTACGTTACGTTAATTAATAGTCCTTAAGCATCGAGCAAGGAATCTTCTGAAAAAAGTTAGATGCTTCTCGGATGCTCGTAAGAAGTATGTATCGGATTTTGAACAGTAATTCAATAAGAAAAACACTGGCAATTAAATACTATTAAAGGTTTAAATTGGCATAAGAATAATTAAAAGAATATGCAATAGTAAATGGCAAACATTAAAAAGAAGTACTCCGCAAATGCAACGGCAATAGCCTACTAGGATTGTGCTCGTGGGCCACTAATCACTAAAGTAGCCAAGCTTGCAACACATGAAATCAATAGTGCATAAACAATATCATACATAAGGAAAGCTTCAATACTATTCTGTATCTACTAATCGAGTAAAGTCTAGCTGGGGTACTGTGGGCAAAAGGTAGCAGTGACTGAGCAAAAACGGCTCGTAGCCTAGCGAAGTCCTCACAACTGTTTAAAGTATTACGTTAAAACTAACAAGTGCACTTTGAGAAATCCAGATCCCTTGTATCTGGTTTTCTCCCGGCTCCTTGACAAAGTAAAAACAAACTGTTAATAAACTACAGGGTGGTTAGGCTCTTGCCCTCACGCACTGTAAATTATTAACTCAACACAGTCAGCCGCGAAGACAACCTAGGCTTCACTGAACCGAAACGAGTATGCAGGTTTATCGCTTAACCACTGCATCAAACAACAACTCGTAACACAGAAAAGCCTTACCCCAGTCTAGCATTACCTAGACTAGAAGAAAACAGGAATAATAATAATAACACACAGGGAAATGCATATACAAGTGCAACAAACATAAATCAATCCTATTCTAAGTTAACCCTTCCAAAATAGGCTATCTAATAGGCATGTATCTCGTGAGAACTCAAGCGATAATACGTTGGCTGACTAGCTCTGCACCAACGGGACCATGGAAGTTAAACAGGCAGGGAAAAGAGGAGATAAGAATGTAAGGTAGTAGAGAAAGTTCACATCAGTCAGAAGAATATATATAGTTAGCAAGGGAAATGAGAAGTCGCTCTGCCTAATGAGTTCTGAAGAAAAAATGGCTAGACTTCCCTTTTTATACCCGGCCCTCTAGTGAGCCCAACGTGAACTACTAAGGACCGCCCACTGACAATCATTACGTAATTTCTCTCTCTCCTCTGGGATAGACAAAGGCTTTCCTAGCACTGAGGGGAGGGGGGAGGGGGGGAGTGCTAGTGAGTTAGGCCCACCTCCCGCATGGCGCACCCACTGACCCCCAACTGTGGCTGCCTCTCCCATCATTACAAATAAGTTTTACACACAATACTTATAACTAATGATATAAAATAGAACTCGTCGACTCAGATGAAAACAAAATACATATTCATATTACTTATAGTACAACGGCTCACATGAACTAAGTTAGGAAACTCTACATAGACTACAGCCAAAGTTCCTGCCCTGACGATCCTAGCGAGAGTGGGGCATGACTAGGCGTTCTGTACAGCATGCTCACACTGGACATGCGTCACACCTCCCCCAAGATTTTACTTGCTCAACCCTGAGCTAAAATCTGACAAACACAGAACCCCATCAAGCCCCTCACACCCAGCGACCGCATGGCACTAAAACAAAGCTGAGTTTATCACCAAAACACATCTTATTATTAAAAAAAAAAATCACATTTTATAACTCCTCCCAACAATAGCAAAAAGACACAATATCATGCTCCCAGAGCGAGCTTACAACAGCTCAGCCGTTTGATAGTTCGTGGACTACTCAAACTCTATAGGCTATGACAAACTTATACGATTACCTATATCAAAAGAAAGAGTTTTTATATGATTTTTATATTTTAATATGTTTTTCCCGGCTGCACTATAAGGGCAGCCTATTTTCCTCCACTCAAACCCACACACCTGTGATAGCCTACGACTGATCATCCACCCTTGATAAACAATCCGCGATCACATTGTCACATCCAGCAATATGACGGATGTCCAGGTTATACTCCTGCAACATCAAAGACCACCTGGTCAGTCTCATATTGCGATTGTGAAATTGATTCAGGAATCTCAAAGGGTGATGATCAGTGTAGATAACCACGACTGGGCCATAGGCTGGAACATACACCTCGAAGTGCCTGAGCGACAGCACAATCGCCAGTAATTCCTTTTCTATTGTAGAATAGTCCTTTTGTGCAGCATTGAACTTCTTAGAAAAGAAACTTACTGGGTGTTCCACACCTTCATTGTCTGTCTGTAGCAAGACGGCACCAGCCCCTACACCACTAGCATCTGTTAAGGCCTGTTAAAGTCTGGGGCCCTGAGTATCGGGTGAGTACATAGCAAATGTTTCACCAAAGTGAAAGCCTTTTCACACTCAGGTGCCCACACAAACTTTTTGTCTTTAGATAACAAATCTGTGAGAGGTGCCAACACCGTTGAGTAACCTTTTATGAAGCGTCTGTAGTAGCCTATCATACCCAAGAATCTCATAATCTGCTTCTTGGTTGTTGGGTGCGGAAATTTATTGATAGCCTGTACCTTGTTCTGAGGAGGGCACACCTGTCCCCTTCCCACTACAAACCCAAGGTACTGCACAGTGGCTTTTACGAAGTCACACTTTGCCAAATTTACTACCAGACCTGCTTCACTAAGTTTCCGGAACAAGGTCTCAAGGTGCTCACAATGGCTCTCAAAGTCGTCATCATAAATGATTACATCGTCCAAATATACGGTGCAATTTGGAATGTCCTTTACAATTTCATTCATCAGGTTCTGAAACGTTGCTGGTGCATTCTTAAGTCCGTAAGGCATAACATTACACCGGTAGGTACTCCCGTCCACAACAAAACCACATACCTCTTTAGCACGCTCGGACAAAGGTACTTGCCAGTAACCTTTTACTAAATCTACTTTAGACAAAAAACGAGCATTACCAATGTTGTCAACACTATCATCAACCCGAGGAAGAGGATATGGGTTAGTTGGAGTCAAACCGTTTAACCTACGGAAATCAATACAAAAGCGTACCTTGCCATCTGGCTTAGGCTGCAGTGTTACGGGGGAAGTCCACTTAACTGTGCCTTTCTCTATCAACCCTCTACCGAGCATATACTCCAACTCATCCCTCAGAGCTGGTAGTTTTATGGGGGCACACGGTACGGGATTGACTTAAAGGGTAGATGGTCCCCCACGTCAACATCATGTATAGCCTGAGTAGTGAGGCCTGGGTGTTCAGCAAATACAGTGGGGTATGAACCGAACAACTGACGGATAGCATCAAACTGCGGCTCAGGCAAATGAGCTATAGCCTCGTCAGCCCTTAGGCTCGAGTTCCCCGCCCACTGATCCGCTGAAACATGTTGATCCCAGCTATCCTCCTCTGAAGCTTGACTGTCCCCCTCTCCTTCTCCACCACGGCCGCAACAAGCCAACACAGGGACAGTGAGAGGCTCAGAGGGGCGCCTCACATACTCTTTAATAAGGTTCATGTGACATAACTGGTTCTTTTTCCTCCTGTCTGGAGTGGCAACAAGGTAATCTAAGTCTGAAATTTGTTCTACAATTTTATAAGGTCCAGTGTACTTCGCAGAGAGAACAAAATTAATACCTCTTGTCCTACAGTGAACTTCCGGAGCCTCACTTTGCGATCATACCTGTCCTTCATCAAAGCTTGTGATTCTGTCAAATTTCTACCTGCCATCTCCAGACTCTTAAGCATGCGCTCACGGCTTTCAAGCACATACTTTAATAATGGACAAGGCTGCACAGTCCCCTCCCAAATTTCTTTCAGCATGTTAAGGTGGCCCCTGACACGGTGTCCAAAAATCAGCTCGTTTTGACTAAATCCCAGGCTCTCACCAGGTACCTCCCGAGCAGCAAACAGCACATAAGGCAATCCAAGATCCCACTGAGGATGCCAATAATAAACAAAATCTCCTGGCTGTGCATCGCCGTCCTCGTCGAGCTCTACAGCTCCATTAGCACACGTTTGGAGCTCAGGGTCCTCTAGTTGCAACCGACGTATATCTGAGGGTGCCAAGCGATCTAACTGCTCCCGGAGCAATGCATGACCTTCCCCGATACTGGGCTGCTCCCTCTGTCTCTCTCGATGTACATAACGTTGCTGTCGTGGAGACTCGTCATGCCCAGCCTCGTCACTCTCGATGACAGGCCCAGGGGCTACTCCAGAATTAAGTAATGGTGCTAATACTGAATCACCCAGGAGAGCCGCCGAGTCAAAACTCTTAAAACCAACTCCAGCTTTAGCCTCCTCCTGTTGATCGTTCCTCCGCTGGTCTGAAGACGGAGGACTAGGCTGTGACACTTTAGCTGCCCGAGCTCGGGTGACAACACACGCCATGGGTTGTGTCTGGCACCGCTCGACCCACTCTTGCTCTTCCCTACTCACGTCGGCCGGCCTCTCGGCAACGACTAAGGGTAGAATCTCAGAAGCGGGCATTGCAGAGTCGTTGCCGAGAAGAAGGTCGACGCCCTCCACTGGCAGTTTCTCCACAATCCCGACATCCAATTCATGTGCCACACCATCCACCTCCAACTCCAACCGCACCAGCGGGTATGACTGAGTTGCATTAATACCCTGCACCACTACCACCCGAGCCACGTTTATAGGGTAGCCAGTCAAGTTTTTCATCAGAGTCTGGGAAGCACCTGTATCATGCAAGACCTCTACTCCATGCTTGCGCCCCGCCCACATCACGCAACCCCGCCCTCTATGGTCGCAAAAAACATCCTGAGCAGGGTTCGAGCCTCCCAGGTGCTTCTGCATTGGCTGTGCCTCAGCCTCTGACGAACTGCCCCGGGCAAACTCAGATGACTTCGGAGACACACCAATGTTGCAGGCCAAAGACACAGCTGCTGTAGGTGGTTTGCTAGGACAGACTCTTGCAAAGTGCCCCTTTTTATGACATTGATAACACTCCAACTCCCCTTTGGGCTTCCCTTGGTACTGGGAAGGGACGGCCCTTCTTAAATGGGACGGTGCTAGTCTTGTGGTCAGTCTTGGTATCATGGCACTTGTACTTGTTTGCATAAGGTATATCACTAACTCGGGGGGGTGGGGCGTCACGCCCCTTGTTACCTGCCTCACTACGCTGGGCAGACCCGCACCCACGAATTAGTGATAGCCAGAGGTCAGCCATCTCAGCTGCCTCCTGTAGAGTTTTTGGGTTCTTTTCTTTAACAGTTAAAGTCATTTCTGCACCAGTACACTTATAAAACTGCTCGAGCAGAAACAGCTCAGTCAACTGTTCGGCCGTCTCAGCTTTCTCAGAACGTGTCCAGTTTTTTAGTGCATCTTTTAAGTCCCGGGCATGTTCAAGAAAGGTCGCCTCCCTAGTCTTTGTAACACCCCGAAACTTCAATCGATATGTTTCCGGTTGCAACTCGTATGCCCGTAGGACAGCTCTCTTCAATTCTTGGTTGTTTTTGTTTTTTTGTTTTTTCTATGTGATTGAGGGAGGCAAAAGGCATAACTGACTATAGCGAGTGCCTCCCCCATAGTTGAAAGAGTGACAGGGCCAAAATCAAGGGACGTTCGAGCCAAAATGCCTGGACACACTGAGTTTGAAGCAATTTAAGTCATAGGAAGAGGGAAAGACTGATTCTGGGAGAGAGTTCCAGAGCTCAGCTGTTGAGTAGAAGAAAGTTTGAGAGTAACGTTTCACTCTTGGGTTGGAGAGTTGCACAGAGTAGGGGTGGGATTGAGTTGCAAGACGGGTACCACGTGCCCTACGTAAAGGAGGTGGTATGCACTGGGATAGCTCTGAGGAACACTGATTATTATAGTAGCGATAGAATAGCGAGAGAGATGCAACATTGCGGCGGAGAGAGAGAGATTGCAGAGAGTTGGTGAGGTGACGGGAGTTAATGATACGAAAGGCCTTCCTTTCAACTTTGTCTAGGAGAGCGGTGTGAGAGGAACCTCCCCACACATGTGAACATACTCATTACAAGGGCGCACAATGCCCCTGTACAGAGCAAGAAGCTGTGCAGGGGAAAAGAACCCCCTAAGGCGGTTGAGCATACCCAGCTTCTGGGAGGCTGCCTTAGCAAGACTGGTAATATGGTCCTTCCAAATGAGGGCAGAAAAAGACACCAAGAATATTGAGAGAAGATGAAGGGTTGATTTTTGTATTGTTGAAGAATAAGGGATAGTCCGCTGGGAGATCCTGACGGGTAGATAGATGGAAATTGGGTTTTGGAAGCATTAAAGTTAACAAGGTTTTCTCTGCCCCAATTGGAAATAGTATTTAGATCAGAATTTAAGAGTTCTATGGCTTCATTACGTTTGTCGTTGAGGGATTGCTGGCTGGGGCGTTCTGAAAAACTAATGGAGTAGTGCAAGGTTGAGTCATCTGCGTATGAATGGATGGGAATTAAGGTACAGTTAAGGAGATAATTTATAAAATTAGAAAGAGAATAGGAGATAGGACAGAGCCCTGAGGAACACCGGAGTTTATAGGGTGAGGAAGTGAACAATGGCCGTCCACAACCGCGGCTATGGAACGGCCGGAAAGGAAATTAGAGACAAAGGCACAGATGGAGGGATAGAAACCGAAGGAGGGTAGTTTAGAAATTAAAGATTTATGCCAGACTCTATCGAAGGCTTTCGATATGTCTAGTGCAATAGAAAAAGTCACACCGAAGTCCCGAAAGGAGGATGACCAAGAGTTAGTAAGATATGAAAGAAGATCACCAGTAGAGCGACCCTTAACCCGGGAGCTGCGGGGAGACTCTTAAGAGTTCCCCCGGCGCACTGCGGGGAGACTCTTAAGAGTCAGAGAAAAAAAAATCAACTTTTGACATCGAATTTTTTTTTTTTTTTTTTTTTTTTTTTGGCCCCTGGGCCATGCAAAATCTCAGTCCTCTACCTCCCCTCCTTCCCCACTTTCCTCCTCTCCTTCAGTTATCACCTATTTTCCCTGTTATTCCCTTATTCTGAGGTATATTTTCGTGCTAACATTAGAAATCCGATTGGAGGGTGTGGTCATCACTGATAGCAAGCGAGTGCAAGAGAGAGAGAGAGTATCGATCGACTGTGTCTCAGTGGCCTTGGGGGAAATTGGCGGGAAAGCAGATTGCCTCACCCATACATTATACAACTCGCGGGCTATATCTCCGATTTTGACCATCCAAACGCTGTTTTCACTCGTTTTATTGTTGTTTCAGGTTAATACCTTTATAATCAACCCATAATAGGCGCATATGGATAAGTATTAATGCTATTAATGGCACAATGAATATTTAGTGACGGAAACACCTCAAATACGTCAGCACAGGGGGACGTTTCCAATTACCCCCATGCGCACTTCAGAGGTTAAGGAAGCCATACTGGCGATCTGAGAGCAGATTATGAGAAGAGAAATGCTTAAGAAATTTGGAAGCAAGAATAGTTTCAAAAACTTTAGAAAGACAAGAGATAAGAGCAATTGGACGATAGTTGGAGGGTTGAGAGCGGTCACCCTTCTTTGGGACAGGTTGAATGTGAGCAAACTTCCAGCATGAAGGGAAGACGTTAGAGGATAGACAGAGACGAAAGAGTTTGCCTAGGCAGGGAGTCAGCACGGAAGCACAGTTTTTGAGAACACAGAGGAACACCGTCCGGACCGTACGCCTTATTAGTGTTAAGCCCAGAGAGGGTAGAAAGTACATCTTTAGAAGAGATTAGGATATTAGGCATAAGTAAGAGAGAGGAGGCGGAGAGGGAGGAATAGCACCGGAATCATCCAATGTGGAGTTTCTAGCAAAAGTTTGAGCGAAGAGTTTAGCTTTGTCAGAGGAAGAAGTGATGGTTGTGCATCAGAGTGGGAAAGGGGAGGGAAAGACGAGAGAAATTGTTGGAGACGTTTTTGGCTAGATGCCAGAAAGCTTGGGAAGAGCTAGAGTTGGATAGTTCAGTGCATATATTATTGTAAGAATACTTGGCAATTCGAAGAACAGATTTGGCTCAATTCTGGGCAGAAAAATATGAAGAATGAGAGTCTTGAGTTTTAAGGCGTCCGTACCGTTTGAATGCTTCCTCCTTATTGCGGACAGCAGTAGAACAGGCGTGAGTAAACCAAGATTTTTTAGCATTAGTCTGAGAGAAAGAGAATGGAATGTATGCTTCCATGCCCGATAGAATTACCTCGGTAATGCGTTCAGCCCTCTCCGAGGGTCCTCGGCCATGGAAGCAGAAATCATTCCATGGGAAATCAAAGAAGTACTGCCGAAGAGCCTCCCAGTCTGCAGCGCCAAAGTGCCACAAGCGCCGCCGGCTAGGAGGATCGGTGGCTGTACTGGAGAGATAGGACAGGTGACAGAGATAAGTTTATGGTCGGAGGAGCCCAAAGGAGAGAAAAGATCGACAGTATAAGAAGAAGGGTTAGAAGTTAGAAACAGGTCAAGAATGTCTGGCCGATCTCCGATGCGATCCGGGATACGGGTGGGTTGCTGAACTAACTGCTCTAGGTCATTTAGGATAGAAAAGCGTAGGCTTGTTCACCAGGTGGATCAGTAGTGTGAGAGGAGAGCCAATGGCGGTGGTGAACGTTGAAATCTCCTAAGATGGAGATTTCTGAGAAAGGAATGGATAGAATGTGTTCCACTGTAGAGTTTAGATAGTCAAAGAATTTGGGAAAGTTGGTAGAGTTAGGGGAAAGGTAGACAGCACAGAAATATTTAGTAAGAGATGACAGGAACGTTTGAGCCATAAAGTTGAGAATTCAGAGGAGTCGAAATCGGGAACACGAGAGAAAGTGAGTTTGTTGTGCACATATGCACAACATCCGCCTTTGGCTTTGAAACTAGGATAGAGAAAGTAGGAGGATACAGAGAAGGGGTTGCTGGATGTAGTCAATGCAAGACTCTAAAGGCAGTGCATCATAAGCCTTCAGACCCTTACCCGTAACTCTTGAGGAGACTAGAGCTGCCCACTTCTCTTCAGGCCAATTATGCTCCCTACACTTCTTCTCAAAACAATTAAAACATTCTGTGACTTCAGTTTCACTAAATTCCGGCACCAATTTGACTAATTGGGCCAAGGACTGTTCTCTTAATTGGGCCGTGACACGAGTCTTATCTAAATCTAATTTAGCACAATATTTCTCCGAGTCGTACCTAAGCTCAGCCTCATGCCTCCTAGCCTCAATCTCCTGCTTCCTAACCTCAATCTTAGCAAGCTCAAGTCTAAATGCCATATCTGGAGACAGGCAGGAAGAGGGAGCTGCCACTACTGAAGGAGGGGGGGCAAAAACTGGGGAACCACCATGTGCACCACCCGAGGGCACTCCAATCTGTCAATTCTCATCCCTCTGTGGGAGAGTGCTAACCTCCGGTAACTGAGTGGACGGCACTGTGGGAGTCGAGTGAGAGGGGATCTGGGAAGGAACCCCCCCAAACGCCCTCTCCTCCGAAACCCCATGTCGCCCACGCAACACCCAGGAAATTAGCTCCCCCTTGGACATCCCTACTACATTGGAAATGCCCAAAACCTTGGCTATCAGGTGCAAGCCACAAACATCCACCCCAGTCAGCCTCTCCTCCGTCATGTGGTACCGCTTACTCACAAAAACTCTAGCATCCTCCTCACTGGTTACTAACGGCACACCTTCAAATGGCATCTCTCGCTCATCGTCAGTGCTAATGCACGACATACTGAAGTCCACAAAAAAAATCTTGAGACAAAAGTGTTAAACTTCCTATGCAAGCACTAATTACTAAATTAACTGGAGTCTCTTAAATGCTTTACTAATTGCCATACAAAAAAAAAGTATTCTTCAATATGCACGCTAAAATACAAACAAACAAATGTTGTACAACTCTGCAAAAATGTATACTGTTCACAAAATCCTAAGCAAGGTCGCCATTTGTTACGAACTGGCACTCGGGTACACAAGGGCTCTCAATCAGGACTCGAATACGGCTCGCTGCCACAACGGAAACACACGATCCCAACCCCTGAGTACTGCCAGCCGAACAAAAAACACCAATACCCTCCAGAGTTCAATCTGCTATAACGGGGTATACAAGAACTCGGTACTAGTGTTCCACAACAGACTAATAAAGAGGCAGGAATTATCTAGTCTGGTCAACAATCAAACAAAGAAGTAAGAAACAACAACATCAAAGAATAGTGTTGGCCGAAGCCGAAGTAATCCACCCTTGACTAAGAACTTAAGAAGTTCTCCACCCTCTACTTCGGATCGGCACTATTACGTTACGTTAATTAATAGTCCTTAAGCATCGAGCAAGGAATCTTCTGAAAAAAGTTAGATGCTTCTCGGATGCTCGTAAGAAGTACGTATCGGATTTTGAACAGTAATTCAATAAGAAAAACACTGGCAATTAAATACTATTAAAGGTTTAAATTGGCATAAGAATAATTAAAAGAATATGCAATAGTAAATGGCAAACATTAAAAAGAAGTACTCCGCAAATGCAACGGCAATAGCCTACTAGGATTGTGCTCGTGGGCCACTAATCACTAAAGTAGCCAAGCTTGCAACACATGAAATCAATAGTGCATAAACAATATCATACATAAGGAAAGCTTCAATACTATTCTGTATCTACTAATCGAGTAAAGTCTAGCTGGGGTACTGTGGGCAAAAGGTAGCAGTGACTGAGCAAAAATGGCTCGTAGCCTAGCGAAGTCCTCACAACTGTTTAAAGTATTACGTTAAAACTAACAAGTGCACTTTGAGAAATCCAGATCCCTTGTATCTGGTTTTCTCCCGGCTCCTTGACAAAGTAAAAACAAACTGTTAATAAACTACAGGGTGGTTAGGCTCTTGCCCTCACGCACTGTAAATTATTAACTCAACACAGTCAGCCGCGAAGACAACCTAGGCTTCACTGAACCGAAACGAGTATGCAGGTTTATCGCTTAACCACTGCATCAAACAACAACTCGTAACACAGAAAAGCCTTACCCCAGTCTAGCATTACCTAGACTAGAAGAAAACAGGAATAATAATAATAACACACAGGGAAATGCATATACAAGTGCAACAAACATAAATCAATCCTATTCTAAGTTAACCCTTCCAAAATAGGCTATCTAATAGGCATGTATCTCGTGAGAACTCAAGCGATAATACGTTGGCTGACTAGCTCTGCACCAACGGGACCATGGAAGTTAAACAGGCAGGGAAAAGAGGAGATAAGAATGTAAGGTAGTAGAGAAAGTTCACATCAGTCAGAAGAATATATAGTTAGCAAGGGAAATGAGAAGTCGCTCTGCCTAATGAGTTCTGAAGAAAAAATGGCTAGACTTCCCTTTTTATACCCGGCCCTCTAGTGAGCCCAACGTGAACTACTAAGGACCGCCCACTGACAATCATTACGTAATTTCTCTCTCTCCTCTGGGATAGACAAAAGCTTTCCTAGCACTGAGGGGAGAGGGGAGGGGGGAGTGCTAGTGAGTTAGGCCCACCTCCCGCATGGCGCACCCACTGACCCCCAACTGTGGCTGCCTCTCCCATCATTACAATTAAGTTTTACACACAATACTTATAACTAATGATATAAAATAGAACTCGTCGACTCAGATGAAAACAAAATACATATTCATATTACTTATAGTACAACGGCTCACATGAACTAAGTTAGGAAACTCTACATAGACTACAGCCAAAGTTCCTGCCCTGACGATCCTAGCGAGAGTGGGGCATGACTAGGCGTTCTGTACAGCATGCTCACACTGGACATGCGTCACAGACTCTACACCTCGAGTGCCAATTTCTAAACCATTAGATAGTGGTTCTTCTACTTCATGTGAGGATTCACCCCATATAGGGAATTGCAATACCTCCGATGGTGTACAAAGAAATAGTGTGGAAGAAAATGCACAACCCCCAGAGACCCCTTTCTCTTTGGGAAACAGAGTAAACTAGGGGTTCTAAGAAAACCCTGAATCCCCTTAAGGTAGTATTATTTTATACCAGGTCAATTAGGAATATATTCTCTCCCTCTCTCTCTCTCTCTCTCTCAGCCAGTTTTTGTTGGCATCAATTCAAACTTGTCTTCTAAAAATCTTTCGAAAATTCCCAGGCAATTTCATTAGTTACTCTGGTTTAAGGGGTCTCCGAGACCAGACACACACACACACACACACACCCACCTCCTCGTGGTGTAACGGATAGCGCGTCTGGCTCACAACCAGAAGGTCCTGGGTTCGAGATTCGGGCGGGGAAGAGACGTTTGGGCAAGTCTCCTAACGGTGTAGCCTCTGTTCACCTATCAGTATAAATAGGAAGTTGTGACGTCCCCTCTGGGGGTTGGTGATCTGTTAAAAAAGGTGAAAAGGGTATCGTATAGGACAACCTAAGGCTTCGGGTGAAACTGGTACCGTACAGATCAGCCGAAGCTTTCGATTTCAGGTGTCGCCAATTGACTGATTTCAGACTACACTCACATCCACAGCCACAGCCACAGCCAACGATAAACTAACACTTTACATGCACTTCACGCAATACACACTTAAGGAGGCCCGATAAAAATAAGCGGAAGTTCCCATTGCGTGGAATCCCCTTGACGAACAAGCTCGGTGAATTACACACACACACACACACACACACATACTGTACATACAACACGCACACACAACACACACACTTCGACAAATACACACAATCCCTCCCCTTCCTCACCCTAACCACACACACACAGCTCCCCCTCCCACAACTACTCATACGTACTATCCCCTCTCTCCCAACCTACCCACACACACACACACCACCCTCCCTCTCTCCCAACCTACCCACACACACACACACCACCCTCCCTCTCTCCCAACCTACCCACACACACACCACCCTCCCTCTCTCCCAACCTACCCACACACACACACACACACCACCCTCCCTCTCTCCCAACCTACCCACACACACACACACACCACCCTCCCTCTCTCCCCTTCGCCACTTTCATCTCCCGGATCCAGAAAGAAAATGGAAAAGAATAAGGTTCTCGGGAAATTAGGTGCTGAGGATGCCCCCCCCCTATCCTCTACAGGGGAGGGGGGAGTGGGGTGGGGGGGGGGGCGGATATTACGATTCCCCCACACAGGTACTCATATCTGTGGGGGTTAGGAGAGAGAGGGAAAGAGAGAGAGAGTCGTAAATGGTAATATGTATATAGGCAGATTGATAAGTAGATGGATGAATATATAGTGAGATGGAGATGTTTATTTATAGATAGAATGTGCAAATAAATAAGAGGAATAAGAGAGAGAGAGAGAGAGAGAGAGAGAAGACACAAAGCTTTATGGATAGAGAACGAAGCATTATGAAACCCATATAATGTAATAAAAATGTCTGTGTCTTACTTTGACCCAAGTTTTACATAAGATATTTCGGTGTTCGGCAACTTTTTATTAACGTTTCCCTTCAGTTCGATGGCGCTAACATTACACGATTTTCTTTATTCTATAATCTACCTATGTGACTCAAATGGTTAAATACGATCTCAATAAACCCTCTTAGTAACACACCATCATCTCATTTAAGCCAGAATCAGAGGTAAATAGGCGTCACGGTGCCGAAGGGGCTAAACGGAATCTGGAGCGACGTTTATTTTAAGTCAAGAGATAAAATAAAAAGATTATTCGCAAGTGGCAAAAACAATTAACCCCTCCTTAACAGTTAAGGGGAGAGGGTTGATTTTTCTATCCCCCCTTCTCTTTCATGTTCAGCCCCATTAGATTTCTGATTTTTAGACGTTTGGCCCATTAGTTTTGCGATTTTAAGATTTTTCGCCCTATTTCTTTGATAATATTTGATTTTGTATTATTTTGTTTAGTATTCAAATTTTTAAGACCAATAATTAAGACCTTTAGAGCCATTTCAGTGTCTATTTTTTTCCTGGCGAGCCATAGCGAGCATGTAATTGAGGAGGAACTGGCCTTCGGCCGGGACAATTTTCTACCGAAAAATTTACAAATTTATCTAGAAGGGGGAGCTTGATGGTGATCTAGGGAGAAAACTACAATCATAAACAATATATGAACATATCGGCTAATAAATAAATCCTCCCCCGCAGGTTTATGTTCGCCACTTATGATTATTGTGAGTGCGGGTCTGACTCTAACCTTAGCCTTCAACATAAGTGCGGGTCTGACTCTAACCTTAGCCTTCAACATAAGTGCGGGTCTGACTCTAACCTTAGCCTTCAACATAAGTGCGGGTCTGACTCTAACCTTAGCCTTCAACATAAGTGCGGGTCTGACTCTAACCTTAGCCTTCAACATAAGTGCGGGTCTGACTCTAACCTTAGCCTTCAACATAAGTGCGGGTCTGACTCTAACCTTAGCCTTCAACATAAGTGCGGGTCTGACTCTAACCTTAGCCTTCAACATAAGTGCGGGTCTGACTCTAACCTTAGCCTTCAACATAAGTGCGGGTCTGACTCTAACCTTAGCCTTCAACATAAGTGCGGGTCTGACTCTAACCTTAGCCTTCAACATAAGTGCGGGTCTGACTCTAACCTTAGCCTTCAACATAAGTGCGGGTCTGACTCTAACCTTAGCCTTCAACATAAGTGCGGGTCTGACTCTAACCTTAGCCTTCAACATAAGTGCGGGTCTGACTCTAACCTTAGCCTTCAACATAAGTACAGTACACTGCAGCGTTGGAACACGGAATAATACAATATATGCGAGATCCTCTTCACAACATACATCACTCATCTTGTATATTCTATTAGCTTCCTCTGTGATACTGACCTAACGTTATAAGCTATCATTATAATATTATGTATACGTTTTCATAATCAGTTTGTCAGTTATGTTATCACCCAATAAGCAACTTAATTTAGATAGTTTTTAGGTAACAATTATTTGAACAAAGTGAACAGACGCTAGCCTAACCGAGAGTTGTTTTATTATTATAATTATTGGTTTTATTCTTTATATATACAGTATATGTTTATGATGGCCAAATACAGGGAACAGTTTCCTAGGGGGGCTCCTGTACTAGCGGGTGGAGACAGTTGTCCAAGGTATACAATTAACGTATGTGGCCAAATGTCTGGATACCAGCTAACGTAAGCAGCTTGTTTCTGGACTCCCTTCTCCCCCATGTTTAGCCCCATTAATTTTGAGATTTTAAGATGTTCGCCCAATTCGTTGGTTGATTTAATTAACTTTCACCCGATTTCGCCGTCATTTTTGTTTACCTTTCGTGCCATTTAGGTGTCTATTTTTCTTCTGGCGAGCAGCAGCAAACCAGCAATTTAGGAGGGGAGGTGGGGGGGGGGGGGGTTTCTGGGCATGTTTCTACCATAAAAGTCACGCCTATCTTTCAAAGGGGGTTCTTGGTGGTATTGTTTTAAGCTTGATGGAGATCTAGGGAGGAAACTAACACAATAGTAGTGAAGACATAAATACATGAAACTAACACAATAGTAGTGAAGACATAAATACATGAAACTAACACAATAGTAGTGAAGACATAAATACATGAAACTAACACAATAGTAGTGAAGACATAAATACATGAAACTAACACAATAGTAGTGAAGACATAAATACATGAAACTAACACAATAGTAGTGAAGACATAAATACATGAAACTAACACAATAGTAGTGAAGACATAAATACAGGAAACTAACACAATAGTAGTGAAGACATAAATACATGAAACTAACACAATAGAAGTGAAGACATAAATACATGAAGGTTAATACAAGGTTGAGGCACATGGAATAGGTGGGGCGTTGTTGGGATGGATTAGGTCATGGCTAATTGGTAGGAAACAGAGAGTCAGCATAAATGGTACCAAGTCAGAGTGGGGAGCAGTCAAAAGTGGTGTCCCCCAGGGATCGGTATTAGGTCCCCTGTTGTTTCTTATATACATAAATGACCTAGATTTAGGTATAACTAGTAGGATAAGTAAATTCGCAGACGATACTAAAATGGGGAGATCAATTGATTCAGATAGCGATATAGAGTGCCTCTAAGGGATCTAGATACCTTACATGAATGGTCAGTAAATTGGCAGATGAAGTTTAACATTGACAAATGCAAGGTATTAAAGATAGGGAAGATGCAAACAAATGTTAAATATAAACTAGCTAATTTAGAATTAGAAAATTCAGACTGCGAGAAAGATCTAGGTGTGTTTGTTAGCAATGATTTGAAGCCTAGAAAACAGTGTATAGGCGTTCGTAATAACGCAAACAGGATTCTCGGGTTCATCTCTAGGAGTGTGAGTAACAGAACTGCTGATGTTATCTTAAAACTTTACTTGTCATTAGTGAGACCCCATATGGATTATGCTGTCCAATTTTGGTGTCCTTATTACAGAATGGACATAGATTCATTGGAGAGAGTACAACGTAGAATGACAAAAATGATCCATAATATTAGAAATCTTCCGTATGAAGAAAGGTTGAAGAAATTAGGCTTACATTCGTTAGAGAGACGCAGAGTTAGAGGGGATATGATAGAGGTGTTCAAGTGGGTTAGTGGGATTAACAAAGGGGACATGACAAATGTACTAAAGCTCAGTGATAGCGAAAGAACTCGTACCAATGGTTTCAAATTAGATAAATTTCGTTTCAGAAAAGATATAGGCAAATATTGGTTTGGTAACAGAGTTGTAGATGGGTGGAATGGACTACCAAGTGCTATAGTGGGATCTAAAACTGTAGGGAGCTTTAAGATAAAATTGGATAAGCATATGGACGAGAAGGGTTGGGTGTGAAGGGGGATCAGCCGGGTTGGGCCAATCAGCGCTCTGCAGACCCCCATAATCCTGCGTTAATCTCTAACCGTTTTGGTAAGATGATCCTCAGGGTATTAGAGTGTTGAGCCTATAATTGGGCTTTGTAATTGATTTGGGGTTGTGTGGGACAGGGATCTGCCTTGCTTAGGCCAATCGGCTTTCTGCAGACTCCCATTTTCTTATGTTCTTATGTTCTTATGTTCTTATGAAACTAACACAATAGTAGTGAAGACATAAATACATGAAACTAACACAATAGTAGTGAAGACATAAATACATGAAACTAACACAATAGTAGTGAAGACATAAATACATGAAACTAATAGTAGTGAAGACATAAATACATGAAACTAACACAATAGTAGTGAAGACATTCAATAGTAGTGAAGACATAAATACATGAAACTAACACAATAGTAGTGAAGACATAAATACATGAAACTAACACAATAGTAGTGAAGACATAAATACATGAAACTAACACAATAGTAGTGAAGACATAAATACATGAAACTAACACAATAGTAGTGAAGACATAAATACATGAAACTAACACAATAGTAGTGAAGACATAAATACATGAACCTAACACAATAGTAGTGAAGACATAAATACATGAAACTAACACAATAGTAGTGAAGACATAAATACATGAAACTAACACAATAGTAGTGAAGACATAAATACATGAAACTAACACAATAGTAGTGAAGACATAAATACATGAAACTAACACAATAGTAGTGAAGACATAAATACATGAAACTAACACAATAGTAGTGAAGACATAAATACATGAAACTAACACAATAGTAGTGAAGACATAAATACATGAAACTAACACAATAGTAGTGAAGACATAAATACATGAAACTAACACAATAGTAGTGAAGACATAAATACATGAAACTAACACAATAGTAGTGAAGACATAAATACATGAAACTAACGCAATAGTAGTGAAGACATAAATACATGAAACTAACACAATAGTAGTGAAGACATAAATACATGAAACTAACACAATAGTAGTGAAGACATAAATACATGAAACTAACACAATAGTAGTGAAGACATAAATACATGAAACTAACACAATAGTAGTGAAGACATAAATACATGAAACATATATAAATCAATAATTAAAGAAATATGTACAAATAATAAAATACATATATACTGTATGTAACCCTTTACCGTAACCTCACCTAATATAATTTTTCCGATTTCAGGGAGTTGGCGAAACACCTAGAGTGTGGAGGAAAAGACTGATGGGCGAAATGACCAGACACCCCAGCAAAGGTAAATACACATTACAGTATAGTCGCGTTGTTTTCAGGTGTACGGTAAATTGCTATGTCCTCCAAACTAATATTAAATCCCACAGATCCTTTCTAAACTGTATATAAGCCGAACAGTGAGGGTACAAAAAAAAAAAAAAAAAAAAAATCACCTCGCACCAGATCAGTTTAAAGGGAGTACAAAGGAGTACAAAGGAGTACAAAGGAAATCAAGCAACAACATATCTAGTGACCCTTCTAGGTTGCTTGTCCTCCAAAACACTGAGGATCAAGTGTCCAAACAGTGGTTTAGAGTGGGTAAGGGAACATTGGCAAGGGAATTACTGCCCTGGAACTAATGTCCGTGGCAGGAGATGGTTGTTTGTGTTTTATTTCCAACCCCCCCCCCCTTCTCCCTCATGTTTAGCCTACATAGTTTCCATATTATAGGATGTTTGGCTCATTAGTTTGGCGATTTTTAGACCTTTCACCCCATTTTATTGTCAATATTAAGCCCTTTTCGTGCCATTTAGGCGTCGATTTTTTGTTTCTGGTGAGTGATAGTGAGCCTGTAATTTAGGAGGAACCTTTTGCCGGGATATTTTTCTACCGACAAAATGCACAAATTTATCTAGAAAGAGGATCTTGGGGATGTTTTTTAAAGGTTGCTGGAGGTCTAGGGAGAACACTACAAAATTAATAAATAAATAATTAATCGACCAATCAATAAACCCTCCTCCCTTAACTCGATACACTGGTTATTGACACGCTATTGAATCTTGTGGTTTTGACCTTCATCTTTGACCTTTGACCTATCATGACCCACAGCGCTTCTCTGTCCTAGCCTGATGGACTCTAAATAGTTAACGCGTTGACTACCAAATTGCGTTTTCAAAGAGATCAAATATAAATGGTTAACCCCTTCTGTACCGACTCCGTCTATAATTATTATTTATTTATATTAAGTTGACTTTGTACAGTTTAAAAAGGATATGTGGCATTAATAAGGGTCAAGGAAGATAGTTCAAAGCCTGTGAATTACTGGAGGCCCTTTTGAAACTGAATAAAATCGTCTAATAGTATCCAGAATAAAATTAGAAGCACGGCACCGGTAGTGAAGGGGTTAATGTTAGGCCGGTGTCACACAAGCCCTTGTTCGAGCAATTTTTACAGGCAATTATGGTCTGGAAGCTTAACCTATTACACTTTATCTGAATTCAGCCACCTAACATAACCTACCTTCAGTGGTGATGGGCTGGTCTATCAGAGTGAGAACTGAGGGATCTCTGCCATACCCATAGCTTACTCTGACTGTTCCTTTATGGTGATGGGCTGGTCTATCAGAGTGAGAACTGAGCGATCTCTGCCATACCCATAGCTTACTTTGACTGTTCCTTTATGGTGATGGGCTGGTCTATCAGAGTGAGAACTGAGGGATCTCTGCCATACCCATAGCTTACTCTGACTGTTCCTTTATGGTGATGGGCTGGTCTATCAGAGTGAGAACTGAGCGATCTCTGCCATACCCATAGCTTACTCTGACTGTTCCTTTATGGTGATGGGCTGGTCTATCAGAGTGAGAACTGAGGGATCTCTGCCATACCCATAGCTTACTCTGACTGTTCCTTTATGGTGATGGGCTGGTCTATCAGAGTGAGAACTGAGCGATCTCTGCCATACCCATAGCTTACTCTGACTGTTCCTTTATGGTGATGGGCTGGTCTATCAGAGTGAGAACTGAGCGATCTCTGCCATACCCATAGCTTACTCTGACTGTTCCTTTATGGTGATGGGCTGGTCTATCAGAGTGAGAACTGAGCGATCTCTGCCATACCCATAGCTTACTCTGACTGTTCCTTTATGGTGATGGGCTGGTCTATCAGAGTGAGAACTGAGCGATCTCTGCCATACCCATAGCTTACTCTGACTGTTCCTTTTACTTATATATTTTCTAGATCTCGAGTGAAGGCGTCTCTTCCGTGGGTCCCAATCTACCAAGATTGGAAGCCAAAGCGTCACATTTTTCCCTTGCCCCTCAACTTTCTCTCTATAATTGCTGAGGGGCACAGGGCCCTGGGTGGGGCTTCGGTTTCCTGGGCGTTTCCGCACCCTCCTCAGCTCCCCGCCATGGAGTGGCTTCGGTCACCCAGGCTTTACTGTGGTCGGCAGGGAGGGTTCTGTGGGGGCGCTCAGCTATGGCCTTGGCCGTGCTCGGGGCCTTGGGGCTGTTCGGCCAGGCAGCTAGGGGAACAACAACAACAACAACAACCTACCTTCAGTTTAGTTGCCGATACCAGTGCGGAAAAGTCCCAAAATAATACGAGAAAAAACTTGCTCATGGAAAATTGACGGAAAAAGCGTTCGTGTGACAGCAGCTTTAGGTCAGTACAAAGAAACATAAATTGTCTTGAAGGATCTATGCCCTGTTCCAAGTAAGTAGTACAAAACACTTCCACATTAAGGGGAGGCACACCGTTTTTCTGGACTCCCTTCTCCCTAATGTTTAGCCCCACTAGTTTTGAGATTATAAGACGTTCGGCCCATTAGTTCGGCGATTTTAACACCTTTTGCCCCCTTTCGTTGTCAATTTTAAGACCTTTCAAGCCATTTAGGTGTCAATTTTTTCCTGGTGAACGATAGCGATCCTGCAATTTTAAGAGGAATCGGCCTTCGGCCGGGACATTTTTCTACCGAAAAATTTACAAATTTATCTTGAAGGGAGGTCTAGGGGGTATTTTTCTAAGATTGATGGAGGTCTAGGGAAGAAACTAAACAAATATATGAATACATTAATTTATAGACCAAACAAACGGGCAGTCTCCCCTCCTCTGTATATCACAGACGACTACAATATTCGAACAAATATTTCTACCATTTGGGAAGGGTCAGCCAGGGAATAGGTGTGGACATTTACAACCCATTTGCTCCAGCCCTTTCACAATTTCTGGCCTACCTATTTGGAACAGGGTATAATATATATTAGTGGTAATTTGTTTGGTAACGACCATGACTAGGTTAACTACACAATGTAATATGAACTAAGAGTATTTATCTTGTACCCTTTCTCCCTCATGCTTAGCCCCATTATTTTTCACATGTTTAGACGTTTGACCCATCTTTGTCAATATTTAGACCTTCTGTGCCATTTAGGTGTTGCTATTTTCCTGGCGAGCGATTGCATGCCGGTAATTTAGGGGGAATGATTAGGGGATGATTTGTTAAGCTTGATGGAGGTCTAGGAAACAAACTAAAAGAATAATACATTTTTAAATAAATCTACCAATAAGTACACCCTTCCCCCTTAACTTAACATCACACAGTTTATTGGGTTTTCAGCGAACTATATATATATATATATATATATATATATATATATATATATATATATAATATATATATATATATATATATAGTATATATATACGGTATATATACATTTATGTATATATATATATATATATATATATATATGCAAAAGATCCCTGAGCTATTGCCAGAAGAATTTTGCTCATCGAATATTGCCAAACAAAACACTCATGTGACCCCTACGTACAGTTGGTCAAAGTTCCAGCTGACCCACCCTCGCTCTGGGGCTCGCAGAATTATCTGGCAATACTGGTGTAGGAAGGAGGTGTGTCTTACAAAGATTGGGATTGGTAGATCTGAATTCGGCTATATCATTGTTAGGACATATACTAAACAAGGGAAAGTAAGCCTATCTCATATAAAAATGCATACATCGCTATGTATGATCTCGAACATTCACCCAAAATTAGTAGATTTGCTTAAATATTAAAGTTATTATATCCACTGATTGGCAACGCATATATAACCTGCTGGCTGCCACAACATACTTTACTCGGTTTTATAAGAATACATACAGGTATTTCTGCTTTATTGGTGGCTGCTTAATGAAGGAACATTTAGTCTTCACAACGTGAACATTACATAGTCTAATTTGTAGTAATATACAGGACAGACACAGGTAACACATTAATGGAAAGTGATATCCCTGCACCACTACACCAGTATTGCCAGCTAATTCTGCGAGCCCCAAAGCGAGGGTGGGTCAGCTGGAACTTTGACCAACTGTACATGAAGAGTCTTTATAATGCCCGCAGAATGACTATTTTGTATTCATGTTGTTATTTGGAAGACTCGATCTCTTGCGACACATTTTTATAACTTGAAAATCTATTAATCTATAAATATCATTGTTTATCATGCTAATTTGCGTGTTGCTGAGGGACTCGATCGCTTGCAATGCGCTTGATTCCTTAACCCATCCAATCCCAGCGACGGATACCAGCTGTCAGTAGATAAGTCACTCCCCAGTCCCAGCGACGGCCAGGAGCCGTCAGTAATGTACTTTCCTTGTAACTGCCTGTTTCAGGTTGTGCCTGGTACCACAACCGTTTGAGCACTGCTCTCGATATGGCAACACTTCTCAGCTTATATCCAACCCTCTGAAGGCTGAGAGAGCCAGTCTTCCTTCATCTCTTGAGGTAGAAGGTTGTTCTATCTTGCCATTTTGGCCACACTGCTTGGGACTGGGGGGGTGACTTTTATTACTGTATCCTACGGTACAGTAGGGGTTAACCATCTATGTTCAATAAGGTACATTATATACATTTGTGGTCAGAAGTTCATTTAAGACTTTTGGTATCTTGAAAATCTGTTTATCGTTTTGCCTACAATGTGATTATTAGAATGAAGTATAGTTAATATTTTTAACACTTGAGTAATCGAGCTGTTGTTTTTACCAATTGGAAAGGGTCAGTTAGTAAATAGGCGTTGGTGATTACAGGAAGTTTGTTCCAGCACTCCTTGAGTTACTACAGATTAGGGGTCAACATTTCTGATTTCTGAACAGATATATTGTATGAAGGATTGATTGTATGTTTATTGTATGAATGTGAATGAATGAAGCCTAACTAGTCACTTTACTATACAATGACGGTTAAACCTTTTACTGCAGCTACTGTTAAGCAATTTTGTTCTGTTATTATTTTATCAACAATTAACAGACATTAAATGATATCACTTAACACTTTTTACAACCACAGATCCTTCTCAAACTGTAATAAATCCTCTAAATGTAGCTAGAAACATATAACAAAGACGTCACCAGTACAGAAGGAGTTAGATAATAATGGCCAAATATATGAAGCCCTCTCACACACTTTGACTCTCACCTGTTTACAACCCCTAAAAGCAGATTTATCCAAAACAAAAAAATCAAGAACTTTTGAGGCGCAACATTTTTGCTAATATTGTGCGACTATTTTGCATGTTAATCCGCAACTAGACTAAATATATATAATTATAAGAGTGAAGTTTATTATAAACATATATTTCAGAAACTACCAGATCCAAATTGCAGGAGAATGTGCTTGTGTAAATTTGATTTAAGGAGGGAGGGGTTGTTTTTCTGACCTCCCTTCTCTTTCATGTATAGCCCCATTACTGTTCATATTTTAAGTCATTCGGGCCATTAGGTGGCGATATTAAGACCTTTCACCCCATTTAGTTTTCAATATTAAGACTTTGTACAAGTTAGATGTCATTATTTTTCACGGCGAGCAATAGTGAGCCTGTAATACAGTGGTGAACAGCCTCCGGCCGTGACATTGTTCACGGCGAGCAATAGTGAGCCTGTAATACAGTGGTGAACAGCCTCCGGCCGTGACATTGTTCACGGCGAGCTATAGTGAGCCTGTAATACAGTGGTGAACAGCCTCCGGCCGTGACATTGTTCACGGCGAGCAATAGTGAGCCTGTAATACAGTGGTGAACAGCCTCCGGCCGTGACATTGTTCACGGCGAGCTATAGTGAGCCTGTAATACAGTGGTGAACAGCCTCCGGCCGTGACATTGTTCACGGCGAGCTATAGTGAGCCTGTAATACAGTGGTGAACAGCCTCCGGCCGTGACATTGTTCACGGCGAGCTATAGTGAGCCTGTAATACAGTGGTGAACAGCCTCCGGCCGTGACATTGTTCACGGCGAGCTATAGTGAGCCTGTAATACAGTGGTGAACAGCCTCCAGCCGTGACATTGTTCACGGCGAGCTATAGTGAGCCTGTAATACAGTGGTGAACAGCCTCCGGCCGTGACATTGTTCACGGCGAGCTATAGTGAGCCTGTAATACAGTGGTGAACAGCCTCCGGCCGTGACATTGTTCACGGCGAGCTATAGTGAGCCTGTAATACAGTGGTGAACAGCCTCCGGCCGTGACATTGTTCACGGCGAGCTATAGTGAGCCTGTAATACAGTGGTGAACAGCCTCCGGCCGTGACATTGTTCACGGCGAGCTATAGTGAGCCTGTAATACAGTGGTGAACAGCCTCCGGCCGTAACATTGTTCACGGCGAGCTATAGTGAGCCTGTAATACAGTGGTGAACAGCCTCCGGCCGTGACATTGTTCACGGCGAGCTATAGTGAGCCTGTAATACAGTGGTGAACAGCCTCCGGCCGTGACATTGTTCACGGCGAGCTATAGTGAGCCTGTAATACAGTGGTGAACAGCCTCCGGCCGTGACATTGTTCACGGCGAGCTATAGTGAGCCTGTAATACAGTGGTGAACAGCCTCCGGCCGTGACATTGTTCACGGCGAGCTATAGTGAGCCTGTAATACAGTGGTGAACAGCCTCCGGCCGTGACATTGTTCACGGCGAGCTATAGTGAGCCTGTAATACAGTGGTGAACAGCCTCCGGCCGTGACATTGTTCACGGCGAGCTATAGTGAGCCTGTAATACAGTGGGGAACAGCCTCCGGCCGTGACATTGTTCACGGCGAGCTATAGTGAGCCTGTAATACAGTGGTGAACAGCCTCCGGCCGTGACATTGTTCACGGCGAGCTATAGTGAGCCTGTAATACAGTGGTGAACAGCCTCCGGCCGTGACATTTTTTATCTAATAATGTACACATTTATCTCAAAAGAGGTCTTTGGGGTGTTTTTTTAAGTTTGATGGAGGTCTAAGGAGGAAATAATATAAATTATAAAAGATAAATAAATAAGCACATACAATTTCCAACCCCCTTTAACTCAATGAGCAACATCCAGCCTCTCGTGCAACATCTCTCTCCTCCCTGGATTACTTTCATGAAAACTGTTCATATTGCATGTTGACTCCTTCGTACTCCATGTCTAGTCAAATTTTTAGCAGTGTGAATGTTGAGGGAGGTAGGGGAAGCCTTCTTGTTTGAATGTTGAGGGAGGTAGGGGAAGCCTTCTTGTTTGTTTACACTGACTACTGTATAGTCATAGTGGACAAATATTATGCTAAGTTTTCATAATTAGCAACATAGTTCGCTTCAAAATCTTGTTACTAGCAAAGTAATCAGGATGGCGAGATAGCAATTTACCATCAACTGGATTTTTGTTGTATTGAAGCAGTCTGGTAATCAGCTGTAAATGTATTGTTGCTTGCTTTTCTTTGTACTCTCTTGCCCATCTATATGTAAGTTGATATTTCACATATTAGTCCTCCCACCTCTGACTTGGTTTTGTAAGCCGTCACCTTCCCTCCACTTCTCTGTCATAACCTTCTTACAAGCTCCATAACTTTCCAGTCATAGCAGGTGTACAAAACACACATATATATATATATATATATATATATATATATATATATATATATATATATATATATATATAGGTATATTATTACATCTGGAGCAACCAAGATGTGATACGTGACAGACACCAAGCTGTGATCCGCGCCTGTACTGCACCACACGGAAATTCTCCCTCTATTTTTCAACCTGCGGACGTGACAATGAGAGAGAGAGAGAGAGAGAGCGCCTAGCTGATTCCCTCCAAATTCCCTCTTTCTCACCGGCTTACGTGACTTGATACACCTGCACACGCCGGGCGGGCGGTGACGTAGTGAGCAGCCTCCCTACTCACCCTACATGCGAACATCTGTATTGGACCACGCCCCTGCCTCTCACCTGTGATTGGATGATACAACCTGCTTGGCTACCTATTGGGAGCGGCACCTCTGAGCTGATGACGTAACTCCTGATTCAAGCTCTGATTAGACTAGCGACGTGGAGAGAGAATGTGATAAATAGCCTGAGATTTGTGAATTAGAATCAGTTGCATTCTTAGTTGGGAGAGGAGGAGAGGAGTATGGTGAGACGTAACTATAACAGGCTTGTATAATAGGTTTTTGAGTTTTAGAGCGTTCCTAGTGGCCTCTTACTCGTTATTTAGGGAATTCGTGACTATTCGTGACTATTAGAGGTATGTTGTAAATACTTACCCTCATGTGATTTGTTATTTGTTATTTGAGATTTGATTTTGGAGATTGGATATTAAATATAGTAACTAATCTATATGGCTGACATTGAACTAAAGTTACTAACAATTATTTGATGTAATACTATTGTTTCATTAGTGATTAAGCATTGTTTAAAGTCCTATTAATGAATATTGTGACTTAATTTATATTGTAAAACAAACTGAGCTATAACTTTATTCTTTATTAAAGTGGAACCGAAACGGATACCAAAACGATCCTGAAATATTATATGTTAATTGTTTTCACTTATAATGTTGTTTAGTTGTAAAATACTATATTTCTGTTTTTATAATACAATATATTTTATATATGTGACTTTGTTATATTCCCTTATCATCTATCATATTGATTAGTTAATTGTCTTGCGTTGATAAGAAAAGTAATAAGAATAAATAAAATAATTTGCTAACAAGATAATAATAATAACTTAACCCATTGAGACCCAGCGTCGCACATTATGCGTCGGCAGTTTGTTATCACCAACTCCAAGCGACGCATCACGTGCGTCCGGCATATTAAAATCATTTACGTGGCTCGTAAGGTAGGAAATAGCGGGAGAATAGGAGGGGGAGGTACCGTAGTGTGTGTGGGAGCCGGGCCGGTAGGTGTGAGCGGGCCAAGACAGCCGCGCGGCCGGTGGTGGTGGGCTTAGTGTGGATACTTTACACCCTTAGTTCACCGCCACTTTGAACCTTCATTACTCCGGTCGTATGGGAGCTAGAGGCTTGAGATTTATGTGAAACACTCCTTAGGATGTATGCCGTACAATGCCATACTCAGTTTTCACCCTAGTGCTCCCGGGCGGGTGGTCATGTGGGGGAGACGAACTATCGACCCCCCCCCCGCCCCCCAAATGACCGAGGTGAGTTTTTTTTTATTTTTTTCTTCATTTCTCACCATTCTCTTCCATTTTGGCTCAACACATTTTTTTGAGGCTTCCCCCCCCCCCCAACCCCCACCGCCCCCCCATCAAAACAAAAAAATCCAAGGTGATTTTTTTTTTTTTTTTTTTTTTCATTTCTCATCCTTGTCTTCCATTTTAGCAAACAAAAAAAAGAAGTGAAAATGGCTTGGGACGGGGGTGAACAAAATATTATAACTAGCCGGGGCTCAACGGGTTAAGAGAATAATGAGGAAAGAGAATAAGAGTGAATCATAATTTTTAAAGGGTTAACAAACTAAATTAATTATATATATATATCAAAGATCTTAATAATATTTATACATTAACCCCTCTCTGGCGGGGCCGGACTTAAGTCAGTCTAGAGAAGAAAGGACTATGTGGCGTGGCCCGCCTTAAGTCGGTAGCAATTTTGAGCAGATAATTGGCTCTGAGAGAGAGACGAGCGGTGGGAGGAGCGTAGGTTCACTCTGACCGCTCGGCACGGTCCCTGCGCCGCGACTAACCTCCCCTCCTCACTCATCCCCACCCATTACCTAGCTACACAGGGAATTATGTAAGGAAATTACCTTATTTTAACGTTTTTTCCTTCGTGTTGCACGATCGTTGCAAGAGAACCAGTGGTCGTAGAAGGATGGTTCTGGTGTCATTGGAAAGTTCAATTAACACCCTTTCAGGGATACAAAATTGTATTACGCTCTGGCTCTTGTTTATGCATGAAAAAGAGCACGGAAACAAGGTAGTTTAGGGTAAAACCACCCGCTGGGCAGGTAGTAGAAGTTACTGACGGGCCCGCTCGTAAGGCGTTAATACTAATAAAGATTCATTAACCCGGGAGCTACGGGGAGACTCTTAAGAGTTCCCCTGGCGGACTGCGGGAAGACTCTTAAGAGCAGAGCTTTTGAACGCGTACCAAAACCGCGCGTTTATAGGTAGGCGGCTAAAAATTGGTGTGGGTATAGTACTACATGTCAACTCTCGACACCACCCCGCCACACGCTCGCCCCGCACTCGTGCAAGCACCACCGCGCCAGTAACCAAGCACTAGTCATGGAGCCCACACGTCCCTCACGCTCGCTCCCTGATGACACAACGAGCCCTCCTTTTGGTGGTGTCAGCCGCCGTGGAAGGCAGAGGGTGGCTGCTAAAGACCCTAGCTACCAGTACGACACGTCCTACAGCTCGGAGGACGAAACACCAGCACCAAAAGCACGGAAAACACGTGCAAGCACGGCAAAGGTACAGAGGTCATTGGTGTTTCGGGACACTGCCACCACGACCCAGGCCACTGCAACAACCACTACCACCACCACTGCGACCCCTGCCACCAGTACCAGCAGTACCGCCCTAGGGCTGCAGAACCTGCGGGGGCAGGAAAAATCAAAGGCACAGGCGTAGGGAAGAGAACCCGTACGCCAGCCACAGAGACCCTACCACCACCACCACCACCACCAGCCGCCCCTGACCCGGCGGCCCCTGCTGCCCCTGCCGCCCCTGCCGCCCCTGCCGCCCCTGCTGCCCCTGCTGCCCCTGCCGCCCCTGCTGCCCCTGCCGCCCCTGCTGCCCCTGCCCAAGGAAAAGGGAAGGGGAAGGGGAAGGGGAAGGGGAAAGGGAGAGGGAAAGCGACTGCTGGCCCTGTCGGCCCTGCTGTCCCTGCTGTCCCTGCTGCCCCTGCTGCCCCTGCCTCCCCTGCCGCCCCTGCCCAAGGAACAGGGAAAGAAAAAAGGGCGACAGGCACCACCATCATCTTGCCTGCCTCCAGGGCCACAAGACCACGCACCACTGCCGCCCCTGCTGCCGCCCCTGCTGCCGCCCCTGCCGCCGCCCCTGCTGCCGCCCCTGCCGGCCCTTCTGCCCCTGTCCATAAGACTCCCGTACGTGCTAGAGTGACCCGAAAAACTCTGACACCATCCAAGTATGCCGCCCTGCTGTTTGATGATGATTCGCAGGGCATTGGCAGCCCGGGTTTCGACGACGAAGCCCTAGCACGGGACCAAGGGAGGGGGGATTTGTGAGTGGACAGTGGGAGTGAGTCCGACGTCGGTGACGAGAATGAGGAAGGGCGTCTGTCAAGTGAAGAGGAGGGTGATGATAATGCTGTGTTGTATTGCGACCATGGAAGCGATATTTCAGACGCAGAAGCAGACGCAGACGACATTCCGATCCCTGGCATGCCTTCGTTCGATTGGTCTGACGGGGTCAATTTTGTACCTGACGTGCCCCAGTTCAATCCTGGGACGTCAGGTACAACTGACGACTGGCCGTGTGACGAGCACGCGAACGAAAGCGACTTCTTCCTGTTTTTTTTTTATTTTGAGGTAATGACTTACATCGTTGCCCAAACAAACGCCTACTACAGGTGGGTGTTTGGCAGATTGGATGTCATTTCTCCAAAAGCGAGAATACGAGGCTGGGTGGATACGACTGTGGATGAATTCATGACGTTCTTTGCCTTGTTGTTCCTCATGCCTCTTTGCAAGAATCATGTGTTGCAACACTACTGGAAGCACGACCCTATCATCGCCACCCCAACTTTCAATAAGTTCATGACTCGTGACAGATTTTTGTTGCTGCTAAGATTTATGCACTTTGCAGACAACGACAATCCTAACAGGATTGACAGGATATGGAAAGTTCGGGATGTGTTCACCATGTTGTTGGAGACGTATAGGAAATACTTTTACCCCTTCCTCAATTTGGTGATTGATGAGTCGCTCGTGCTCTTCAAGGGACGTCTTGTTTTCAAGCAGTATATCCCCTTGAAAAGGCATAGGTTCGGAATCAAGCTCTTCGTTTTGTGTGACTGTGAAACTGGAATAGTGCTTGACATGATCGTGTATACAGGCACTGACATTGACATACCGAAAGCCGCTGCCGGTGACCCCATGGGCATGTCAGGTGCCATCGTCAGGAAAATGTTGGCACCTTACCTGGGCAAAGGCCACATCATCTGCACTGACAACTGGTATACTTCTCCTGCTCTCTGCCAGTTTCTTCATGACAACCAAACGGGGTCATGTGGGACTGTCAGAAAGACAAGAAAGTTTATGCCTAAGTTCACCGGTAATGTCATTCCTCTTACAGATGCCTCCTCCAGTGACACACCTTCTGAAGATGACCTGGCCCAGGAACACCGCGAGAGGCATGTCCGAAAAAGGCGACGAAAGGGGCAGAAATACAAGCAGCTAGAAAAGTCTGGGAAAGGGATAGCCCTGAACTGGAAGGACAAACGAGACGTCCACCTGCTTTCCACCATCCACACAGGTGCCCAGATGGACTCTGGCAAAATCCACTACAAAACCAGGAAGACCATCTACAAACCCGACATGGTAGTGGACTATACCAAGAACATGCGCATGGTGGACAAGTCTGACTGTCAGCTGTCAGGCGTTGAGTGTCTGAGGAAGACTGTGAAGTGGTATCACAAGCTCTTCCTCCACCTAGTTGACATCACGATGCTCAACGCCTACAACTTGTGGTTGGTGAACAGGGAGATGTCCCCAAACCAGAAGCTGAAATTCCGGGAGTTCGTCTATAACGTGGCATACCAACTCCCGGAGAAGTAGGCACCACCACTCACAGACGTACGGCATGGCGTGGGGATCACGTTCCTGACCGCATCCAGCTGGGTGTCGAATGACACTACCCAACCAACACCGAGCTGATTGGCACTCGTCACAGGCAGGTGCAGTGCCACGTCTGCAGCTCCAGTGTGAGAAATCCCCATGGCACCAAAAGAGTCACCTCAAAGTGCGCGGAGTGCAAAGTTGCACTCTGCTTGGGTGACTGCTTCAGGGACTACCACACCTTCAAGAACTACTGAGTGTCGCCCCCTGCCCTGCCCTGCCCTGGACTCGCCCCGTGCCCTGCCCTGGACTCGCCCCCTGCCCTGCCCTGCCCTGGACTCGCGCCCTACCTTACCTGACCTGACCTAATTGATCACGCTACCTCATAATGTAACATATATATTATATAATGTATAAGTTCCAAAGATGTCCCTGTGATATAGCTTTTACAATTTATAATTGTATGTTTCATTATTTAGTTTATAAGTTTCAAAGATTAACATGTAATATGCCTTCTTTTTTTAGTATATCAATATATATGTTTGTTATAGCCTAAGTAATGTGTATATCTTTTCTTACCTCAAATGAATTGTACAAAAATAAATATGTTTCAATAAATCCTGTCAAACCTACTAAGATAATAAAATAAAACAATAAAACAAACAAAATAAAACAAAGTCATGTCATTGTATTCTTACAATATGATATATTCTATGAATATTTCATATTGTTTGAATACAATGGCATGATCTTGTAAACAAAAAAATGTATCAACAAATTTCTAAACAGTATAAAACCTTCCCCATTACCCCCTGTTGGATTCGATCCCACTACCCTACCACACTTTGAGTTTTCCAGTCCGCGACCTTACCAACCATGCCACAGGAGCTCATATCACTCAAAACTTCGTGTCTACAATCGAAATGACAATATACAAAAAAAAAATGAATTATCCCACCAATTTACGTTTGTAAATTGATGAGATTATCAATTATATCATGCCAAGGTTTATAAAAGTTTGTCTCTGTCAAGAATTAGTAATTATATAACTTTATTCTGTCAAAAATTGCCCAAACACTCAGCAAAATTGCCCCTCTCAGTGTGACTCCAGTCATTATCACACGGTCAAGCGGTCACTGGGTGACCCTTGCTGCTCCCTCCAGCCACAGCAGCTCTCTCTGGGAACACAATTTGTATAAATACAATAATGCATAAAATACTCTTCACAAATATATTTGTATTGTATAATATTGTAAATAATAGTGAATAATAACTGTGTGGGTGTCGAAAATTGCTCAACCATCTTTCTTATGTCTCGCCTACGCCCTTACGCGCGTATATTGGATTATACATAGTCATGACTGTCATACAAATACTTGCAGTAGGTCTCGAATATACATTTAGATTGCATATTACTTGGAAATAAATAAATATAAGTTTTCTGGTGGCAATCTACCATTTCGCAAGTGTAAGGCGACACCAGTCTATATTTAGCTCTATCAAAAAAGGTTAAGCCGATGTTTACTGACCACCCTCGTTCCTGGTCTATAATATAGTACATTATTTACAGTCAATGGCCTACATGTTTCTGTGGTACTTCACATGTGTCTAAAATGCAATGTCTGCTTGCATAAAAATGCAATTCTGAAGTCCATTTATACGTACGACATACGCATGTCTCACTTTCTCTCTCCCTCCATTCCTGACTCATGTTATTGTAGACCTCTTGGTGGCAACGAACACCAGACACCTCCTAGACATAAGGTTCAAAATCCCAAGACATCCATACGCCTGGGGTGCCTCCACAATTATCACACAGCTGCATATGTTTACTGCCTTCACTCTCTCCACGACTCACTCCCTGCCTCCCTCCCACCCACCCACCCCCACCCACCCTTTTAGGCTTCCGTCTGCTAGAAACTCATTGATAATGTGCGTAAATATCGCATGAATTGGTCCGTATGCGGTATATATATTGATATATGGCACGTTTACATACGTACAAGTCTGTATTATAGCATGACAGTGCTCTAAGTACAAGATATAAGTGATATTTATGGCGTAACACACCCTCTCCCCCTTTCATTCCCAGAACAACTCACTCACACCTTGGTTCACGCATAGAAACTCATTGATAATGTGCGTAAATATCGCATGAATTGGTCTATATGCAGTATATATATTGATATATGGCACGTCTACATACGTACAAGTCTGTATTATAGCATGACAGTGCTCTAAGTACAAGATATAAGTGATATTTATGGCGTAACACACCCTCTCCCCTTTTCATTCCCACCCCCACCCACCCTTTTAGGCTTCCGTCTGCTAGAAACTCATTGGTAATGTGCGTAATATCGCATGAATTGGTCTATATGCGGTATATATATTGATATATGGCACGTCTACATATGTACAAGTCTGTCTTATAGCATGACAGTACTCTAAGTACGAGATATACGTAATATTATAGCGCAAACCACACTCTCAGCTCATAAATTGCCGCCAAACCTCCAACCCATCTTCATTCCCGCCTAAAAAGTATTTTATAATTCTCTTATATATTTCAATTTTTGGTCACTATGAGGCATATTCATTGTTATATGGGTGACCTACACACGTATACGTACTCTACATAGCCTAAAAGGGATAAACAAAGGAGATATACGTAATAATACGCGGTAACCCCTCCCTCTCGTTCTATCCCCTGGGCGCGTGAAAATTCGGCAGGGAAATCTCGCCGCTCGATGACAATCTAGCCGCGCGGTGCCATTCGCTCCACATTTTTCAACTACGGACCGTACCCCAACCCCCCCCCAGACATTGTTTGGGGGGTCAAATATATATGGGCCGATGCACGCAAACATTCCCTACACGCTGATGTACTTTTTATCGAAATTGGCAATGGGTCCCAAAATCATCATACATGCGCACAGTATGACCCTGTAAAAAAAACCTGTGCGCCGCAGAGAGGTTAAAAGTCCTTACTATCGTACAAAGCTTTTCTCTATTCTTAATTTATAGCCTACTGAATATTATACATTGAAATGATTCGATATGACGTGAAATAGTAATTGAAGTGTATCAGAGTATACAGGATACATAGTCCAAACAGCTAAAAGGAAAGCAAGTAACAACATAACAAACTTTAACAATTTAAGTTTTATTGGCCTTCAGCTGTCTGATACCTTTACATATTGTCTGTTCGGTCTAGCTTCATTAAGTTAACCACCTCTGAATCAAGATACGTAACAATATATATATATATATATATATATATATAATAACAATCTACTGTAAGAGAAGATAAAACGCTAATTTCCCAGTGTATCCACCCAGCTACTAAAATGAAAAAATCCTCAGTAGGCTACTATTGTGACTCCTGCTATGACAACGAGTCAGAGGTACAATATTGCCCAATACAAAGAGTTCCAACCGTAATATATCAAAGACTCGACCTTCGTTGTAAACATGGTGAGAAGGGATATTGTAAAAGCTTTGGAGGCAATATTGTATGGGATAAATATTATTGTAAAGTTGTTGGAGGGCACATTGTAAAGCTTTGGAGAGTTGGAGGGCACAGTTGAAAGCTTTGTAGAGTTGGAGGGCACAATGTAAAGCTTTGGAGAGTTGGAGGTCACAATGTAAAGCTTTGGATGTTTGGAGAGTACAATGTAAAGCTTTGTAGAGTTGAAGGGCACAATATAAAAGTGTGTAGAGTTGAAGGGCACAATGTAAAGATTTGTAGAGTTGGAGGGCAAAATGTAAAGCTTTGTAGAGTTGAAAGGCACAATGTAAAGCTTTCTAGAGTTGGAGGGCACAATGTAAAGCTTTGTAGAGTTGGAGGGCACAATGTAAAGCTTTGTAGAGTTGGAGGGCACAATGTAAAGCTTTGTAGAGTTGGAGGGCACAATATAAAGCTTTAGAGAGTTAGAAGGAACATTGTAAAACTATTGATATATTATAAAGCTATGGAGGGATCATTGTAAAGCTATTGGAGGGATCATTAAACAGATATTGGAGGGGTCATTGTACAGATTTTGGAGGGATCATTGTAAAGTTATTGGAGGGATCATTGTAAAGATATTGGAAGAAACATAATAAACCTATTAGAGGGATCAATGTATAGCTATAGGAGTTTTATCGCAACGGTATTGGAAGGTTCATTATAAAGCTATTGGAGGGATAATTGTGAAGCTATTGGAGGGATCATTGTGAAGCTATTGGAGGGATAATTGTAAAGATATTGGAAGAAATATAATAAACCTATTAGAGGGATCAATGTATAGCTATAGGAGTTTTATCGCAACGGTAATGGAAGGTTCATTATTAAGCTATTGGAGGGATAATTGTGAAGCTAATGGAGGGATCATTGTGAAGCTATTGGAGGGATAATTGTGAAGCTATTGGAGGGATCATTGTGAAGCTATTGGAGGGATCATTGTGAAGCTATTGGAGGGATCATTGTGAAGCTATTGGAGGGATCATTGTGAAGCTGTTGGAGGGATCATTGTGAAGCTATTGGAGGGATCATTGTGAAGCTATTGGAGGGATCATTGTGAAGCTATTGGAAGGGTCATTGAAGCTATTGGGGTGGACATTGTAAAGCTATTGGAGGGATCATTGTAAAGCTATTGGAGGGAACATTGTAAAGCTATTGGAGGGATCATTGTAAAGCTATTGGAGGGGTCATTGTAAAGCTATTGGAGGGATCATTTTAAAGCTATTGGAGGGATCATTGTAAAGCTATTGGAGGGATCATTGTAAAGCTATTGGAGGGATCATTGTAAAGCTATTGGAGGGATAATTGTAAAGCTATTGGAGGGATCATTGTAAAGCTATTGGAGGGAACATTGTAAAGCTATTGGAGGGATCATTGTAAAGCTATTGGAGGGGTCATTGTAAAGCTATTGGAGGGATCATTGTAAAGCTATTGGAGGGATCATTGTAAAGCTATTGGAGGGATCATTGTAAAGCTATTGGAGCGATAATTGTAAAGCTATTGGAGGGGTCATTGTAAAGCTATTGGAGGGAACATAAAGCTATTGGAAGGATCATTGTAAAGCTTTTGGAGGGATCATTGTAAAGCTATTAGAGGGATAATTGTAAAGTTATTGTAGGGGTCATTGTAAAGCTTATGGAGGGATCACTGTAAAGCTATTGAAAGGAATATCTTAAAGCTGTTGGAGGGATAATTATTATGATATTTGAGGGATCATTGTAAAACTATTGGAGAGATCATTATAAAGCTATTGGGGAGATCATTATAAAGCTATTGGAGGGATCATTATAAAGCTATTGGAGGGTATATTTGTTGTTGCTTGCCTTCCTCTGTACTCCACAAACAATATAATACAAATAATGATGAATTGCTCTATAGGAATATTGGATCTAGGAATAAAAGTAACATCAATCAATCAGCTCAGTATCCATTGAGAGAGAGTACATAGGAGTACAAAGGAAATCAAGCAATAATAGGTCTTGCGACCCCTCTAGGCTGCTTGTTCTCTAAAGCACTGTGGATCAAGTGTCCAAACAGTGGTCTAGCGTGGGTAAGGGAAAATTGGAAAGGGAGCTACTGCCCTGGAACTAATGTCCGTGGTAGGATTAGGAAATGTTAGTAGGGGACAGATGGGTTAGTAACATAACACAGTTATAAGTGATTTTTCGTATATTTCGTAAAAGATAATAACATCTAGTAATTTATATACTCAATAATCCTTGATAAATCATAATTTTATATACTCAATAATCCTTGATAAATCTGAGGGGGAAAAATAAAATTATTGATTTACAAACGCAGTTAGCTGCGGGTTCGAGGCAAGGTATTTATCTAGGCGAAGTTTAAAAAAATCAACGGTGCTGCAGTCTATAACGTCGTGGGAATTCCATTTCACAAGTTGACAACTCAATTGCAGAAGAAATTCATAGATTCGTTTGAGTTAAAAGATTTACCAATAATGTTGCAACCGTTTCCCCGCGTGTAATTAGATTGGTCCATAGTGAAGTACTTATTACAGTTCATAATGTCGATGCCTTTGATGATTTTGAACATGTGAATTAAGTCGCCTCTTAATCTGTGCTGAATTAACCCTCATGGCCCGGGCTGCCTTTCTAAATGACGGAGCTGATATCCGGGCGATCTGGCCGAAAAACGTCTAGGCCTAGGCTACAGTATCTTTGTTATTTTAACTGCTAGAAATTTCCCACGCATCCCTAAACGTAGTGCGGTTTCCAATCTGTAGACTGGCGTTGAGTAGAGCTCTCTAAGTCAACTGGTTCAGTTGTGATGACGATTTCCGTGGAGCGAATTTTACCGCGATGTTGACAATATCGGAGCTCTTCAGACACTAATTTCGTCATATCATACAACAACAACATTGATCCGACGTCTCCTTCTTGTTTTCGGAGGTGCGGTGACGCAATGAACGGCTTTGGTTACATGCGTCAGACGCACGGCGTTCAGACCAAGCTGAATAGGCTTTCAAGCTTACTGTCTGTTAAAAGGACACCCGGGTACCGGCCCATCTGCCGCGGTGTCCTTTTAAAAGGACACCCGGGCTGGAAGGGTTAAAGAAAATACATTTAATTAACTAGACGCTCATCGTATAGTTTGTTCTTTAGGCTAGGTATCGTTTTGGTAACTATGTTGAACTTGAACTCGTTCAAGCTTGTCTATATCTTTTTGCTAGTAAGGGCACCATGATTGAACGAGAGAGAGAGAGAGAAAGAATGCACTAACAGAAGAGTAATGCAGTGCGGAGCATTCAAGCACATTCCCGATTAGTAATTCCTTTGTTGTTCATACACTAACACATGAAGTAAACTCTGGCACCGTTCACTGAGCCTGTGTTTCAAGCTTTTCTTTGGAGTTTGGGTGAAAGCACAATAAAGCACATGGTATTTGAATAACACTTGAGAGGAGTTTGGGGGGGGGGGGGGGGGGTTAGCCATCAGGTGGTGCCAGGCACCTCTTCAAACCTGTACGATGCCTCCAATTTTTTGAGTGACGGTTATTTACACCACCTGAGCATCATGTGTGCCTTCATAGTTCATATATTAGCAACATGTGGCAATTAATGTCATTGTAAGTGAAGTTACAGTGTGATAAGTGCATAGATTCAAGTTTTATAAATGATGACGAGTGGCAAGGCCCGCGCGCGTCCTGGTTACCATGGCCACCGGCGGCCATCTTGGCCCACGACGCGCGCACGTACACAAGGCCAGCTGACTGACGCGTTTTATAGTTAAAATATGAGTTTTACCCAATCATCGTTTTAGGCACTTTTGACTTAGAAATAGGGGTTTTGACATTCTATTTTTAGTTGGGAGAGTGTGAGGTGGTGGTGAAGGCAGGCGTGGGAGAGAACCACGCCGCACTTTTTGTTGTGAAGCAACATGACACCTCTCATCCTCAGCTCATCTCTTCTGACCCCTACGATGGCCTGGCGGAATTTTGAGGAATGCCATAGGGTCCGGGTCATCCTTCTCCTCCTCTTCAACTCTCATGGGGAACAGTGGGGGAGTGATACACACTCTCTGCTCTTTGTTCCAACATCGCGAGGCGACAAGGTAGGTCAGACACTCGCAAAGTCAACGGGACAACTGTCTTCTCCCCTCCTCCCGCACGTCCCTCTCCCCACTCCCCACTACGGCTAGACTTGGGAGTTGTCAAGTATTGCCACTGTTCGGCAACATCATAAGGTATATCCCATACAAATTTTAACCCTCTAGCTACAATAGGACATGAGTAAATAAGCTCGAAAGAGGCGGTGAGATAAGTGGGTAAACTGGCTTTCCCATCCGCCCATCCCCATTCGCGCGGCTGGACTTTGGAGTTGCCGATTACCGCCACTGTTCGGCAACATTATAAGGTATATCCCATACAAATTGGAATCCGCTAGCTACCATAGGACAAGAGTAATCAAGGTCGACAGTGCTGACGCACCCTATGCGGCGCTTGGGTTTAGCGTTACATAACCCGCTGGTACCCAGTGGGTTAAGGAGAAGTATTTGTCTGTGTTTTAAGCCCCTTCTCCTTCATGTTTATCACCATTAGTTTTTAAATTGTAAGACTTTCGCATATTTCCTTAACAATATTAAGATCTTTCGTGCCATTTAGATGTCTACTATTTCCTGGCAAGCGATAGCGTGCCTGAAATTTTCTATCGACATCTGCTCACATTTTTCTCGAAGGGGTTCTTTGGGATGTTTTTTTTGTTCTTTCTTGAAAGAGGTCTAGGGAGCAAAATAAATACATATATTGGCAATAATAAACAAAGAAAAAACGAAATCAAATAACGTCCCCTTAATCAACAGATCCTCATACTCGTTTGTCAGCCTCTCAGACTGACAGGCGCGATTAGCTTCAAATGATACACAATTTCATGATAGGGGTTTCATTATAATTTGTGAATTATTAGCTTCGTCATGTTAAGTACAAAGGAGTGCAAAGGTAAACAACAGGTCATGCGACCCCTCGAGGTTACTTGCCCTCCAAAACACTGCTGTTCCAAGTGTCGCAGCAGTATTTCGGAGAGAATGTGGGAAATATGTGAGAAGGAAGTGCTGCCCTGGGGCTTAGTTCATGGTAGGGGAAAATATGTTAAGATATATTTTGAATTATTGAACAAACACTACAAAAAAGAATATTTATTCAATTACAAATGCAGTCAACCTTGGGTTCAGGGCAAGGTGCTAGTCTAGGCGAACTTTGCAGTCTATGACATCTCGGGAAAGCCCATTCCACAAGTTCACGACTCGATTGAAGAAAAAATTCTTGGATTCATTACAATTGAATGATTTAACCCATGATTTTGCAGCCATTTCCCCGCGTGTAGTTTGATCGGTCAATTGTAAAAATATTTATTACAGTTCATGTTGTCGATGCCTTTAATGATCTTGAAATCTTGAATAAGGTTACCTCTCAATCTGCACTTGTTTAATGGAGATAAATTAGTTCTTAAAGACTTTCCTCGTATGGTTTGTTCCGAAGACAGGGTATCATCTTGGTAACTCTACATTGAACTCGTTCCAATTTGTCTATATCCTTCTGATAGTCAGGGCACCAGAACTGAATGCAGTATTCCAAAAGTGGGCGGACTAATGAATTGTAAAGGGTGAGGATAATGTCTTTTGATTTATGTTCAAACCTATAATTTTGTTTGCCTTCTTAACAACTTCAGCACAATGTTGACTTGGTTTTAAGTTATTGGATATTGTTACAACTAAATCAGTTTCTCTGTCTACACTCTTTAGCTGGGTGCAATTCATCAAGTAGTTTGCTTTTGCATTGCGGTATCCGATATGAAGTACTTTGCACTTATCTTCAATGAAGCACATTTGCCAGATGTTAGCCCATTTTGAAAGCTTGTTTAGATTGTTTTGCATATCTTCAACATGTTAATTTGTCAGTACGGTATTTGCAATTGTTGTGTCATCTGCAAACTTTGAGATTGTACAAGTGAGACCCTCATCTACTGTATGTCGTTAATGCAAATTAGGAAAAGGACTGGCCCCAGCACTGATCCTTGAGGTGCACCACTAGTTACATTGGTCCAAGTTAATGCTTCCCCATTAATAATTACTCTTTGTTCCCTTTCACTAAGTCAATATTCTATCCACTGTAGAACGCCGCCTTGTATTCCAGGTGCTTTTAATTACATCACTATCCGTTTGTGTGGAACTTTATCAAAGGCTTTCTGGAAATCTAAGTATATAATATCTACAGGTTTACTTTCGTCATCTAGATTTAGGATGTCATGGAACAAGTCTAAAAGGTTTGTTATCCCCTTCAGCACCATGACGATTTTTTGCCTTTGATTCTGGCTAAAATATGATGATTCTATGCAGTTTAACTCTTTAACACCTTACGAGCGGCCTATGCGGTTTATTTATGTGTACCGCACAGCGGGGTGTTTTTAGCCAAAATAGGGCTGTTTACGTGATCATTTTCATGCCTAAATAAGACCCAGAACGTAAAACTAGTACCTATCCCTGAAAGGGCATAAACAGAGCTTTCGAATGACACCATAACGATCCTTGTATGATGGATAGTTTTCTTGCAATAACCGTGCAACGCGAGTGCAAAAAGCAGGTAATTCGGTACTTTCAGTACATAATTGAGTATGTAGCGAGTGAGAGAGGGAGGAGGGAGCTGAGATTTGTGTCAGTAGGTTCGCCACGGTGGTCTGGAGCAGTCATACGCTCGCTAGTCTCCTGCCACCACTTGTCTCTCTCTCTCAGCCACATTACGTGCTGAAATTGCCACTCGAGTTATGTCGAGCGCCGCCACATAGTCCAGCTTTATTTAACTCGACTTATGTTGCTCGCCGCTAAATAAGGGTTAAAAGCGTGCATGTTTGTTGACATGACCTAGCTGCTGGGCAGGTATATTTACCGAAAACGAGCTTCATTCCATGCTCTTTTTCATGCATAAACAAGAGCGAAAGCATAATACAATTATATATCCTTGAAAGGGCGATAATAGAGCTATCCAATGACACCTGAATCATCCTTGTTCAACCACAGGTTTTCTTGTAGCGATCGCGTAACCGGAGGTGGAAATACCCTAAAATAAAGTAATTTCCGCATTGTTTTCCTTGTCTCGTGAGGTACAGCGGTAGGGATGAGGCATACTACGTGTCAGAGATGGTCCAGCAGTGGTGTCGAGCGGTTGAAGTCCAGCTATCGTCCTCCCAACGCGCGGACTCTCTCTCAGAGCTCATAATGTCCTCAAAATGGTACCCGTCATATGATGGGCACCGCAGGGGTGGCCAATATTTTCTCGCCCGTCGTATGATGTTCACCATCGGTTAGGTGTTAAGAAGGACCTCTGTTACTAAGAGGGTTTATTGAGATTGTATTTACCCACTTGAGTCGTATAGGTTGAGTATAACCTAAGAAAATTGTCTAATGGTAACCAAAATATGATAAAAATTACATCATGGTGGTGAAGATGTTAAGCAGGAAGGTTTTTTGTGAAAACCATGTTGTGTGTCATTTAGTATGATAATTTCCTCCAAGTGATTAACGAGTCTGTTTCTTAGTATTGTTTCTAGTATCTTGCATACTACTGAGGTCAAGCTAATTGGACGATAATTGCTAGGCAAAGATTTGCTACCTTTTTTAAAAATTGGTGTTACGTTCGCAAGCTTCCACTCAAAAGGTATTTCACCGGTTTCCAAGGATTTGTTAAAGATCAGCGTCAGGTGTTTGGATAGCTCGCATTTTGCTTCTTTAACCCTTCCGACCCGGGCTGCCTTTCTAAATGACGGACCTCGTATCCGGGCGATCTGGCTGAAAATCAACAAAACTAAACTAAGGCTAATCTCGCTTAATATATTACCTACATTAATGAATGATATATCAAAATGTGCGCCTTACCTTGCCACGTAGAATGGCATTGAGTAGAGCTCTCTAGCTTAACTGGTTCCGGAGTTATGGTGATGGAAGTGGAGGTAACTTTTTCCGCGTATTTACCTCGGCGCGTCCGAACACTCAACCGCGCCCTGGCTACGACGCCCAGTTGCACTCGTCGGTCCACCCGTAATTATGCCGGGAAGCGATTTGATAGTGTTTTATTGTTTATTATGCAATTTATTATAGTTATTATGTTATTTTCACTCAATAAAGTTATTTTCATGAAGTTATTTGTGTCTCTGTCACTTATTACTTAGTTTTATTATTATTATTATTATGATTATAGTGTCACTTTCACTGGACTTTGATAGTTGATGGTGTCATTTTCACTTGTATGTATTGTTAGGTAAGCTAATAATATATAGAGTGTCACTTTCACTTGTTCATATTGTTATGAAGGCACTTATTATTACTTATGTGTGTCTCTTTCACTTATACTTAGTTTATTATTATTATAGTGTCACTTTCACTGGAGTATGATAATTGATAGTGTCATTTTCACTTTTATGTATTGTAAGGTAAGCTAATAATATATATAGTGTCACTTTCACTTGTTCATATTGTTATGAGGGCACTTATTATTAGTTATTTGTGTCTCTTTCACTTTTATTTATTATTTTATATTATTCTTAGCCTACATTTTAGTGTCACTTTCACTGTTATTGTCACGGGCACTTCAAAATTGTTGGAGAGTGTGAAAGTCATTTAAGCACCGTCCAGCACACAGTGCCACTTTACACTCGAGGCATTGCCATGTTGTTTTTTTTACTTTGTGGGGTCTGCGAGTTGTGTGGCTGCAGACATGGCACCTCTTCTGGCTTCTAACCCGACTACCGGGTGCATTCAAAGGAAGGGGGTTGAGCTGGTGCCTCCTGAAGAAGTCGGCACACCCCGTTCTGTCCAGCTGGCCTGGTCCTTGTAGTGGTCTCCCAGGTTCCACATGCTTAGCCAGGAGCTCAAGTATCACCTGCTTGTGGAACTTCCGCAGGGACTTGTACTTCGGGGCTCTTGGAGTCCTCAGACAGTAGATGTTGTAGGCATTGAGGACCGACATATCTACCGTATGCAGGATACATTTCTTGTACCACCTGCAAGATGTTCGCAGGCAGTCGATGAAGCCCATCTGCATGTCGGACTTGTCGACGAGGCGCATATTTAGGTTGTAATCCAGGACAGCAGGTGGTTTCTGGACGGGGTTCTTGGTTCTTCGGTCCACCTTCCCTGTGGAGACCATCTCGGCCTTGTGGCATGTGGTGAGGAGGTTGACCTTCCGCTGGTCATGCCAGTGGATGGAGAGGATGGGGCCACTCTTCTTGTGGAAGATGTCCGTCTTCTTCGTCTTGGTTGGGTAGCCTGGCATGCCCTTCCTCTTGGCCTTGACTGTGCCGACAGTTCCGGTCTTGCGGTCATGGAGGTACTTGGTCAGGATAGGCGATGTGTAGTAGTTATCTGTGTAGAGGATGTGGTTGTTATGGAGGTGCCTCTCCATCATCTTCTTTACTACAGCGCCGCCAAAACCAATGAGGGGGTCAGTCTCAATTTCTCCACCCCTGCCGCTGTAGACCACAAAGTACCGCACATACCCCGTCTTGCAGTCGCAGAGGACGAAGAGCTTGATGTCGAAGCGGTGTCTCTTGGACGGGATATACTGTCGGAAGTGCAGCCTACCACGGAACAGGACCAGAGACTCGTCGAGGCACATCTTCTGCAAAGGAATCAGGTAGGTGGTGAACCGATGACGTATCATGTCATACAGCTTCCTGAGCTTCCATAGTGTGTCGGTAAGGTGGACATGCATGTTGTTGGTCAGGTGGAGATAGGAGAGGATGTCAAAGTACCTGTCCCTGGACATGTACTTGCCAAATGCTGGAGTCGTTATGAGGTCGCCAGTGATCCAGTAGTCGGCCAGAACGTGCTTCCTTATATGTGTCATCAGCATTGTGAGTGCCAAGAACACATATAGTTCTGCCACAGAGGCAGCTCTCCATGCCACCATCTTGGCACTGGTCTTCCTGCCAAGAAAGTTGGCACAGATGTCATGCTGGTTGTTGGTCTCCTCGACGAGGTATTCCATGACTTCATTGTCATAGAAGCCACAGAATCGTTCACTGGGGGTAGAATTTTAGCCACAGGAATATGCTGGTGACAACACGGAACCCATCTGTACCTCGTCAAAGGCAGTACAATCTGGCTCAAAATCAGCCCCATCTGTCCACACAAACAGGTCGGATGCTCGAGCACGTGCAGGTGCAGCAGGCACACGCCCTGGCACACGCCCTTGGCAACGCGGACGCCCTGCACGCCCACGCCCATGCCCACGCCCAGGGGCATCGGAGTCGGCACGCTGACCACGCCCACGACCTCGCCCTCGAACTCGTCTTGTCGGGACTTCCTCCTCTTCCACATCCTCTTCGTCGTCCTCCTCCTCCTCCTCAGGCGACGTCAAGTCATCTGGGGCAATGTTGAGGTCGTCAGCATCCTCCTCAGGAGACAATTCGGGAGAAGAAGTGACCGGGCGTCGGCGGCGTGGGGCGCGGGAGGCTACGGGAGGTTCAACAATGGGAGCCTCAGCCTCGGGAGTTGGGCTCCTTTTGCGGCGAGCCGAGGGCTTAACCGCAGCAAATAATGCTCTATGATGCGGGGCCGTGGTGGCACACTGTGGGAGGACAATGCCGCCCCACTAGTACCACTTGTAGAGGCCCTTTGCACATCCTGAGGGCTATGGGTGACTCGCGCGGCGTCCCGGGTCAAGGCGTCGGGACAAAGGAATGCGGGTGGTTGTTAGCCCAGGGTCGGCGTCACTATCACTATCTTCGCCTTCCCTAGCTTTTTCTGTTGCCCTGCGTGCTTTCTTGGCTGCACTTTTCACTAAAGATTGTTTGTAAAAGTATTTGCCCACTTTCAAGGGCGTACGGAAAGGCACAGGGGAAGGTCCTGGGCTCGGGCTAGGGCTAGGCCTAGGCGAGGGGGTAGGCCTAGGTTCTAGCACACTTGGAAGTTCAATAGCACCTTCCTGAAATACTTCCAGATCAGGATCATCACTACTGACTCCCCCCTCAAATAAATCCACATTGTCGTCGTCTCCAAAACCAACGAAATCGTCATCTTCGCTTGCACTTATAAATTGTTCTTTATCCACCAAGCTTTCGCCACTGCTCAATTCAAGGTCAAAAAGTTCTCGCTGTATAGCACTATCACTCAACAAACGTTTCACTTTCTTTCGTTGAGCTTTCTTCTTGGTTGCAACAGGCGTCGAAGTTGCGAGCGGGGTAGCAGTGGGGCGCGCGGGAGGTTGCACCGAATCGGATGCGTCGGAATTCATTATTTCACTATAACTCGCCATGGCGGCTACGTAGGAACTGATAACGGTAGTAGTTGAGGCTTGGTGGCGCTGCGATCGCCCCTACAAAGTCATTTTGGCCGCGCGCATTTCAAAGCACGCTTTCAAGCACAGGGATTTTAAAAAGACACCCGGGTACCGGCCCATCTGCCGCGCCATCCTTTTAAAAGGACACCCGGGCTGGAAGGGTTAAGTACTTTAGGAGAAATTGTATCGTGTCCAGGTGATTTGCTTTCATTGATGTTATCTAAACATCTCAGTACCTCTGCCTCAGTAATGCTAATATTTCTAAGAACTTCCAAATTGCTTGTCTGTACTGGCGGTACTGTAGATATGTTACTTAGGTCGTCTGATGTAAAGACTGATGCAAAGAAGTTGTTGAGAGTATTACTCATTTTGGCATCTTCATTGGTAAAATCTCCATTTTCATCTACCAAGGGTCCAATCATTGAAGTCACCACTTTCTTCTTCCTGATGTAACTGTAGAATTTTGTTTGTGTTAGCCTTGCTTTTATTAGCAACTTGTAACTCCAAAGTGTTTTTACTTTGTTTAATTAACCTTTTGGATTTACGTCGTAGGTCTCTGAAGGCCTGTCTATTTTCATCGTTATCGGAAGTTCGTAATCTCTCATGAGCATTCTTTTTAGCGAGTAGACATTCAGTTATTTCTGTATTCCACCATTTAGGTTGTTATTATGTGCAGATCTTCGTTTGTCTATGGTATGCACTCGCATACTGCGTTCGTGTGAATTTCTGTGAAAAATAATGCTGAGTTTATGGAAATTTGCTAGCTTGAAATTTGAAACTATCTCATTGCTGGTATTGAGTTTATTACTATTAAATTTTATACTGAAAGTGATCGTACGGTGGTCACTATTGCAGGATTCATCACCAACAGTCACGTTTTCGATCAACTTTTGTTTTTATTGCAAGTACAAGGTCAAGAACATTATTACCGCAGGTTGGAGATTGAACAAATTGATGAATGGAGCTTTCTTGTAGGTTGGCATACAGATCGCATCCGGAGTGTGAAGTAAGAGTGTCGCCCCACTTGGTCACTGGTAAATTAAAGTCGCCAAAAATTATAATATCATGTATGTTACTTATTTCTGCAATTTGCTCGTAAATTCCTTGGTCGGTTTGCACTGATTGGGCTGGAGGCCTGTATATTAATACTAGGATTATCTTTGTTCCTTTATTAGCACATAAGATAAATCAATATTTACTATTTGAGGCTTTGACAAGAAAATTGGGCTAAGACTTTCTTTGATGATAAATATTACGCCTCCTCCATTTTTATTAACTCTGCTTTTCTCAAACGTTACATAGCTGGGAAGTGAAAACTCTGCTAAAAGTCTCTGTCTTCCGTATTTAGCCAAGATTCTGTTATGCCGATTACATCAACATTTTCTGTAAACACGAGATCCTCTAGATCTGAAAATGTATTGTGTATACTTCGAGCGTTCACGTAGAAGACATTTAGAGATGAGGTTCTTGATATAATTTGATGCTCGCCACATGTATTTGATGCTCGCCACATGTATTTGATGATTTTGCTTGTCTTGGGTTTGTATTTTTCTGAGATTCAAGTTGTCCTCCCATTCTGATGACTGTTGGCCCCGTTTTTTTTAATGAAGGTTCTTTACAGCATCATTCAGCAACCAGCCGAACCGGGCAGCTCCTACCGGGTTTAGGTGGACACCGTCTCTTAAGAACAAATGTTGATCTGGTAGAAATGATCCATAGTGTTGATGAAGCCGATGTTTTCTTCCCTGCAGATGTTGGCAAGTTGACAATTTATATTCGTGGCTGTGGACCAGAAGAGATTCTTTGCGTTAATCTGGGGAATGATGCCTGAGATGATGATCCTACTAGATTTACCTGGTACATCTTGATAAGCTGCTTGTATTTGTTCAAGAGTTCTTCTGATCGTGTGCGCTGGAGGTCATTCGATCCGTCCAGGTTCGTATAATTACTAATTAATTTCATGGCATTGAAATTAGATCTTAGTTGATTTACTTCGCACTATTTATTTTATATATATTTATATTGTTGTGTCTGTCTTTATATAGTATGTCTTTAACATTTCTGGATCCCCATTCTCTTCCTCACAATATTCTGTCAGTTTTACATACACTCAAACATTAGTCTAATATTCTCCAGTTATTAATTTGTTAGTTAGACATACTTTTGATATTCGTCTCTGTTGTTATCAGAAATATAACTAATTATCTATTATATACTAATGATCTCTCTCTCTCTCTCTCTCTCTCTCTCTCTCTCTCTCTCTCTCTCTCTCTCTCTCTCTCTCTCTCTCTCTCTCTCTCTCTCTCTCTCTCTCTCTCTCTCTCTCTCTCTCTCTCTTTCTCTCTCTCTCTCTCTCTCTCTCCCTCTCTCTCTGTGAGTGTATGTGTTAAGGGAGGGGGGGATATTTAATGTCTAAATACACAAATTGAATTATACCGTATTAAAACAATGATAATAAAACGAATGATAAGCAAGTACAAAAGAGTACAAAGAAAGTCGAGCAATAGCAGGTCTGGTGACCCCTCGAGGCTGATTGCACTCTAAATCACTGCTGCCCAATATGTCGTACAGTGAATCAGAGTGGGTATGGGAAAAAACGAAAGGGAAGTACTGCACTATGATAAAACAAATGAAGAATTGCTATATACAAATTCACATTAACCCCTTCTGTTCCGGCGACGTCTTGTTAACTTTATTCTGGCTACTATTTAGACAATTTTATCCAGCAATTAACAGACTTCGAATGATCTCACTTAATCTCTTTTACTACCACAGATCCTTCTTAAACTGCAAAGAATCATCTAAATATAGCTAGAATAATATTAAAAAGACTTTGCCGGTACAGAGAGGGCTAACGTCAAATAGATATCAACTTAACTTCCTATCCAAGTTCTTTGAAATAAACTATATTCCTCAATTGCCAAAGTGGTGACTAAAACGTTTAAAGGGAGGTAGTTCCTTCTTCTGGACCCCCTCTTCCCTCATGTTTAGCCCCATTAGTCCTGAAATGTTATGATGTTCGATACATTTATTTGGCAATATTAAGACCTCTTGTGCCATTTAGGTGTAAAAAAAAAAAAATCCTAGCGAGCGATAGCTAGCCTGTAATTGTGGAGAAAGTGGCCTTCGGCCGGGACAGATATGCACATGTATCATTTGCCGGTCAGTCATCTTACATCAGAAACTTTACAAACGGAGTTCCGCAAGCATTCGTCTTGTCGCCCTCACTATTCAATCTATACATGCATGATCTACCCACACCCCACGCACCCCAAATACATATAGCTTCCTACGCAGACGACATAACACTCACATGTACACACCAAGACTCAGACACAGCAACACGTCTCCTTCAACCCTATCTCAACACACTACACGACTGGTGCACTACAAACAGGCTCAAATTAGCCCCAGCTAAATCCACAGCACCCTCGTCACAAGCTGGACAGCCGAACACAGAAATGCCCCACTCCTTACCATAAACAACACACCCATAACACACACACGCGCACACACACACACAATCCTAGGTGTAACATATGATACTTTAATGACATTCAAATAACATATCACAAACACCAAAATTAAACTGACACCCAGATTTAACGCACTCAGGTCACTTGCCCATACATCATTGGGACACAACAAAGAAACTACCACCACAGTCTGCAAATAATATATAAGATCAGTGATGGAATATGCAAGCTCTGCCTGGGCTTCTAACCTAGCTGAAACACATCACAAGACCTTACAGACCATTCAAAACAAAGCCCTAAAAATCATCACAGGCTGCACAGCTACTACAGCTTACAGATCACCTACATCAAGAAACCAAATTCCTCAGAGTCAAAGACCACCTGGACATAAGAGGCACTCAATTCTTGGCTGAAGCCTCCACAAACTAACACCATCCAGTACACTACATGGCAGCATACCCACATACACCAAGGAACATCAAAACAACATCCAGTACACGATATCACACACAAATACTGTCACCTCTCCCTCCCTGCCCACCCCAAACCAGCTTCCAGAAGCACATCTATACTCATATCACTCGCTGATCTATCCAATCACTCAAATACAACACGTAACTGCATGAACGACCTCCCGAAATCCATCCCTTCGAGTCCTCCCTTCTTCGGGAGGACAGAGTCCACCTGGACAGACTAAGATGTGGGCACCTTCCAGCTCTTCCGAGCTATCAGATGAGACTGGATGACTCTGTCGGTGACGCCTGCTCAGGATGTAACACAGCACCCCATACTATTAAACACATCATAGAAGACTGCATTCCACACAATCACTAACGCCAACAACATAATCTACATTCCTTGAGAGCCCTGTGGGAAAGCCCGATCTCGACTAAGGCCTTCCTTAGGGACTCGGGGCTGTTCGGCCAGACAGCCTAGGGAACGAAAACAACCACAATAACTGTGAGGCCTTTTCGATCTGCTTTCCCTCGGGTTCACAGGCAAAGGAAGGGTTTTCACATTTGCTTTATCTAATATTTTTTTAAGACCGGATTTTACATTTCTACGTGGCAAGCATTCCCGAGTAAAAATATTCAATAACACTTACGGACATATCAGTGGGGAAATATTGTTTATGGTCTCGTTCCAGCCTTGGGAGTGAGACATGTGAAGCTGCAACCAGTTTTTACCATCTTTCCTTCGCATATATATGGAGCTGCTTCGCCTTCGTGCTTCACTGTCTCATCCCCAAGACTCGGACCCTCACTCTCAGAATGCCAGTTATTGAATGCTTAGCAGCGTTCGAATATCTATTCCAATTTTCAGACCAATTAACCCATTCAGTACCGGTGACATTCTTCTCATTATATTCTGGCAACTATTAGACGGTTTTAGTCAGCTTAGGAAGAATGTCTACCCGTTAAAAAATTACAGTCTATCTCTTTTAATCCTTTTAGCTACCTTATATCCTTCCTAAGCTTCATAAATTCGTCTAAATGCACCTGAAATATAACCAAAAATACGTCGCCGGTACTGTAAGGGTTAAAGGTTAAAAAGTGAAGGTGTCTCTTTCTAATGTTAACCCTGACACTAATTAATGATCACTCCAAGCCAAGGTTACCAAATCAAGTTCGCTAGATAGTAAATACATGCCGAAAATCCCTAGAATATTGTCGCAATCTGTGCAAGATCGCTCTATAATTGCTAGAATAATGCCACAATCTCTACAATATCGGTCTATAATTGCTAGAATAATGCCACAATCTCTACAATATCGGTCTATAATTGCTAGAATAATGCCACAATCTCTACAATATCGGTCTATAATTGCTAGAATAATGCCACAATCTCTACAATATCGGTCTATAATTGCTAGAATAATGCCACAATCTCTACAATATCGGTCTATAATTGCTAGAATAATGCCACAATCTCTACAATATCGGTCTATAATTGCTAGAATAATGCCACAATCTCTACAATATCGCTCTATAATTGCTAGAATAATGCCACAATCTCTCTATAATTGCTAGAATAATGCCACAATCTCTACAATATCGGTCTATAATTGCTAGAATAATGCCACAATCTCTACAATATCGCTCTATAATTGCTAGAATAATGCCACAATCTCTACAATATCGGTCTATAATTGCTAGAATAATGCCACAATCTCTACAATATCGCTCTATAATTGCTAGAATAATGCCACAATCTCTACAATATCGGTCTATAATTGCTAGAATAATGCCACAATCTCTACAATATCGCTCTATAATTGCTAGAATAATGCCACAATCTCTACAATATCGCTCTATAATTGCTAGAATAATGCCACAATCTCTACAATATCGCTTTAAAATGGCTCAAATTTCCAAAACATCGCTAAAATTTATGTCACTATACGTAAGTTGCCTTTAGATGCATTTAAGTACATTCGACCAAAAATCAATCTTTACACTGGTGAGCTGTAAATAATCTAGTGTGAACGGAATACATCGGGTGAAACATACGTCTGTGAGGTATTATCATAAGATTTCGACCCACTTCCAGAATGTTTCGAGCATTAGTGTAAAGATAGTTTTTTGGTTGAGTTTACCTCTAGATCTAGCGGGAAAGTAGGTGAATTGTCAATACTGCGTCCAGGTAACCTACGAAGTATCAGTAATTGTTATTAGTCTCACCATCACTGAATCACACACTGTTAATTAACCCGTTCATGATATAATACGCATTTATTTTATGTTTCCTGACTATTAATATACTATTTTGTTCAGATTAGGAAGTGTATATGGAAGTCAGAGGTTTAATAGAGAGAGTCTTTAACCTTTTAATTCCCACAGATCCTTTCTAAGCTGTATGAAATCGTCTATTGATAGCCAGAATAAATTGTCAAAACGCGTTATGATCCTCAAAGTGTTAAGCTTGGCACATAAAGTCCCTGCCGAAGCTGAAGATTACACATTGATGATAACTCAGTGCACTGGAATATGATCAAGCGCTGATTACTTGTGTTTGAAGTATAATTGGTCAGGTCTCTAACGTTGAATCAGGTGGCCAGGAATTCGCTTAACCCTTTCACTACCGAGGATGTTTGGGGTTATATTTCAACTATGTTTAGACGATGTTGTACAGTTTAAGAAGGATCTGTGGTAGCAAAATGGGTTAGGTGACATAGTTCGAAGCCTGTTAGTTGATGGAGGTCCTTTTGAAATTGAATAAAATCGTCTAATAGTAGCTAGGATAAAGTAAAAAGACGTCACCGGTAAAGAAGGGGTTAATAGTTTGGTTCCTTGTGTTTCCCGTAGGATTTTCCTGCTAAAATTGATGTTATTGTTTTATTGGGAACCTTTGGGTGTGAGATATTGACAAATAATGGGGTTCAAATTGTTCAACCCCCGGTGGGGGCCCCCCTCAATTCCGGGCGCCCCTGGAATGAATCCAACACATATCTTCGCTAATATTGGACCAATTTTAATGATCTTATATAGTGTCGTTTTGTGGGGTTTTGATGACACTGAGTTGATTAATAATATTTTGGAAACGACCGGAAGTGAACAAAATTGACTTATGGTTTTAATGCTAAAATAACATTGAACATTTGGCGAAATAAAGTGTATCGATAAACTTGGTTACGTCTTATATCATTCATATGTTATAGAGGATGGACATATCAGCAATGCTATAATTTTTGCAACTACATTTTTCTTTCAAGAGTTATGTACACTTCAGGAAATAGAAAACACTTCATTTTGTGGGTTTTTCACATATCTTAAAAGACATTGTGGAGTAGTTATGTGGACTGTAGGAAAAGAAAACGCTTGTTTTACACATCTTGAAATAATCGTCGAATCAAGTATGTATTCCTACTTTTAAAATAATGCTATTCAATGACAACGAATTGAATTATACCAGCAATATTTATTTTTAAAGGATCAATTTTCATCAAATGACAAAGTAGAACCACAGAAAACCATTGCAATAACTTAGAAGTTCATGACTTAACAACTGTCAATGTCTTAGTGCCTTAATACTGAATGTTCTGCGTCACACATAATCACACATGGAAACAACTGAAACAAAGTTACTGAAACTACATAGCCTGAATAAATTCGTCCATCAAATGCCTCTTCATTAATTTCACCGAATTCATAGAACCAAGTGATTCCTTTTCATATTCGTCCATCCCATCTTACCGGTATATCTTTCTATCATCATACATAATACAGCCACATCATGACAAATTCACTTTGTAAAATAGCATAGGAGAAGCAAAAACATCGCAACAACTGAGTAGTTCATGACTAAACAACTTCTCTTGTTCTATCTATCTATTGCCTGACGCCGTGATCCCCGAAGGGGTGGCCACGAACGAACCGCCCCCATGCACCTCTGTCCCCAGTCAGTCGACGCCCCTCCCCCCAACCAGCACCGCCTTCGTTCATGTACTTCCTCACTCCATCCTTCCACCTCATATTCGGTCTACCTCTCCCCCTCTGTCCCTCCACCTCGCTCTCGTACACCCTCTTAGTCATTCTCTCGCTTTCCATACGTTCCATATGGCCGAACCATCTCAAGTTGTTCCTTTTCACACTTTCCAGCACATCTACCTCCACACCACACCTCCTTCTTACTTCCTCATTAGTCTGTCTATCCCTCCATGTAACTCCGCACGCACTCCTTAAGTAATTCATTTCCACTGCTCTCACTCTTGGTCTGAGTCTCTCAACCAACGTCCATGCTTCGCTTCCGTAAGTCAGTGTCGGGATTACCACACTGTCATGCAAGGACTTCTTCACTTCCATACTGACCACCCTATTTCTTGTTACTGCTTTTAGCGTTCCTACAACCCTCTTCCCCTGTTGTACCCTCTCCCGCACCTCTTCATCCATAGTCCCATCTTTACTCAACACACTGCCCAGATACTTAAAAGAGTTGACGATCTCCATAGCCTGACCGTTCAGCTTCACCTCACACTCTGTGACTTCACCCCTTTCGAAGACCATAACCTTGCTCTTCCCCGTATTTACCTTCAAATTCCGTTTTTCGCACACTGTTCCAAACTCATTTACCAGACCCTGCAACTCCCATTCATTATCACTCATCTCTTGTTCAGGACCTTAATACTGAATGTTCTGCATCATATACATAATCACAAATGAAACACATTTTCTGAACCTACTTAACAAATATAATACATTTTTCATTGAAAGTACTCAACAAATAAAGTAAATTATTTCAGCAACTGCATTTTCATTAATTTTACCAAATTCAAACAAACAAATGTTTTACACTCAATAATCTAATATGACATCATCATTCCATCATACATAAAATAGTCACATTCAGATAATCTTAACAAATTAGCACATCGTTAGAAGTTATTTGTAATGAAGAATTTACTCATTGTCATCATCATCATCACGATCATCATCATTTGAAACATAGCTGATCACATTTCCACAGTCACTGACGTAACATTTACAAAGTGGAGGGCATGGGAGGCCATTTCTCAAACAACTGCATCTATTTTTGCAACCGGTTTTGCATGCACATTTTGTCAGCTCGATTACAGCTTGAGGGGCTGGCAGTTTCAGACATCTCACTGGAAGATAGACTCCATCTCTGACACTCCAACCATTGTCTTCAATGGGAGGTAGGTCTGGACAGCTCGAATGGTAGGACTTGTCACGCATGGAAATGTAATTTGCCCGAGTGATATAGGATAGTAAAGCAGCTCGAGTGGGTGGAAGCATCTCTCCTTCCAAATTCTTTTGAGCAGAACAGTTTCCATCTCAGTGCTGGTAAGTTTGTGGGACCTTTTGGACAATACACACGACATACAAATTCTTTCGAACACTTGAATTGTCGAGGTAGATCATTATTGATCATTTCCATTTTGACATCACCTTCACCAAGCTCCCGAAAGCAGTCGATGATAAAGTCTCCTTCATCCAACTTTAGGTAAGCAGTAATCCACGTCTTCTTGGAGATACCAACAAATGTTCCGCCCCAGTCGGCACCAGAAAAGTTGTGAAGCCCTATGAGCCCTTGACACTTTTGACGTCCAATCACTTGCACTCGCTCGATCACATCAACTTCTCGTTGCTCTGCACCTTTATCAGTCAAGAACTTTAGGCAATTTTGAGGTCAAAGTCGATCGCGAGAAACCAGGTCGAGGAGAAGTATAAGGACATCAGTATCGGGTGACCACACACAAATTTCTCGTTCAGTTGTCTCATTTGTCGAAGCCAGAACTTGGTGAGGTATCAGCGTATCAGCTTCTTCATGGGCCTGAACTTCTTCCCAATTACGGCCCTTGATTGTGTTTTCATATACAACAACCAACTTGACCTTTTTTACCAAGAGACACACGCTCAATACAACAAGAAGTCAATTCTTTTATCATTGCGGGGTTTGTTTATTAATCTTTTGTTGGGGGTGGCACCCTCGTTGCAGACAATACACACACCGTTTTTGTCTGACAAGTCTGGTGGGTGTTGTACATCCATTCTCAGTCACCTGAAAAGATACATAAGTTTTTTGAAAAAGTGCATCTATAGTCTATTATGACCCTTAACTAGTATCAGCATGATTGCCACGGTCGTACTGTCATACCTGAATATTAACACAAAAATTGCACAATAATGTTAATCTTTTTGCTACCAAAAAGACATCATTGATGTTATTTATAACTGTAAGTCGATTATTGCCACTTCTGGCTGTGTCAAAAGTGTCAGGAATCTACTCAGCATCAATAACCCTAGAAACAATTAAAAAATCACAAAAATCAGCTCATTATTAGCTGAGATTTGCGAAGGAGTCAGTTCAAGGGGGTACTGTAATTGAAGGGGCCCCCAGTGGGGGTTCGGGGGTCGGAAAATTTGAACCCCATCATTTTTCAATAGTCCGATGCTAAATCAACTAAAAAAAGCAATGCAATACATTTTAGCAAGCAAATCCTAAGGGAGCTATTTTTGTGACATAAGGAACAACACCTCGTTTTTTTTTCTCTCTCTCCCTCTCTCTTTGGCTTGTATCCATTTGGCCCCATTCAGCCTATTGTTTTTAGACGATTACCCCCATCCAGGTGTCAATATTTTCCTGGCGATCGGTAGCGAGCCAGCATATATTTATTTGTTTTTGACAGCAAGCTAAATTTGTATTTTTTTGTTTGATAGAACAATTTCTCCGGCAAAGCCGGATTTCTCCATACAATTGTGGCTCGCTATCGCTCGCCAGGAAGAAATCTACACCTGGATGGGGATAAACGTTTTAAAACAGTTGGCTGAATGGGGCCGAATGGATAAAAGCCAGAGAAAGAGAGAAAAGGAGAGATAGAGAAGAAAAAAAACAGGTGACCCCCCCTTAAGAGCCTTGCCTATATATTGCACTGTTAAGCTCAATGCTAGTTTGTGCAAATCCCTTTAGTTTTCCAGAGGAGGATTACCAATACCATTTTCCAGATAATTACTATCATACCAGTCTGCCGTACAGCAGGAACGCGTTCAATCTGTTTTGCTATGTGTATGAAGGAGAACAAAGGCAAATCTGAATGCAACAAGTGTCTCCCCAAAAATTGGAAGAGCGACAGTCACTATTTTAAAAGTGTTCTTTGTTGGTATATTGGGAACAAGTGTGGTGTGCTTGTTCAGTGTAATTAAATGAATAGGAGGAGGAGGTATTTGTGAGAGCTAGCTGGAATTATCTGTGTATGTGATACATAAACACAAAACAGTGAGGGAAGCCAGACAAATGAAACAAGAGTTCCAGCAGCTCCTTATCACATACCTATGAGGCCAACAATCTCCCCAACACATACCTTCAGATGTCAGAGGTCCACCACAGAAACCCATACCGTCCTGCCTTAAAACAATAATCTATGTTATTATATTCTACCTCTCAGCCAACCATTAATCCTTATCCGCACCAAAGGCGGTTACGTCTTCATTATCTCCTTCAGTACTGATGACGTCCTTTCCTTTACATTCTGGTAACTATTGGATGCTTTATATAGGCTTAAAAGGGATCTCTAACCAATAATAGGCTACAAACTGCCTCATTTACTTCTTTGAGCTACCACATATCCTTCCTAAGCTGAATTTAATCGTCTAATAGTGTCCAGACTATGATGAAAAGGACTTCATCGGTACTGAAGGGGTTGATTGGTGAAAGAGAGATGGTCAATCCTTGGCAGAAATTACCTACTGAAGGATTAATACTGTATGTGCATAGCTGTTCAAAGTCCAAATACCAGCAGACACAACATTTATCTGCACCTGATGAGAATCTACAATTAATCTGAGGTAGTTGATGGTTCGTTACAGAAAAATGGCAATCACCTATAGATATTGTAATGCAAAGTTCAATTATGTTAAGGTTACTTCAGACTCGTGCAGTTGTAGAAGGAAAAACATACAAATCAAAGTTAAAATATGCCACTATAATTATATCAAAGTCTCGCAGATTATGGGAGAAGAGAATATGTGGCAAGGTCAATATTGGTCGGGACTGTACACATAGCTCTATCGTCTAATTTCCGCGAGAGAGGTGGTCGATCGCGCCCGGAATTGTAATAAGAGAATGTCTATATGTCGGACACTTGGGGCCACTAGTTTCCCACCTCACAGATAGGTGGGGACACTATAGGGTATAGGGGAGGAGGACAACTAAACTCGGGTTTATCAATACGGTCCGTTCTTGTGTCATTTTGAAGCTATTTTTGCCTAGTTTTCGGCAAAATACACTTCATTTAATGCAGATGCTTGATTAATCATTCAGGAGTGCCTGAATATGCCCTAAATAGCCCAAACATAGCCGCAGCCAAAGGGTTAATGGACAAATATTATAGTACTGTCTTTGTATTATCAAAATGCCAATTTTTCATAATTAACCCCTTACGAGCGGCCTAGGTGGTCTATTTGACCGTACCGCCCAGCGTTTTTTTGTTTACCCTAAATAGGGTTGTTTATGTGATCATTGTCATGCCTAAATAAGACCCAGAGCGTAAAACAAGTATCTATCCCTGAAAGGGCGTAAACAGAGCTTTCCAATGACACCCAAACCATCCTTGTATAACCACTGGTTCTCTTGCAACGATCGTGCAACATGAGTGCAAAAACCCTGTAATTAGGTAATTTCCCTACATAATTCCCTGTGTAGCGAGTGTGAGAGGGGAGGGAAGGGTGGGATTCACTTCAGTTGGTCCACCGCGGTGGTGGTGAGGGGTCATACAGTTGCTAGGCTCCTCACACCGCTCAGCTCTCTCTCTCAGCAACATTACGCGCTGAAAATGGCGCACGACATAAGTTGTGAACCGCCACTTAGTCCAAATTTATTTCAGACGACATAAGTTGGCGACAGTTAAGGGTTAACAACATAATTTGCTCACAAATCTGAGTTATAGTTTAGTAATTAATATGAGGATATGACAATTTCCCGACAGCTGTAAATAAATTGATTATATTAGGATGCTGTGCCTCTATGCTCATTATTTTCAAAATTATATTTGGTATTATCCTTATTGTTATCAGTATTATTATCATCCGAATTATTCTAATTATTACAATTTTATTTTAATTTAAAAATTGACCATTACATTTGTTATCTTATACATCATTATTATCAACATTACTATAATTTTGTTGTCATCATTTTAATTATCTTTAACAGCTGCAGCTCAGTCGTCAACTTCATGATTATTTTAATTATATTTGTTTTAGTTTCCTCCCTAGACCTCCATCAAGCTTTAACAAAAACACCCCCAAGACCTTCCTTCGAGACAAAGTTTCCTTTTTGCGATAGAAAATTATCCCAGCTGAGGGCAGGTTTCTCTCAAATTACAGGCATGCTATCGCTCGCCAGGAAAAATAATTGACACGTAAATGATACAAAAAAGTCTTAACATTGAGAAAGAAATGGGCAAAAGGTCTTAGCATTGCCAAACTAATGGGCCGAACGTCTTTACATTTGAAAAGTAATGGGGTAAACCATGAGTGAGAAGTGGGTCAGAAAAAAACCCATTTCCCCTTAAGCGGGCCCCTTACAAATCAATAATATAATGTGGGGCTGAAGTAATGTGTTGGAGGAAGATTATAGTATGGCTGTAACGTTATTATGTTATATGTTGGAGGAAGATTATAGTATGGCTGTAACGTTATTATGTTATATGTTGGAGGAAGATTATAGTATGGCTGTAACGTTATTATGTTATATGTTGGAGGAAGATTATAGTATGGCTGTAACGTTATTATGACATGTTGGAGGAAGATTATAGTATGGCTGTAACGTTATTATGTTATATGTTGGAGGAAGATTATAGTATGGCTGTAACGTTATTATGTTATGTGTTGGAGGAAGATTATAGTATGGCTGTAACGTTATTATGTTATATGTTGGAGGAAGATTATAGTATGGCTGTAACGTTATTATGTTATGTGTTGGAGGAAGATTATAGTATGGCTGAAACGTTGTTATGTGTTGGAGGAAGATTATAGTATGTTAATTAGTATGGCTGTAACGTTATAGTATGGCTGAAACGTTGTTATGTGTTGGAGGAAGATTATAGTATGGCTGTAACGTTATTATGTTATATGTTGGAGGAAGATTATAGTATGGCTGTAACGTTATTATGTTATGTGTTGGAGGAAGATTATAGTATGGCTGTAACGTTATTATGTTATATGTTGGAGGAAGATTATAGTATGGCTGTAACGTTATTATGTTGTGTTGGAGGAAGATTATAGTATGGCTGTAACGTTATTATGTTATATGTTGGAGGAAGATTATAGTATGGCTGTAACGTTATTATGTTATATGTTAGAGAATGTTGTTCAGCTTAAAATGGGCCTCCAGCAATTAACAGGCTTCGAACTGTCTCACTTAACCCTTTTAACGACCACAGATCCTTCTTAATCTGCACAACATCGTCTAAATATAGCTAGAATAAATTAATAAGACGTCGCTGGTACAGAGGGTAATACTATTCCTGGACTTCACCTATTTTTAGTTATGGAAGTATATCTCTGGACTACAAAACTATATAAACTATATATTGAAAAGACACTTCCTCACAGCCCAGAACTTGCAAGTGGTCCATTAAAGTGGCTCAAGGTCCCATCATGAATTCCCAGACACTAGAATTAATGTTGGACTGGTGATCAGCGGCGTGCAACTGCCTCTATTACTATATTATGGTTGATATCAGACAATGTTGTTCATTATCTACAGGACCTCCAGCAATTAACAGGATTCGAACTAGCTTATTCAATCCTTTATACTTCTTGGTAAGCGATTATATATATATATATATATATATATATATATATATATATATATTAGTGTAGCCAGGGAGGATATTTTCTTTCAGGCAGGTGATATTAAAATAATAGGCACAGTTTGCATTATTGAGTTTTTTATTGATACTCTCAATTTTTCCTACAGTTTTTCTGGTATTTTCAGGAAGTTGCTCAAGGAGGTTTGCAAAACGTCGGAACCCTTTGCAAACCTCCTTTACCAACTTCCTGAAAATACCAGAAAAACTGGACGAAAAATTGAGAGTATCAATAAAAAACTCAGTAATGCAAACTGTGCCTATTATTTTAATCTCACCTGCCTGAAAGAAAAAATATATATATATATACCGGGTATAGTAAAACTCGCTAGGGAAAATTAAACAATGGAACACCAAGCTTTTGTCTATTCTCTCAGGACATCTTCAGGGTAATACAAGATATACAGGGGGAGAGTGAGCCTTAAATACCCGATCTAAATCATCTGTGAGTTGCTAACTAGCATACCAAATTTGTTTGTTACCATCCTACTGTCTTTTGCGATATTTTTAGGAGCATACTTCTTTCACATACAACATTAATGTCTTACAAATTATATATACTTATAGAGATATGCATATACAGTACATTGAAATATGGCTAACAGTACAATCTAAGTAAATCATATATAAAATTTGATACAAATCAATGAACTTAAGATAATCAATACAATACAAAGCAAAATATTTAGTATCAACGTGTACAGAATAGCCTATATGAAAATATTACCTGATACGCACATACTCAGTGAACTAATACAAATATATAATATTAACCCGGCAGCTGCGGGGAGACTCTTAAGAGGTTTACTGGGCGACTGCGGGGAGACTCTTAACCCCCTCCGTCACATATGACGCGACCGCGTCATATGGCAGTTTCGCCCAAAAGTATCAAATGACGCGGTCGCGTCATATGAACCTAGTGAAATAGCTCAATAATAAGTTATATGACGCTTTTGCGTCATTTTGAGCTCAGTAAGTTAGGTAAGTTAGATCATAATCTGTCGGTTGATGGCAACCCAAAAATTCCTCCGACTTTTAACGGTCCCTCAGTGTTAGAAAGACTGTTGTGGTGGAAATACCGGGCGCTCAGGCAACCCCTATCTTACGTAAGTTAATATGTCTGGGGGGGCTAAGATCCTAGGCTTAACAAAAATCATTTAAAACACCCCAGTGGCACTTACACAAAAAAAGGAGTTTAAGGGAGATAATTTCCCTCCATACCTGCAATCACTCCTTCACATGTGTCAAAGTCCCCCCTCCCCCCCCCCCTTCAATTATCACCTATTTTCCCTGTTATTCCCTTATTCATTGGTATATTTTTGTGTCACCATCTCCAGGCCGGTTCCATGCTGTTGTCATGTGACTAGCGAGTGTGTTGCGTATGGGAGAGTGTGAGGGAGTAAGTCAGTAAGGCTTCAGCCCTCGAGAGGAGAGGGTGTACGGCCGGCTGGCTCACAATTGATGAATGACCCGCTCGGTAATAATTCGCGATTTTGACCATCCAAAAAATATTCCCACTTGTTTTATTGTTGTTACAGGTTACTATCTTCATATTAAACGTAAAATAGGCGCATATTGATAAGTATTAATTATATTTATGTTAAATTAACAATTTTAGTGAGGAATTAACCCGTTGAGACCCAGCGTCGCACGTGTTGCGTCGGCAGTCTTTGATCACCAACTCCCAGCGACGCATCACGTGCGTCCGACATATAAAAAACACTTACGTGGCTCGTAAGGTAGGAAATGGCGGGAGAATAGGAGGGGGCGGTACCGTAGTGTGTGGGGGAGCCGGGCCAGTAGGTGTGAGCGGGCCGAGACAGCCGCGCGGCTGGTGGTGGTGGGCTTAGTGGGGATAGTTTACACCCCTAGTTTACCGCCACTTTGAACCTTCATTACTCCGGTCGTATGGGAGCTAGAGGCTTGAGATTTATGTGAGATACTCCTTAGGATGTATGCCGTACAATGCCATACTCAGTTTTTTACCCTAGTGCTCCCGGGCGGGTGGTCATGCGGGGGAGACGAACTATTGAAACCCCCCCCCCGCCCCCCAAATGACCGAAATGAGTTTTTTTTTTATTTGTGTGTTCATTTCTCACCATTCTCTTCCATTTTGGCTCAACAAATTTTTTTGAAGCTCCCCCCCCCCCAACCCCCTGCGGCCCCCCCCCCCCAAAAAAAATGTCAGAGGTGATTTTTTTTTGTTTTTTTTTCATTTCTCATCCTTGTCTTCCATTTTAGCAAACAAAAAAAATAAGTGAAAATGGCTTGGGACTGGGGTGAACAAAATATTATAACTAGCCGGGGCTCAGCGGGTTAATCATAAAACCTATGCAGGGGTATGGTGTATACTACAGGAGCTGTGCAGCTTAGAGGTTAATGATTCAACCATATGTGCTGTAATAGAAGATGAACAAATCTATACATAATAATGCAAGAAAACGCGAGTCTTCAGAGAGCAAATTTGGCCACACAAGGCAGATCCCTTTCAAACTCGTATCTAACTTATGTAAAATATGAAGATATACATAATAGGCTACATATATATACATATACATACATACATATACTCACATACATACACACAATAACAATTACATACATATAGATACACACACACCTACATACGCACACACACATATATACATACACATACATACTGTATATACAATACAAATATTATTAAACAAAGTAAATACATAATGAGAACCTCACGTGTACAGTAGTAATTATATACCTACCTCAATAATGCTATGAAGATTGACCTCACCAAAAGTGTCAAAGGTCAAACTACCAGATGTTTCAGTCTATAATATGACGGTCTGGACCGTCATATATACGCTGGACATATATTTTTAGCTCTTTATATTTTATCTTTTTCAAGGAGTAGATTTATCAGGAGGGTATCTATTTTGTAAAGGCCATCATTTAGATTCATAGTGTTGCTATATTCTTTGATCAAGGTGGACTCGGCAAAAAGTATTTCATAATAGAAGTTTTCCCAATTTATATTATTGTCTTGTTTTTGTTTGTGTTTAAATGTACCATTAGATTCTTGAGCTGACATTACTGATTGTTGGTGTGGTTTAACTCTCACCTCTAATCTTTTTCCAGTTTGTCCTATGTATATGTCATTACATCCTTTACACGGAATTAAATATACACCACCTGCATTATTGTTAGGGATGTGTTTTGATCAAAGTAGACTTGACGGAGTTTTCATAATTGAATACTACATTGATTTTCAAATTCTGGAGAGATGTTGCGAGTTGTGTTAATTCCTCGTGATATGGCAAAACTAAGATATTTTTCGTTGAAAAGGGAGCTTTATTACTTACATTATAGACGCTTTTTTGGCTTTGGGTAAGCTTTGATCAACAAGACTTACAGAATAGCAGAGTGTGTAGGCTAGATTATATATTTGTTTGTATTCGTCTGGTTTACATATCCTTAGTGCTTTTAAAAATATACCTTAACAAATTGACAGTTTGACATTAATATGATGGTTGGAGAAAATATGAATATAGAAAGCTACAAGATTTGACTTTCTATATACTTTATATTGTAAGTGACCATTATCATTTTTAATCATAGTATAAAGGAAAGTTAGTTTATTGTTTACTTTTTCAATTTTGAATGAAATTGAGGGAACAAGATCGTTAAGTTTATTAAGGAATGAATGGGGATTGTTATTGGTAGGCCAAAGACACAAAATGTTGTCAACATATCTAAAGTTATATATCTTAGGTAAAAACCGAGTCTCAAAATATTCCATAACAGGTTAGAAATTATCTGAGAGAGCGGATTTCCCATTGTGAGAGGATTCACATACAGTAAGTGTTTTAGTCGCTCAAAATCAAATATTACTAAGTGTTATACAGTTGCTACTAGCAATGTCTTCTTTCTGGTGGTGGTGTTCGGCCTGGAGGCTAGGTATTGTGCCGCTAGCAATGCCAGGCAATAGCTCACACGCAAATTGATGTTGACCAGAGAGTTGAGCGTCGGCCCTCAACTTCCTTCCGTCTCTTCCACTTGCTGATGTCGTACTCAGCGTCTCCGTCTTAAGACCAGACTGGCTAGTATCGAATGAAATGACTTGATCAAAACACCTATCGGAATTGCTGGTCTAGAACACCAAAACACTCTTCACTGTCTTGTGTTTGGATCAAGGGAAGACTGCCTTGTCTTTGGACCAAGGCCCCAGTATCGAACTTAGAAACAATCCTGTCTTTAGACCAAGATTGGCTAGTGTCGTACCTAGCTGGCTTATCTTGGTCCATTCGGTTGAAATAGTCTCTCCTTCTTCTGGTTAGTTGTTGTCCTTTCCCGTTGGGGCTAGAGGGGCATGGCGAATGATAGTTTGCTTTTCTGGGCCCTCTTTCAGCACCACAGGAAATTGTCAGGTCACGTGTGGGCATCTGCGCGGATGAATGGTGTGCTGGTCCTCTGGTCCAGGTGTTTTCTTGTCCTGAGCTGGTGTTGTTGGTGGTGCTAATTTCAGCAAAATTGTGCACGCACTGATTTGGGAAACATCTTGAGTCGCTGACGTCTAGCATACACCAGCAAGCCTTTTTTTTTTTTTTTTTTTTTTTTTTTAAAGAGACAATGAACGGAGGAAGGAAAAACACAGATAAAACAAAAAGGTCCATGTGCCTAAAGGCATCCTCCATCATAAAATGTTTGTAACAACTGGATTTAAACTTTTGTAGATTGTAAGTTTGTGGAAAGCAACTCGAGGGAAGTGAATTCCAAAGAGTAGTAGATAAATGAATTTTGATAAGCAGAAGTTCTGCATTGTGGAGGAAAAAGTGTAAATTCATGGGCGCTCTCAGCTGTCCTAGTTCTACGGGGAAAGATGTGGAGAGGCGGCACAATTGAAGCAAGTTCCTCGGACCAATTGCTGTGAAAATATCTGTAGAATAATGCAAGGGATGCAACGTTTCTTCGTATGGATAATGTAGGAAGGTCCTGTGTGATTGCAGGGTTATTGATTAATCTAATAGCTTTATTTTGAATTTTGTCCAACTGCCTCAATGCAACCACTCCACTTCCACTCCACAGAGGTGAACAGTAATCCATCTGAGAACGCACATGACTTTTATATATTACGGCCAACTGCTCGTCAGTGAAGAATTCTCGAACTCTGTACAGGAGTCCCAGATTTTTAGAGGCATTCTTAGCAATGCTTCTAACATAATGTGTCCAGCTCAAGTTAGTAGTTAATGTTACACCGAGAATGTCAATACTAGGGGAAGTGGGAATATTTACATCATTAAAAAATATATGGGAGTCAGTGAGATAATGTCGGTTAGAAAATTGAATGTACTTGGTTTTCTGTGCATTAAAGGAAACTAGATTCTTTTGTCCCCATTCATTAATTCTAGAAAAGTCCTGGTTCAGAGAAATTGCAGTGTTTATTTTTGAATTTATAAGATCGGGTTGGGTGAAAGAATTGGTAAATGTGAAGGAACTGTGGAGTGTTGAGTCATCTGCGTAGGAATGTATTGGATTATGAGTGGTAGATATGAGATCATTGATATGAATGAGGAACAGAGTTGGGGCCAAAACTGATCCCTGGGGAACACCAGCATTTATTGAGTGAAATTGAGAATAAAGGCCATCTACCATTACACATATTTTTCTGTTATGAAGATAAGAAGAAATTAGTGGAACTAATGATGCAAGGCCATAGTGTGACATCTTCGACAATAAGGATTGATGCCAGACTCTATCAAATGCCTTTGATATATCCAGTGCTATTGTATGTGTTTCACCAGGTTGGTCTGTAGCTTGGTTGATTTGATGCGTAAGAAAGCAAAGAATGTCTGCAGTTGATCGACATCGTCTAAAACCATATTGCCTATCACTGATTAATTTATTATTCTCAAGATGCTTAATTATGTGATTATTTAATATAATTTCAAAGACTTTACCAAGAGTGGAAGTTATAGCTATTGGTCTGTAGTTTGATGGATCTGAAGAGGCACCTTTTTTAGGAACTGGATGGATGTTTGCTACTTTCCAGGGTACTGGGAAGCATGAGGTATGAGTACACAGACGGAAATTTTTTGCCAATACAGGAGCGAGCACCAAGGAGCAATTCTTAAGTACTATTGGAGGAATTACATCTGGACCAGGAGCCTTATCTACTGAGAGATTCTGCAAAATAGTTTTGACATGTCTGGTGTGGATCTTAAGTGAGGGAATTTCAGGCGAATTAAAATTAAGTACAGGGACATCTTGATTTATTTCATCTAAGGTCGAGTTGGTGGAGAAAATATCCGCAAGAAGGTTAGCTTTACCTCGTGGGTCACTTACAAGATTGCCAGTCGGAGATTTTAATGGTGGAATGGATGAAGCAGTAGTGAAGTTGGATTTGAATGAGTTAAGAGTAGACCAAAATATTTTGTTATCATTTGGATTATTTAGAAGTTTATTTGCCTGCTTGTGGAGAAAGTTTGATTTAGTTAGGTTTAATACAGTTTTGGCATGATTTCTGATGTTTCTAAAGTAATTAAAGGCTTCATGTGTTTTTGATCTTGTGTATGTATTGTAGGCTATTGCTTTTTGTTCAGTTACTCTAGCACAATTATGGTCAAACCATTTAGGTGAATTAGATCTTTTACTGTACTTTTGATGAGGAATAAAAGTTTCCATTCCAATTTTTACAAAATCTTGTATGTGGCTCAAGGTGGAGTGTGCATTATTATAAAATACTTCCTCGCAAACTATGTTACCTAAGACAGAACTCGGCAGAACTTCAGTGAACTGGACTGAATCTCGAATTCGTTATAATCTCAGCAACTACGTTTAAAAACAATATTGGAATTCTTTTTTTCCTTGATTGGTTGGTGACCTTCTTAGCGAAGTTTCGATTAATGCTTGGTGTGGATATTTGATCCAAACTCCTACCTGTTGCACTTTAGTAATTTATACTGTTCTGGAATTGAATTGTGATTATGTCGATTTCTTCCAGTAAACATAATTACAAATGTTATATTTGGATGCTATTGATTGTGTAGTGACAGTGTTAGGAAATTGTTAGGGATTTGTTAGGGCTAAACGTGAGAGAGAAAGGGGACTGATGTAGAAAGGTCTAGCAGGTAATACTATTGGTCGGTTCTCCAACAGGCCTAGTACACAATATTGGCCGGCCCTCCATAGACTCACACAGACACACATACGGACCGATAATAAAGCAATAGGGAGAAAGGAGTCCAGAAAATAAAATCATCAAGTGGAAATGTGGATGTCAGTCAGTAGCCAGCCCTTACTCCAACAAGGGATAGGGAGGATCAGTAAGAGACACAAGAAAGGAAATAGAGGTAGCAGGAGAAGAACGCACATAATAGTTCGCCCACAAAAAGCAAGCACACAAGCATACAGAAGCCCCAATCAATCCTCAGCCCCCAACATAATATGCTTCACCTCAGATGTTATACCTCCGAACAAGGTCTCTTCATATCAAAATCTGAGATAAAGACCTTCCAGGTTTGTCATTTTACCCTTTCACACACGTGTGGAAGCAGGGGTGCTAGTTAGCAATTATAAATGTAGTTATCTCAATTAGTTTTCTGCCCACAGCTAACTCAAAGACAACTGCAGAGGTTGAAGTAACTATACTAAAAGTTACGAACACCCCTGATGGTCACAAAGGCTTTAAAGTATCCCATAATAGGCTCAACTCGCGTCCAGCTCGTAAAAGGTTTAAAATAATCCAGAAACCTTCCTGTACTCTCTCTAACAAACTTCCTCCATTCAATCCTGTAATTTGCAAATTCTCTTGTTTCAACCATTCCCTGCATAAAGGTCCAGGTAATAGTATCGTGGTAGATGGGCGGCTCTTCCATCAGGCCTACTACACTATATTTGCTGCCCCCCCACCCCCCACCCACCCACACACACAAACACTGCCCAATAATGAAGCAATAACTCACCACTGGAGGTGATCAAAGGCGAAGGGTGAGAGAGAGAGAGAGAGAGAGAGGGGGAGAGACAGAGAGAGACGGTAGAAACATATGGACGAACATATGCCGTAGCCTTCCATAGATACACTGACTGCACAGATGACCAGGAGAGGTGATCACGGCTTAACCCCTTCTGTACCGGCGATATCCTTATAACTATACTCTGGCTACTATTTGACAATTTTATTCATTATCTAAAGGGCCTCCAGAGATTAACTACTGTAGCTCACTCAACCTTTTTTACTACCACAGCTCATTAACCCCCCAAGACATGAGTTACTAACTTACTGACGGGTTGGCGGAGCACCCGGTATTTCTCCCACAACACTCTCTCTTACACTGAGGTACCGGTAGAAGTCAGAGGTATTTGGGGTTGCCACCAATCGACAGATTCTGATCTAACTTACTTAACTTACTGAGCTCAATATGCACAAATGCGTCATATAACTTACTTATTGAGCTATTTCAATAAGTTCATATGATACTCTTGGGCATACCGCCATATGACGCGATCACGTCATAGATGTCGGAGGGGGTTAAACTGCACAAAATACTCTAAACATAGCGACAATAACATTAACAGATGTCGCCGGTACAGAAGGGGTTAACCCCTTGAGAATCATAATACGTTTTGGCAATGTATTCTGGCTATCATTAGACGACTTGTTTTCAGATTAGGAAGGGTATATGGGAATCTGAGGGTTGATTGATTTAGATTTTTCCCTTTGATACCTCAGAGTCTTCAAAAACTTAATAACATTGTTTAACCCTCGTACCACGGGCCCTCGCACCTTTATATTTTCCTGTGAGTGCCTGATCCGGCTGAATCGGCAAATTCTCAGGATTTTGGCGCTCTTATAAATACGCCAAGAAATTGCCTCACCTAGGTTATATATATATAGTGTAAGCAAAAAAAGAGGAGCCAGCTGCCAGCAGCCTCCAGTCCATCTGCAGCTGTCAAAATGTTAGATAAAACAGAGAAGGTTTATGTAGGTTTTATTACCTTTAATATTTTAATATAATATATTATATATATATATATATATACTGTATATCTATATATATCTATATAATATTTTCGATTGTCTGTCTGTGTGTGTGTATGTTCTTAATAGGCGGCCGTAGTTTTGGACCTGAGGAGCTGAAACTTTGCATGTGGGTGTCAATTGACCTGGGTCAGGTCATAGAGGGGGCGAGGCCACGATCGGAGGTCGTTTCGAGGCCGAAATTGAAAAAAAATTGAAAAAATTTAAAAAAAATTGCCGTTTGGGGCAGAAGGAGGCCTCCGATCGAAAAGGTGTATGGAACAAATGTTGTTCGCAGCCCCCCAAAATGGGGGTACTGATGAGATCAGATCCAAAATCGGAGGTCATTTACCCGCCGAAATCGAGGTCGCCGTTTAATGCGGCACAGGGAGGTCGAGGCCGGTGATTATGGTAGTAGTAGTATTGTGATGATTGTGGTAGTAGTGATTGATGATGGTGATTATGGTAATAGTAGTGGTGGTAGTAGTGATGGTGATTATGGTGATTACCCGGGCAACGCCGGGTACCCCTGCTAGTATATATTATATAAAATATATTAATATATTAATATTACATTTAACATATGCTATGAGTTTGTTGATGGCTGCTTTCGAGCGGCCTGTACGTCGCATAATTTCGAGTGTAGAAACTTTCTGTGGCCCAGGCTAGGATCCAGGCCTTCTCTCCTCACTTGCCAGTGGATTTTTACCCATGATTAAGGTCTCAGGCGGTAACTACAGGGCAAAATATGGCGTAACACGGAAAACAAGTGGTGCTCAACTCGGGGCGCTCGACAGACATGCGATCCTCCCACTTCCGTGTCTAGAGGGTAACTGAGGCCTGATGTGGTGGAGGTGGCAGCCTGGGGTTGGCTGAGTTGCCAGATGCCGCCAAAATAATAATTGGCCACTACGTATAGTAAAATTACATCTTTAGAGGAACCGCTTTACCCACTCTATTAGAGGCGCGCGGCTCCTCTTTTTTTGCTTACACTGTATATATATATCCAGCGGCAGTTGTCATTGTTATCTTGCGATGGGTGAAAACTAGAAGTCTCTAGACCAAGTGGTTCAGTGTTTATGATGAAAATAAGTAGGGGATCAGTATGGTGGACGAAAGCCTAGGAATCGGTGTTTACTCCCATTTTTCACCATTTGGCGATACTCATATATCTGCAAATAAATGGCCTAACCAAGTTTATATACATACAAGATGCAGAATCATTGAGAGGCGATTAGTAACATAAATTGGCTGTGCCAAAAAATTATATAGGAGAAAAACACAGTCAAAGTTTTGCAATGTTCAGAATGCCATAACTCTTAAACCAATCAACCTATTGACTTGATTTTTATTTTCAAATGGAGCTTAAGGTCTTGTTTACTCAAAGCTATTCTGACATAGAAAACGATGGCTGCGTTTTTCTACGGGTAAATTTTGACATCATTATTAATACGAAACACTTCAAACAAATATATATATATCACTGATTTCACATTGTTTTACTATTTCCCACTTGTTTACCCCGTGTTTCTCAGAAAATGGCTACCATTAGACGATTTTTGTGCGCGCAGTACCAAAATGGTAAAGTGCCATGCACAAGGCGAAAATCGAGAAAGGAAGGTTAACGGTGCAAACGACTGCCACAGGTAAGTATTTTGGTGTAATATGTTCAATATTGGTAATGAAGTTACCAAAATAAATGGTGATTCAAGATAACTTTTCTTCCCAGCTAAACAAGTTAGGTTCGACAGCAAGGCCACATGGCGGTCGTCACGGCCCGCTGGATAATGTTATTCAATTGGAATTTCGACCATGTTGTGGGTGACTTTTTCGGTCTTTCTTGGTCTCCCCAGATTGTAGGAGGTTGGGGGAACACAGTGCTATACATAACTCAGTTTCTCAAGATATGGCGCTTAGCCGACTATGTTACTAGGCGCCTTAGATATGGAAGTTGCTTTGCGATGGGTGAAGACTAGAATACTGTACATTGAGTGGTTATTGTGGGAGATAGGAAATAAGTCCGAGAGTTTGTGGGAAATGCCAAGCATCGTCCAAATGTGGCAAGCCCGTATCGCCGGCCGCGGCTACGGTCTGTTTAAATTTGTTCAACAATTTATTGTTGATTATTGATTATGTATTATGTGATAATATTGATTTTATTGATAATTGATTACTGATTTATTTCACCATTGTAGCCATTCCTTAGTCACTGTTGTCTGCTTTCATGCATCGTTTAGGACTCAGGAAAATCAATACAAGCTTTCATAAGGCTAGCTTGCAAGCAGGAGTCACATGACTGGCAGGCTGTATGTTCTTGTTCTTGTTGGTTATAAGGACCACCCGCCAAGACCAAAACACTTTCTCTAGTGCAGTATTAAGTGGTTGTTGTTCTTGTTGTTGTTCCCCCCCAGGCTGTCTGACTGAACAGCCCCAAGTTCCCAAGCAAGGACAAGGCCATAAACGAGTGCCCCCTCAAAACCCTCCCTGCTTACCACTAATAAAGCCCGGGTTACCGAAGCCTCTCCAAGGCAGAGAGCTGAGGAGGGTGTGGAAACGCCCAGGAAACCAAAGCCCCCACCCAAGGCTCTGTGCCCCTCAGCAATGATGAAGGGAAAGTTGAGGGGCAAAGGAAAAATGTGACGCTTTGGCTCCCAAAGTAGGGAGGTCAATTCATGGAAAAGACGCCATCACTTGAGATCTAGAAAATATATAAGTAAAAGGAACAGTCAGAGTAAGCTATGGATACGGCAGATCGAGATCGCTCAGCTCTCACTCTGATAGACCAGCCCATCACCACAACTTCTGTGAAATTATGACATTTTATGATATTCCCTGTTCACAATCAATAATAGTTCAACGAAATTTAAAACCAGAAGGGCTAAACTCGACAAGTGAAACACATTGTCGGGGAAGTGGTGTAATGTAATACAATCGATGCATTCAATAGGAATATAGATATTCATTTCAAGGAGGTTTGGGTAATACAAAAAATAAATAAAATAAATGTAGATTAACCTATACAGTACCGGTGACATCCTTTTCCTTTTATTCTTGCAACTATTAGATTATTTTCTTCAGCTTAGGAAGAACATCTACCATAAACAGATTACAGACTAGATCCATTAATCCTTTCAGCTACCATATATCCTTCCTTAGCTTAATATACTTGTCTTAATGTATGATAAATCAAGTAAACATGGACGTCACCGGTACAGAAAGGGTTAACTATGAGTAGTAATTACTATTTTCCAAATTCGATCTTTACTGTAAAGTTCCAGGTAAAAATGTTCTATGGAAACCTGTTTTCCCCGCTGAATGTTCATGTCAACTCTAATGTAGGTCGGAGGGAGTGGTGGGTGGGGAGAGAGCCTTCTCCATTGCTAGTCTTACTTCCCCTTAGTAGCAAAATGTTTTAGAATTAAGTCCAAACTGCCTAGTAAGGTCGGGCCGCAGGGTCTGTGCAGTATGTGTATTTATGTAACTCTACACTGTTGTAATATGTCTATCGTAAAATACCCTAGCTGGTTTCATAGCTATGATTCGTGTATTAAATAACTTTGTATTCTAGGCCTTTCATCTCACTGAGGTGGAATGATGCGGGAAGAGATTTTCTGCACTTTTTTCCAACTTTTATTTTTTTTTTTTTTTTTTTTAAAGGAAACTGGATTGAAATTGTATTCACTGTGTTATATATTTTATAGTTTTCATTCATTCTTTTGCATTTCAGTATTCGTGCATTCATAAAATATAATGTTATACTATTGTTCACAACAATTCGATATTGTAATATAAGGGAAGATTTTTCTGGTCCCCCTTCTACCTCATGTTCAGCTCCTTTAGTTTTCAAATTTTATGATGTTCGGCCTATTAGTTTGGCGATATTAAGACCTTTCGCCCCATGTGTTTGTCAATATTAACGCATTTCGCTTCATTTATGCGTCAATTTTTCCTGGCGATTGATAGCAAGCCTAGTATTTAAGAGGAACAGGTCTTTGGCCGGGACATCTATTTAAAATGAGGGTTTGTTGTTTTTCTTGTTTTAAGCTCGATGTAGGTATAGGGAGGTAACTTATAAAAAATAATAACGAAATATATATATAAATGAGCAAATATATACGCACATCACCCCTTAATAATAATAATAATAATAATAATAATAATAATAATAATAATAATCATAATACTTGTTATACCAGGGTTTTTACCAGGTGTTGAGATTGTATTTGGTAGAACGGTTCTACTTAACTGGAGAAGTCAAAGTCACACAACACATGCAAAGAAGAAATAAAGGATACATATAACACTGAGTATATTTATGAACAGTATTTATTTATCTACTCTTAAGTTAACAATATAGATAGATACACATGGATCAAATGGTTTATACAATACGAACTGTCCTAGCACGGCGAGGATCTAGATGGAGATCAGGTATAAATTAGTTCTGTTTACCTCTTAAATGAACTCACAAAAATTATTAGAAAACTCTTATAAGTCTTGATGATAGGTGGATAGGGTAAGTATTTAACTCTAACTTATTTAGACACTTTTACACGGCTGAGAATTTAGGCAGAGTCAATACTTGTGGACTCTAACTTATTCAGGTACTTTCGCACTGGTGATAATTTAGGCAGAGTCAATATTGAGAGAGAGAGAGGGTGCAACCGGGGAAGAGGGTTGTAGGAACGCTGAAAGCAGTAACAAGAAATAGGGTGGTCAGTATGGAAGTGGAAGTTTTGGGGCGGGACTGTCCTGACAGTTGGCCCAAGAAGAATTTGGTGGCATGTTTGTTGGGTGATGGCGATGGGGCGGTGGGTGGAGTGGGGTCTTGGGGGGTTCCCTCCAAGCCTCCATTCCACTCTACCCCTGAGCTGGGCCCTCAGCCAGCGAGTCTTAGCACGATGCAGCAGGAGGGTTCTCAATGGCAAGCTGGCTTACCCGTAAACACGTCTCGGTGTGGATCCCCCATTTTGTGCTCTCCCCCCCCAGGCCTGTCTCCTGAGATGTTATTTCAGCTAGAACTAGCTAAGTTTAAGCTGCAGGAGACTCAGATACAACAGGCTAGTATAGAACGCATAGAGGTTGCTAGAATCCAAGCCAATCAGGATGCAACCAGGTACCAGGCTGAAATGGATGTCGAGAAGTCTAGAGTAGAGACCACGGGGCGTCATCTCGGTGGTGGGCACCGGGTTACAGACTCACTTTCGCATTTAATTAAGTTAGTACCCGCATTTGATGAGACAGCAGTGACTGAGTTTTTTGCTCGTTTCGAAAAGAAGTGTCGTGAGTATGACTGGCCGGAGGTTAAATGGGCAGCATTAGTTTCATCACGTCTAGTGGTTAGGGGTTGAAAGCCTACGATGCACTGTCACTGGACGAGAGTGTCGTGTATGGACTGGTGAAGGAGGCTGTGCTCCGGGCCTACGAACTGCAACCCGAAACTTATAGATTGAAGTTCCGTGGCGTGAATAAGAAGAGCGACGTCAGTTTTATGGAGCACGCACGGGACTTAACAGATGCATGTAATAACTGGTTTCGGTCCGAGCACGCAGAGTCGGCTGAGGAAATTAAGCAACTTTTCTATCTGGAACAGTTTTACAAATGTACTGGAACCGATCTAACGCTGAACATTAAGGAAAAATGTCCCAAGACAGTAGAGGAGGCTGCCAAGATGGCAGACCTCAGATTATCATTGATTCGTGGTTGCGGTGCCGCTCAGAGGGCTGAGTCGGGGCAGAAGGGGCGCTATACCCCACCCACCAGAGTTTTCGATAATAACAAATCCTATGACACACATAACCACACTAAAAGCATTGCACCTAATAACACCTACAAACACAAGCCTCTCCCGTTTACTAAAGGTCAGGCCCCTTCTTCGCCCGCACAAGGGAAGAAGCCCATTGGGGATGTGAAATGTTACAAATGTCAGAAGCTAGGCCATTATTCACGTGAGTGCCCTAGTAACACTCCCGCTAAGCCGGTGTCATTGGTTCACAGTATCGGTGTGTCTCTGAAGGCTGCAGCAACTGCCCGGGGTAGGTTGTCAGCAGCTGAGGCACACGCGGTAAAGAAGCGTACGGAAGGCTCGACACCTGTCCGGGACACTTTCTGTAGCCATCGGGGACACGGGTTTGTGAGCTGGGGGAGTGAACTACGGAGGGTTGACTTGTTGAGGGATACGGGGGCTTCGCAAACTTTGTTGAGGAACTTCACAGGGAAACCGATAAATGCGGCCAGAGTTGTTGTGGTGCAGGGTATAAATGCTACGAGGTCATACCCACTTGTGAGGTTGGAGTTGAGAGTAGGAGAGGTGTGCAGGGAGCTGGATGTAGGGATCGTTGAGTGTTTGCCAGTTGAGGGCGTCGACCTTCTTCTCGGCAACGACTTTGCGGTGCCCACTTCCGGGACTCCACCCTTAGTCGTTGCCGAGAGGGCGGCCGACGTGGATGGTGAGAATCGGGAATGGGTTGGGAGGTGCCAACAGGATGAGATGGCCTGTGTGGTAACCCGATCTCGCTCTGCGGCTCCTGCACAGCCTAGCACTCAACCTCGGGGACAGTGGAGGAAGGATCAGGAGAAGGTTGCTAAGGGCAGGAAAAGGGACATTGATTCTGCTGCACTTCTCGGTGATTCGGTACTTGGACCTATAATAAACACGGGAGTTGACTCTGGCCCAGAGATGGTGTGTAACAAGGCAGAGTTGGGTAAGACTTCGCGTGAGGCAAGAGCTGTAGCGAGAGCCACTAAGGCAGTAGAGCCTACTAGCCGGGGTAATGTCTTATTACAAAACCATCTTGATGCATTGACGCCCGGGGACATAAGTGAGCAGCAGCTGCAAGACGCTAGCCTAGCTCGTTATAGCAATGGTGCCATAGAGTTGGAGGAAGATGGGGATGCGAAGCCGGGAGATTTCTTTAGGCTCAACAGGATATTGTACCGCAGATTTTTAGACCCCAAATCGAAGTGGGAGGGCGGTGCGAGGGTAGTAGACCAGGTGGTTGTTCCAAATAAGTATAGAGAGTCCTTATTGTGTCTGGCGCATGATGTGCCGGTGGCGGGTCATTTGGGGGTAACAAAACATTGGCGGCATTGGGCAGGTTTTTCTGGTGGCCTGGGGTCAAGGCTGATGTCTGTGCATGGGTGGCTGGGTGTGCGACCTGCCAGACAACGGGGAAGCCTAACCAGACAATCCCGAAGGCACCTTTGTTTCCCATACCTGTCACCGGGCCTCCGTTCAGCAAAGTTGTAGTAGATTTGGTTGGCCCTTTCCCGCCTACTAGTAGTGGCAATAAATTCCTGTTGACAATCATGGATGTGGCTACGAGATACCCGGACGCATACCCCATGGGAAACGGCTCGGCAAAGGCAGTTGTTAAAAACTTATTATTGTTCTGTTCCCGTTATGGATTTCCACGTGAGGTGCAGTCAGACCAGGGGAGCAATTTTACATCCAAATTGTTCAAGCAAACCCTTCAGTTGCACGGTATATGTTCTGTAGTGTCGTCAGCCTACCATCCCGAGAGTCAGGGAGTCTTGGAGCGGTGGCACTCGACCCTGAAGAGTATGCTACGCTGTTACTGTGCAGAACATGACACTGATTGGGATTTGGGTCTGCCGTATGTTCTGTTCGCTGCACGTGAAGTCCCAGGAGAGAGCCTGGGGTTCAGTCCAAATCAGCTATTCTTTGGCCATAATGTGAGAGGACCTTTAAGTATGGTGAAAGAGATCTGGGAGGGCGAAGAGAAGCCGGGGTCTGTACTTAAATATGTCCTTGAGAGCCGGGAGAGACTTATAGGTTGCATGGCAGCGGAAGGTAATAACTTGGTTAATGCACAGGCGGTCATGAAGCACCAGTATGACGCCAAGGTGAAGCTTCGGGAGTTTTCGGTGGGTCAGGAGGTAATGTTGCTTTTACCTTTGCCTGGACACCCCCTTTCTGCCAAGTTCATTGGGCCGTATGTGGTGGCTAAGAAACTGTCCGACCTTGATTATCTCGTTGCAACACCTGACCGTAGGAAAAAACATCAGTTATGTCATGTTAACCTCATGAAAGAGTATGTGAGACGCCCCTCAGAGCCTCTCACTGTCCCTGTGCTGGCCTGCAGCGGCCAGGGTGGAGAAGGAGGTGGGGACAGTCATGCTGCTGAGGAGGATAGCTGGGACTGTGTCATTTCCGCGGAACAGTGGGCGGGGAATACTGAACAAGAGGCTAGGCAAGCTGTAAGTCACCTGCCTGAGCACCAGGGTGCTGCTGTCCTAGGCCTGTTCAGGTCATACCCCTCTGTTTTCGCCGAACACCCAGGTCTCACTACTCAGGTAACGCACGACGTGGACGTCGGTGATAATGTGCCCTTCAAGTCAGTGCCCTACCGTGTGCCCCCGGTAAAGTTGCCAGCTTTACGGGAGGAGTTAAAGTACATGGTTGAGAGAGGGATGATCACTGAAGGTTATGTGAAGTGGACATCACCCGTCACGTTGCAGCCAAAACCTGACGGCAAGGTGCGGTTCTGCATAGATTTTCGTAGGCTAAATGGCTTGACCACCACCAACCCTTACCCTTTGCCTCGAGTTGACGACAGCGTGGACAAGATAGGGAATGCAAAGTACCTTACTAAAATTGATCTTGTAAAAGGCTACTGGCAAGTACCCCTGTCGGACCGAGCTAAGCAAGTTTGTGGTTTTGTGGTAGATGGCAAGACCTACCAATGTAACGTAATGCCTTATGGGCTTAAGAACGCACCTGCCACGTTTCAAAACCTGATGAACGATATTTGTGACGAAATCCCTAACTGCACGGTCTACCTTGATGACGTGATAGTATATGATGACGATTTTGAAAATCACCTAAGGCACTTAGAGACCCTGTTTAGGAAGTTGCACGATGCTGGGCTGGTGGTGAACCTGAGGAAGTGCGAGTTTGTAAAGGCTACTGTGCAGTATCTTGGCTTTGTGGTCGGGTTAGGCCGGGTGTGCCCCCCCCTGAGCAAGATACAGGCTATCAATATGTTTCCCAGGCCCACCACTAAGCGCCAGGTCATGCGGTTCCTAGGTATGATAGGCTATTATAGGCGCTTCATCCGGGGATACTCTACTGTCTTAGCACCGTTAACTGATCTACTGTCGAAGTCAGTGAAGTTCTGTTGGGCTGCGGAGTGTCAGAGGGCTTTCGACCTAGTCAAGCACCTGCTGTGTACACATCCGATTTTGAGGGCCCCAGACTTCTCCAGGAGTTTTCAGCTGGCGACTGATGCCAGCGGTGTGGGTGCCGGGGCAGTGTTACTGCAGACTGATTCCGAGGGCTTGGAACACCCAGTGAGCTTCTTTTCTCGCAAGTTTAATTCGGCACAAAGGAATTACTCGACTATAGAGAAGGAGCTTCTGGCTATCGTTTTGTCGCTCAAACATTTCGAAGTTTATGTTCCAGCCTACGGCCCGGTAGTGACGATTTATACGGACCATCATCCCTTGAAATTCCTAAATCAGTTTCACAATCGGAATATGCGGTTGACCAGGTGGTCCCTAATGCTCCAAGAGTATAATCTCAACATTCAGCATATTGCCGGGAGTGAGAACGTGATAGCAGATTGTCTATCAAGGGTTGATGATCCAAGATAGTCGTGCACGGTGTGTGGGTTGAGCAGGAGTAAAATTAGGCTATCATAACGCCGTCCAAAAAGATTATAAAACAATAAAATAAACGAGAAACTCTTTCTTTTTTTTAGTTTTGTAACTCTTTATTGTTGTAGCATGATGCATGCAATATTGTGTTTTATGTATAATTCACACTTCAGTTGTTGTGCACCTTTTGCAATTAGTGGCAGCTAAGGGTAGCAGGTCGGTTGGTTGCCTGTCAGATTTTGATAATGCTTCTAAGGTCGATTATCTAAAATCTTGGGGGGGCTGTGACGCATCCCAGTGCTGGGCAACGCAACCTGATTGTACTCCTTGGTACTCCATTGTACCGCCCGTGATCTGGCTACCGTCAGCCGCTATGTATATTGAGTGTGACAACTTATAACTATGTTCTTTGTATCTCTGCAAAGGTCTCGTCATGTGCTAACCAGTGGTGGGTTTTGTTTTAAGCCATGTCGAGACCTTCCATTTAATATGTAGTATCAATAGAGAAGTTGATAGATAGGATAATGGGAATTCATAGAGAGAGAGTGAGTTGGGCTTCAGAGCAAGAGGGTAGCAACACGCCGCGCTGCCGGCCGGGTGGTTGCCAGACGTATGGACTGGTTGGCAGCCTTGCCCTTATAGCTAGGCGCGATAGGGTTGGTAGTCCATTGTTGCCTGCCTGGGCTGGGCCCATGTTGTCGTACAGCACACTGCCTGGAGGTTGGCTGTGTGTTCCTGGACTAGGTTGCCTAGAACCTTTGAGATTCTAACATCCCTTGCTCTCTCTCCCCACTTCTCACGGTTGCACTCTTTCTTTCTGACGACATTACTCTCATTTCATTCTTCTCTCTATTTAAATGCATAACCTTCCCTTGAGGTCCTAAAGAAGTTTCAGCACTCACCTCTCGTATTACTCTTAGGACAAGCATATATTTACATGTATTAGATTTAAGGGGTTAATGTGAACAGCGATCTTCTTGATGAGGATAGTTGGTGAACGTTCTACATGTTCACGAGTTATATGCCCTGCTCATCATCCCATTTGTGACTAGACTGGTGCCATGTGTAAGAGCCCGACCATGCCCAGGAGTTGTCTGTAGAGGGACGAGGACTTAGCCTTGATTTGCACACCGAGCCAGGAGCGAGTGTAGCACCCGAGACTACAGCTCGCTCGTAGTGCCGGTATAGTAGAGTAACGTAATTTATCTGTCCTTGTGTTCTCTACAGTCTTCTCCTGGGTTCTCGCTTTCGGTGCTGGGACTCGTTTGTTCCTGTGACTTGGCCTGCTAGCTAGAACACATGGGGATGATGAGTGGGATATATCTTTATTTTACTATGCATTGCAGCTCTCTTTAAGTATATCTATAACACTTTACAATACACATTACTCACACACAAGACAACACTATTAATACTTTCATGTATCAATTAACTGCACTGTCGTTTTGCTGCTGTGTCCGGAGTTCTGTTGCGTAGGGCGCATACGGACTCGGAGGGGAGACAGAGTGAGAGAAGCGAAGTAGCCTATGCGGTAGTAGGCTACCGGCGCAGTACTGTTGCCTGCAACCTTTTAGTTATTCCAAGTATAGATTCATTATTATAATAAGTGACTACTGTTTATGTTCCTCCCATGTGTATTATTAGGTATCTACTGGATCATGAACATCTTGTATGCTACATGCTAGTGCATGTTAGTAGGGGACAGTTAGTGTAGTGCACGCGCTTTCAAGTAGGCGTGTACATTTGTCATTTAGCATTTCACTGTCATACCTTTAGCCTGCTTCTATTCTACATTATTAGAGGCTTAATATTAACGTAGTTTCTTGAGTATTGCATTTCTTTAGTAATAACGTAACCTATAAATGTCTGAGGGAGTTTAGCCTCATAGCCTACCCCTGTTGTACACTTTCGCCGAGGTAAGGTACCTCGTTACCGTAGACGATAACTCTGTAGGGCGTTGGTGCTTTTGTTGTCTGGAGCATATAGTATTTGGGACTGGAATCGAGCGTGTCGTTGTCACTTAAGCCATTTTTGTCCTACGATCAAGAATCCCGAATATGTATTGCCGATCCAGCCGTAACACTTGAGAAGTGCGTGCGGAGTTACATGGAGGGATAGACAGACGAATGAGGAAGTAAAAAGGAGGTGTGGTGTGGAGGTAGATGTGCTGGAAAGTGTGAAAAGGAACACCTTGAGATGGTTCGGCCATATGGAACGTATGGGAAGCGAGTAAATGACTAAGAGGGTGCACGAGAGCGAGATAGAAGGACAGCAAGGGAGAGGTAAACCGAAAGAGAGGTGGAAGGATGGAGTGAGGAAGTATATAGACGAAGGCAGTGCTGGTTGGGAGGAGGGGTGTCGACTGACTGAGGACAGAGGTGCATGGGGGAGTTACGTTTGTGGCCACCTCTTCGGGGATCACGGCGTTAGGCAATAGATTGATAAATACTCTAGAATATTGGGGACTTTAACATATTTCGGTACCCTCGCACAGGTGAGAATTTAGTCAATACTTGTGGACTCTAACCCGGGTTCGAATCCTGGTGGATCACATATATGCTTTCATTAATTGCATTGGAGGCGTTTGGTGTTGTGGTGAAATGAATGCAAAATAGATTATCAGTAGGTTCAGGGATATTTCGTAGCGAGGTCGGTCTATATGATCTGTGCCCCATGAATATTCTTTCCTCTCATTTTTTTTTTTTTTTTTTTTTAAGAGACAATGAACGGAGGAAGGAAAAACACAGATAAAACAAAAAGGTCCATGTGCCTAAAGGCATCTTCCATTCATAAAATGTTTGTAACAACTGGATTTAAACATTTGTAGATTGTAAGTTTGTGGAAAGCAATTCGAGGGAAGTGAATTCCAAAGAGTAGTAGCTCTGGGGATAAATTAATTCTGATAAGCAGAAGTTCTGCATTGTGGAGGAGAAAGTGTAAATTCATGGGCGCTCTCAGCTGCCCTAGTTCTACGGGGAAAGATGTGGAGAGGCGGCACAATTGAAGCAAGTTCCTCGGAACAATTGCTGTGAAAATATCTGTAGAATAATGCAAGGGATGCAACGTTTCTTCGTATGGCTAATGTAGGAAGGTCCTGTGTGATTGCAGGGTTATTGATTAATCTAATAGCTTTATTTTGAATTTTGTCCAACTGCCTCAATGCAACCACTCCACTTCCACCCCACAGAGGTGAACAGTTATCCATCTGAGAGCGCACATGACTTTTATATATTACGGCCAACTGCTCGTCAGTGAAGAATTCTCGAACTCTGTACAGGAGTCCCAGTTTTTTAGAGGCATTCTTAGCAATACTTCTAACATAATGTGTCCAGCTCAAGTTAGTAGTTAATGTTACACCGAGAATGTCAATACTAGGGGAAGTGGGAATATTAACATCATTAAAAAATATATGGGAGTCAGTGAGATTCTGTCGGTTAGAAAATTGAATGTACTTGGTTTTCTGTGCATTAAAGGAAACTAGATTCTCTTGTCCCCATTCATTAATTCTAGAAAGGTCCTGGTTCAGAGAAATTGCAGTGTTTATTTTTGAATTTATAAGATCGGGTTGGGTGAAAGAATTGGTAAATGTGAAGGAACTGTGGAGTGTTGAGTCATCTGCGTAGGAATGTATTGGATTATGAGTGGTAGATATGAGATCATTGATATGAATGAGGAACAGAGTTGGGGCCAAAACTGATCCTAATTTAAACTAATTTAAACATTAGGCTACCATAGTGCTGTGGGAATATGAACATGGTTAGATTAATATCCATTATTTGAGAATGGATAATAAGTCGTAGGCGTGTGCATAAACCTTTAACCGTCTTGGTGATGTAATGGTTAAGGTGTCTAAAAATCTGTGTGTGATAGCCCGGGTTCGAATCCTGGTGGATCACATAATTTATATGCTTTCATTAATTTCATTGGAGGTGTTTGGTGTTGTGGTTAAATTAATATAAAACAAATTATATATGCACCTTTGCACTGGTGAGAATTTAGGCAGTACAAAGGAGTAAAGGAGTACAAAGTACAAAGTACAAAGGGAGTACAAAGGAAATCAAGCAACAACAGGTCTAGTGACCCTTCTAGGCTGTTTTTCCTTCAAAACACTGAGGGTCAAGTGTCGAAACAGAGGTTTAGAGTGGGTAAGGGAACATTGGAAAGGGAACTACTGCCCTGGAACTAATGTCCGTGGCACGATTGGGAAGTTAGTAGGGGACAGATGGGTTAGTAACTGAGGGGAGGATAAAATAAAGTTATTAATTTACAAACGCAGTCAGTCACGGGTTTGATGCTAGATATTTGTCTAGGCGAAGTTTAAATGAATCAACGGTGCTGCAGTCTATAACATCTCAAGGAAGCCCATTCCATAAGTTGACAACTCGATTGAAGAAGACATTTTTAGCTTCGTGTGAGTTAAAAGATTTACCAATAATTTTGCACCCGTTTCCCCGCGTGTAATTAGATTGGTCGATAGCGAAGTACTTACTATAGTTCATATTGTCAATGCCTTTGATGATTTTGAACACTTGAATTAAGTCGCCTCTTAATCTGCACCGGGTTAGAGGAAATAGATTTAATTCTCTAAGACGCTCCTCGTATGGTTTGTTCTTTAGGCTAGGTATCATTTTGGTAACTCTACGTTGAACTCGTTCTAGCTTGTCTATATCTTTTTGGTAATAAGGGCACCAGGATTGAACGCAGTATTCCAGAAGAGGGCAGACTAAGGAATTGTAAAGGGTTAGGATAACGTCTTTGGATTTATGCTCAAATGACCTGCCTATAAAGCCAATTATTTTGTTTGCCTTCTTAACAACTTCTGAACATTGTTGACTCGGTTTTAGGTTACTCGATATTGTTACTCCCAGGTCGGTTTCTCTGTTTACATTCTTAAGCTGAGTGTCTTTCATCAAATAGTTTGCTTTCTCATTTTGGTATCCGATATGTAGTACTTTACATTTATCCGAATTTGCCAAATTTGGGCCCAACATGATAACTTATCTAGATTGTGTTGCATAGCGACAACTTTTTGTTTTGAGAGTACGCTATTTGAAATGTTTGTATCGTCAGCAAATTTTGAGATTGTACAGGTGAGACCCTCATCTATGTCGTTGATGTAATATTATTTTTATTAATCTCACCACCACACCCCCAATGAAATTAATTAAAGTATATATGATCCACCGGGATTCGAACCCGGGTTATCACACACATATTTTTGCCACCTTAACCATTACACCACCAGGACGGTTAAAGGTTTATGCACACGCCTACGACTTATTATCCATTCTCGAATACTGGATATTAATCTAATCATGTTGCCAACCGCACTATGGTAGCCTACTGTTTAAGTGAGAGGAAAGAATATTCATGGGGCACAGATCATATAGACCGGCCTCTCGAAGAAATATCCCTAAACCTACTAATAATATTATTTTTATTAATCTCACCACCACACCCCCAATGAAATTAATTAAAGTATATATGATCCACCGGGATTCGAACCCGGGTTATCACACACATATTTTTGCCACCTTAACCTTAAATTAGAAGGAGAATTGGTCCTAGTACCGATCCCTGCAGTACCCCGCTACTTACATTGGTCCATTTAGATGCCTTACCGTTTATGACTACTCTTTGCTTTCTGTCGCTGAGCCAATTTCCTATCTTGTATTCCATGCGCTTTTAGTTTTAGCAGTAAACGTTTGTGGGGAACTTTGTCAAAGGCCTTTTGAAAATCAAGGTATATAATATCTACAGCTTTACTCTCATCGCAGAGGTTGAGGATATCGTGGAAGAAGTCTAAGAGGTTTGTTAAGCCTTGTCTAGCGGGGGGTTTTGGGCATATTCAGGCCCTCCTGAATGATAAATCAAGTATCTGCATGAAGAGAAATGTATTCAGCAAATAACTAGGCGCTAAAAACTTCAAAATGAGACCAGAACGAGCTACGTAGCACTCGTGGTTCTCATACAGTGATACCAGTAACATGGGAGTTTAGCGTATAGCGGCATATTTTTCCCAGCTATGCTGACTACTGGCTACACTGCCGGCCTCTCGAGAACACAGGGAACATGAGTTAATGGGCGGCAGTAAGCCATGGGAATCGGCTGTCTGGCCCGCTGCGCTCCCGGCCATTTGCACTCGATTTTAACCCTTTAAAAGCCTTAATAATGCTCCCAACTTGCTGCAAATTGGAGGCGGACTCAAGTCCGCCTCCAAACAGTTGACTCAAGTCCGCCGCCGCTCTTTAAGCGTTAAACATGAATTTTTTTTACGAAAGCCGTGTTGAGTATCTTTAACCCGGCAAGTGCGGGAAGACTCTTAAGATCCTGGGCTAAAAAAAATCCATTTAAAACACCCCAAAAAAACTTGAACTCTTTTTTTCTTTTTTTTTGCCCCTGGGCCATGCCAAATATCACTCCTCCACATTCCCTTCTTCTCCACTCCCCCCCCCCCCCCCTCCTTCAGTTATCACCTATTTTCCCTGTTATTCCCTTATTCTGTGGTCTATTTTCGTGCTAAGATTAGCGAGTTGCAAGCAGAGCGTTGTCATCACTATTACCAAGCGAGTTCAAGAGAGAGAGAGAGAGAGTATCGATCGACAATCTCTCTCCAGACTTGGGGAAGAGTGGAGGGGAGGGAGGTTGCCTCAGCCATACATTATGTAACTCCCGGCCTATATCGCCGATTTTGACCATCCAAATACTGTTTCCACTTGTTTTATTGCTGTAACAGGTTAATACCTTTATAATCAACGTAAAATAGGCGCATATGGATAAGTATTAATGCTATTTATAGTAAAATAACGATGTTAGTGATGGGAACAGCTCAAATACGTGCGCACAGGCTGTGTCTCATACCCCCCATGCGCACGTCTTAGGTTAAGCATGTTATTTTCTTCTAAGTGATTTACGAGTCTGTCTCTTATGACTGTTTCTAGCATTTTACATACAACTGAGGTTAAGCTAATTGGACGATAGTTACTGGGTAGGGATTTGCTGCCTTTTTTGAATATCGGTGTTACGTTGGCTAGCTTCCACTGATCAGGCATAGTTCCAGACTGCAAGGATATATTGAATAGCAATGTCAGTGGTTTAGAGAGCTCATCCTTAACTTCCTTTAGGAATCTAGGTGAGATTGAATCAGGTCCAGGCATTTTATTTACCTTGAGTTTATCTAAACAATTCAATACTTCTCTCTCTGTAACGGTGATATTGCTTAGAACATCTGAATTATCAATCTGAATCGGCGATCGTGTAGGGATATCACTGAGGTCTTCTGTTGTAAAAACTGATGCAAAGAAGGTGCTTGTACTTCGTCTTTGGTGTATTCTCCATTTTCATCGACTAACGGTCCAACAGTTGAAGTAGCTACTTTTTTCATTCTGATATAACTATAGAATTCTTTCGGGTTTGTTTTACTTTGATTCGCAACATGTAACTCCAGGGTCTTTTTACTTTGCTTAATTAACTTTTTGGTTTTGCGTCGTAGCTCTACAAATTTCACCCGTTTTTCGTCATTTTGTAAGGATTTTAATCTATCATTAGCAAACTTTTTAGCAAGCAGACAGTTTGAAATATCTTTATTCCACCATTTGGGCTTATTATTATGGCCTGTACGCCGTATTTTCGATGGTATGCAGTCCTGCACTGCTTTTAGGTAAGTGGTTTTGAATAATTCCCAAGATGTATTTATGTTGTTATTGTTAATTAAAAAGCTTCAGTCAGTTTCTTTAAACATAGCTCTAAGTATATGAAAGTTTGCTTTCTTGAAATTAGGGACTTTTTCGATGCTGCTATTTGGTTCGTTACTAGTAAACTTTAAAGTGAAAGTTATTGTACGATGGTCGCTGTTACTGAATTCATCACCAACATTCAAATTCTCTATTAATTCTTCTTTTGTTGCAAGTACAAGTTCAAGAACGTTATACTTGTCAATACTTGTGGACTCTAACTTATTAAGGTACCTTCGCACTAGTGGTAATTTAGGCAGAGTCAATACTTGTGGACTCTAACTTATTTAATCACCTTCGCACAGGCGAGAATTTAAGCAGAGTCAATACTTGTGGACTTTCTCGGTAGTTTGTAGAGTGCAGATTTAATAAAGGAAGTAAGGTGGGGACTTGTCCACGAGTGTATACTTCTAGTATTAAAAGTGCAGCCTATTGGGGATGTTAACACTCTCGCCTCCGGCTTAGTTCCAAAGTTACAAATGGACAGACACATTTGGTTTTGGGAGAAATATTCCGCCCGGGAGCATTTTCGAAACCTTGTGTAATTCTGTATTTCCATCCACCAGAATGATGTTTATTGTGATGTATCATATATCAATGGAAAGAAGAATAACTATACTACATGATAAAAACAAAATATGTAAATAAATCGAAATATGAAATTGTAAACGACTCCGAAATAAAAGTATTTCCCGCGCAATTGTGTTCACACCGTCCTATCTCGAAATTGTGAAAGATGACCATATATTTTGATATGCTCAAATAATAGTATTTTTTCTGCTCTTTCCAAATCTGAAAACAGAAATTGTCGATCTTCAATAGTTCTCAAGCAGTGACCGAAAACAAAAGAAGTATGATTTTGCATGATACGGTTTATAAAATGTTCAAATTATTTCGTTGTTACGAGATCTATGGTTTTCAATTTAGTAGATAATTAGTAGATAATTCCCCTCCATAACTTCTATCACTCCTCCACATGTGTCCAAGCCCCTCCTTCCCCTCTTTCCCCCCCCCCCCCTCAATGAGCCCTATTTTTCCTCATATTCCCCTTTTTATCGGGTAATTTTTGGCGCGAATTTCCCGCCCACTCTCTCAGGGTCACTGGGGAGGCAGTTATAGATCCTAGCAACAGAGATACTTCACTTGCAAAACTTCAGTATCAATCGGGAAGTGAGAGAGAGAGGGTATATGTTGTGCCGGCTCTCCCCTCCTGATACGATCGGTCGGCAATAATACGTCTTTTTCACCCCCCAAATACTATTTCCACTTGTTTTATTGCTGTTACATGTTAATATCTTCATATTAAATGTAAAATAGGAGCATATGAATAAGTAATAACGATATTTATTGTAAAATTACGATTTTCGTCAGGAATTAACCAAAATACCTTCACTTGGCAGGAGGGTTTGAACTACAATAGCTTCACTGTTTAACACTCCTCGAGCGGCTAGGTCTGTAACTTCTACTACCTGCCAAGCGGGTAGTTTTACCCTAAACGAGCTTATTTCCGTGCTCTTTTTCATGCATAAACAAGAGCCAGAGCGTAATACAATTATGTATCCGTGAAAGGGCGTTAATTGAGCTTTCCAATGACACCAGAACCATCCTTCTACGACCACGGGTTCTCTTGCAACGATCGTGCAACACGAAGGAAAAATCCCTAAAATACGGTAATTTCCTTACATAATTCCCTGTCTAGCGAAGTAGTGGGTGTGGATGTTTGTGGAGGTGGGCCCAGTGCCGGCGCGGGAGCCGTGCCGAATGGTCGGAGTCAACCTACGCTCCTCCCACCGCTCAGACTATCTCTCAGAGCCAATTATGTGCTCAAAATCGCCACCGACTTAAGGCGGACCCCGCTCTTTTGTCCATGGTTCTCTAGACCGCCTTAAGTCAGGCCCCGATAATAAGGGGTTAAACATTAATATAATGATAATCTATAATTTGCCTTCAAAATATTCTTCCGTGGTTAAAATTTGGATTTTCAAAATACAGAAATGTTGGAATTTACAATATTGTTTTTGAGAAATTACAGTTGAGAAATCCTGTTGACAAAGAGGACACGCATCCAAATAGACAGACAGTGACGATCGCATAATCTTCACAAAGTTTGTATGGAGGAGATAAAATAAATGACAACAAAATTCTTTAACCTCTTCTGTACCAACGATGTCTTTTTATTTTATGCCTGCTATGCTTAGACGACTTTGTGCAGGTTTAAAAGAATCTGTGGTAATAAATAGGGTTAAGTGAGATAGCTCGAAGTCTACTGATTACTGGAGGCTCTTTGTAAACTGAATATAATCGTATATTCCCAGAATAAAGTTAAAAGGACGGCACTGGTACTGAATGTGTATAAAATAAAAATAATAATCCCCAATCACCAAACAAGGCTCACTGAAGCGATACTACAGTCACGCCACTCATATTTTATCTGAATATTCTTGTGATTTAATAAGGTAACATAGGTGCAGATTTGTGAATTTAAGTTTTATTAACCCTTGTTTATCGGGGCCCGATTTAAGTCCGTATAGAAAAATTTGGACTATGTGGCGGGGCCCGACTTAAGTCCGAGTGCAATTTTGGCGCAATATTGGCTCTGAGAGAGAGACGAGTGACGGGAGGAGCATGGGTTACCTCATGACCACTCGCCACGGCCGCCGTGGACCAACTGAGATGTACTCCACTTACATCCACCCTCACTCCCTCGCTACATACGTAATTATATAAAGAAATTACCGTATTTTAGCGATTTTGCCCTTCGGTTGCACGATCGTTGCAAGACAACCAGTGATCGTAGAAGGATGGTTTGGGTGTCATTGGAAAGCTCAACGTACGCCCTTTCACGGATACATACTTGTATTACGCTCTGGGTCTTGTTTATGCATGAAAAAGAGCACGGAAACAACCCCATTTATGGTAAAAAAAAAACGCTGGGCGGCACAGTGAAATATACTCCACCACCCGCTCGTAAGGTGTTAAAGCAGGCTGAAGTATTATGCATATTAATGTATTATAATCGTTTAATATTTTTGTCTTTGAATTTAATAGTTTTTGTTAACACTTTGATATGACAGTTTTTTACCACTCTACAGACGATTATTGCAATTTTGTTTTCAATATCTAGGCTTTGTATTAAACTAAAGTAATTAAGGTTATGAAAAAATCAAGTCATCCTGCAGAAAAAAACTTAATATTTAGTGAAGATCATAAACATATGTAATCTTTTCAATAATGTGCTGATCGTAAATTGTCCAACAATAATTACCCAAAGAATAATACTGTATTTCACTATATTGCTTTCATAGCCAGGAGTATTTATTTTTGATTCGTAGCTAAACGGAATAACATTATTTGAATTAATGTCCAATAACATAAGCTATAAGTAGAAGAATATCACAATAAAGTTTATCATGTTGTAGGCCTTCGCCATTGACGCAGACAATAACATTATTTAAGTATCTACGCATAGGAATCATAAGTGACATTTTAATGTAGAGTGGCATATATATATATATATATATATATATATATATATATATATATATATATATATATATATATGTATTATATATATATATATATATATATACCGGTATATACTGTATTACTTATATATAAATATATTAAGATATATATATATATATATATATATATATATATATATTGTTACGCATCTGGATCTCAGTTGCTTAGAGACGGTATACGAAAATAATGACTAATGCAAATGCACCTTGTCTCCCTATCAAAGAACACCACGACGCAACAGGAAAGAGCTCTATAAACGCTTCCAGGCTCTTCTCAGGGCTTAAGGTGCACACTGCCCTGTTCCTATTCTGAATAATAAGTAGAATAGAAATACACATGTAACTTACTAGCTACGAGAACTCGAAACTAACACCGGGATTAGCAATGCTGGGTTGGATAATCAAAACAGTTAAATACATATAGGCTACCAGCAGACATCAACAAAAGAAAAGTAAAAAGTGCAGATGTACTTCGAGCATAACAGGCTATGCGCACCCTCGACAATACTAAACCGTGCGCAAACCAGCCACCGGTAATCCACTCTCAACCCAAGAGTGTTGCACATAATATTTTATACATATAATAATGGTCTAACAATACAAGGCAGTGTCCTAATATGACTACTAACCTCGGGGTGATATTAGTGGAAACAAGTTGCCCTGACCCCCTCTAATATCACACCAATATATCCTGCTTCAACCTGGGCCCCCCAGTGAGTTTCCGCCCGAAACAATTAACTCTTAGAGTCCACCTCCCACACTCACTTAACTATGGGGGGAGGGGGGGGGCGTCCAGACTGAAGCTGGATTCCTAATTAATATTAAACACTCCGTTGCCTCAGTTCGAAACCCGAGATAGGGAACACACAATTGCTGGGGCAGAACCGTCAAGGTTGCTATCGGGTCCTAAGCACAAACACGGGGAAATGATGTAGGGATTATGGATGTGTGTGTGTGTGTGTGGACTGTATGGAATTATGTAGGGATTATGGATGTGTGTGTGTGTGTGTGGACTGTATGGAATTATGTAGGGATTATGGATGTGTGTGTGTGTGTGTGTGGACTGTATGGAATTATGTAGGGATTATGGATGTGTGTGTGTGTGTGTGTGGACTGTATGGAATTATGTAGGGATTATGGATGTGTGTGTGTGTGTGTGTGTGTGTGTGTGTGTGGACTGTATGGAATTATGTAGGGATTATGGATGTGTGTGTGTGTGTGTGTGGACTGTATGGAATTATGTAGGGATTATGGATGTGTGTGTGTGTGTGTGTGGACTGTATGGAATTATGTAGGGATTATGGATGTGTGTGTGTGTGTGTGTGTGTGTGTGTGTGTGTGTGGACTGTATGGAATTATGTAGGGATTATGGATGTGTGTGTGTGTGTGTGGACTGTATGGGATTATGTAGGGATTATGGATGTGTGTGTGTGTGTGGACTGTATGGAATTATGTAGGGATTATGGATGTGTGTGTGTGTGTGTGTGTGGACTGTATGGAATTATGTAGGGATTATGGATGTGTGTGTGTGTGTGTGTGTGTGGACTGTATGGAATTATGTAGGGATTATGGATGTGTGTGTGTGTGTGTGGACTGTATGGGATTATGTAGGGATTATGGATGTGTGTGTGTGTGTGTGGACTGTATGGAATTATGTAGGGATTATGGATGTGTGTGTGTGTGTGTGGACTGTATGGAATTATGTAGGGATTATGGATGTGTGTGTGTGTGTGTGTGGACTGTATGGAATTATGTAGGGATTATGGATGTGTGTGTGTGTGTGTGTGTGTGTGTGTGTGTGTGGACTGTATGGAATTATGTAGGGATTATGGATGTGTGTGTGTGTGTGTGGACTGTATGGGATTATGTAGGGATTATGGATGTGTGTGTGTGTGTGTGGACTGTATGGAATTATGTAGGGATTATGGATGTGTGTGTGTGTGTGTGTGGACTGTATGGAATTATGTAGGGATTATGGATGTGTGTGTGTGTGTGTGTGGACTGTATGGAATTATGTAGGGATTATGGATGTGTGTGTGTGTGTGTGTGTGTGTGTGTGTGTGTGTGGACTGTATGGAATTATGTAGGGATTATGGATGTGTGTGTGTGTGTGGACTGTATGGAATTATGTAGGGATTATGGATGTGTGTGTGTGTGTGTGGACTATGGAATTATGTAGGGATTATGGATGTGTGTGTGTGTGTGTGTGTGTGTGTGTGTGGACTGTATGGAATTATGTAGGGATTATGGATGTGTGTGTGTGTGTGTGTGGACTGTATGGAATTATGTAGGGATTATGGATGTGTGTGTGTGTGTGTGTGTGTGTGGACTGTATGGAATTATGTAGGGATTATGGATGTGTGTGTGTGTGTGTGGACTGTATGGAATTATGTAGGGATTATGGATGTGTGTGTGTGTGTGGACTGTATGGAATTATGTAGGGATTATGGATGTGTGTGTGTGTGGACTGTATGGAATTATGTAGGGATTATGGATGTGTGTGTGTGTGTGTGGACTGTATGGGATTATGTAGGGATTATGGATGTGTGTGTGTGTGGACTGTATGGAATTATGTAGGGATTATGGATGTGTGTGTGTGTGAACTGTATGGAATTATGTAGGGATTATGGATGTGTGTGTGTGTGGACTGTATGGAATTATGTAGGGATTATGGATGTGTGTGTGTGTGGACTGTATGGAATTATGTAGGGATTATGGATGTGTGTGTGTGTGGACTGTATGGAATTATGTAGGGATTATGGATGTGTGTGTGTGTGGACTGTATGGAATTATGTAGGGATTATGGATGTGTGTGTGTGTGGACTGTATGGGATTAACGGTGCTTAGTATTAAGGACTCCGACAAGCCTCCCAGCTCTCCCCTATCACGGATTCCGACATAGCCACCGGAGGTACTGAATATATAAAGCAAATGGAAAGATAATAAAATGCTGATCAGAGGAAAAGGAAAGCTAAAAGAAGAAATGAATGTCTAGGATTCTCTGTAAATTACGTTACGTTACTATTATGCATGCAAGGACAAATAAAAGGGGGCCGACTGATGGGTCACAAGAGAGAAAAAATAACGCCCATCTAGTCTGACCGCTGAGCAGAGAGTGAGGGGACCGGATGTTGCAGAGCACCGCGGAGGCCAGCCTCAAATGACGAAGTTGCAATATCTCACCACACGATATGATAAGGCTGTTACGACCTGGGCTACGAATAAAACAAGGGCACTCAATGATTGGACTAGTAATAGGGCACTATGTAACAACGGTACGGCTAGATCCAAACCCTCAAACTTATATGCCGGCGAATAAAACACCTATACCCTCCAGTGTTAATCTGCGATAGCGGGGTATCCTTAACTGGGCATAAATGTACTCTACTTCAGGCTAACCAGCACTGGTATAGCCTGATAACAAACAAAATGCAAGTTACGTTAAAATGCATGAAAGGAATCTATGGAAAGATCAATTAAATCACTGCAAGATTTAATACAATTAAAAGATGCTTCAATACAGTTACTCTAAACAACAATAAACTCTCTGGTGATGGGCTGGTCTATCAGAATGAGAGTTGAGCGTTCTCTGCCATACCCATAGCTTACTCTGACTGTTCCTTTTACTTATATATTTTCTAGATCTCAAGTGACGGCGTCTTTTCTGTGGATTGACCTCCCTACTGCCAACCCTGGCAGATTGGGAGCCAAAGCGTCACATTTTTCCTTTGCCCCTCAACTTTCCCTTTATAATTGCTGAGGGGCACAGGGCCTTGGGTGGGGCTTTTGTTTCCGGGGCGTTTCCGTACCCTCCTCCGCTCCCCGCCTTTGAGTGGCTTCGGTCACCTGGGCATTATTAGTGGTAAGCTGGGAGGGTTCTGTGGGGGCGCTCGGTTATGGCCTTGGCCTTGCTCGGGACCTTGGGGCTGCTCGGCCAGACAGCCTGAGGAACAGCAACAACAACAACAACAATAAACTCTTCACTCCTATCTGAAAGAAAGTGAAGTATAGTCCTACAGCATAGACCTGGAAACTTCTGAAGAAAGTCTGATGCTCATAAGATGCTCGTATCTTAAACTTAGAACTATATAAAGGCAGGAGGCAGGACACCACGCGTGTAAATCGAATACACTAAAAGATAGGACATATAATGTTAACTGACACGAGAATACTATAAATGCGCAACGGTAGTAATGCTCGACACTAAAAAGAAGTACTTCCTCATCAACGAAACAGTCTGCTATGGTTGTGCGGCTCAGCAACAACTTAGACTAATAAATGCTGTGAATAATAATGCACACATATCAAAGAGCTTATATTAAATACTAAAAGGTGTCTACTCGATTAATAATGTCTAGCTGGGATACTCTAGGTAAGGAACTGGGGTTGAGCAAGACAGGCTCGTAGCCTAGCGATGTCCTTAAGACTGCATCCTTTAAGTTACGTTAATTGACGAGGGGGCTCTCTTGATAGATCCAGATCACAAGTATCTGGTTCTATCCTGGCGACCCTCTAAAGACAAGCAAAGAGCCAGCAAAGAGTGGAACTGTTACAGGCCAATGCCCTCAGTCAACACAATGCTGCACTCGCAAAGGACGCAACCGAAAAGACAACCCCGGCTACCACAGGACCGGACGAAGTCGTGTAGGTATAAGCAAACCGTACACACATCGGAGTGTTGTGCAGTTAATAAAGGTTAGAGTATGAAAAGAGAGAATCGAGTGAGAGAAACAGTGATAAAGGTGGTGATCGGGGGAGAGAGTTTGCAAGGGATGTTAGAAGCACGCGCACCAAGCCTGTCCTGACGAGGACAGCTCCTGTGGACCCTCATGGAGGAGAGAAGTTAAACAGGAGCCCGCAAAGGCGCGATGTTCGGCCAATCACGAGCCGAGACGTCACAAGACAGCAGGCATCCTGGCCACGCCAGGATCTGCCAGCCAATCAAAGGTGTGAGAAAGCCCGCGCGAGGGCGGGAAAACTCCTCCGAGCGAGGGAGGCAACACACACTACCCCCTCGCTGCCCGCTCTCTCTCTTTCCTTAACTTCACACTACAATGCATCTTATATTCTATCAATGATATAAAATACTTCCCGTTGTCACAGACGAAAACAAAGACCACCACTGGACTGTCTGTGACAATGCGGTTATTAGGAAAGAAAGAACAACATTCTCTGATAACTGTAGCCCATTTCACTGCCCTGGCGAGCGCTAGTGGCTAACGAGAGGTGATTCTGCCAACGCTGGTAGACGTCACACCCCGCCCAAGATATGGAATGCTCAACATTAGGCGAGCACCATATCTGACAAGGCAGAATGCCGACAAGACCCGCCACACCTAACCACTCCACCAGAAATTAAATGCAAAGCTCAATCTTAAATAAAACAACATACTAGCATAAAGAAAATCTTACAACCCCTCCCAAACATAATAGTATAATTTAGCCTGCTATGCTCCCTGAGCGAGCTTCACAGAGCCCAGCCAACTAAGTGAAAGACAGGTTCAACTTAGGACTTTAGCTATAACATTGGCAACTTACAATTAACTATAAAAAAGAAAGAGTTTTTATGTGATTTTTTATTTAATTTTAATGTTGTTTTTGACGGCTTCTCTACAGTGGCAAGCCTGGTTTTTCTCCACTCTCAACACACACTGACTGAACGGCAAGGGTTCTCCTGCAAACAAACCCTCCCGTGACAAAACATTATCAGTGCCCTTAACATGCCACACATCCAACTTGTGTTCCGGCAGCAAAACAACACCTTACACTGATAAACTGCCCAGTTCATCACAAGACTGGCACTTCTCTTCGCTCTCTCCGGCAACGGGGCCTGCCAATAACCTTTCACTAGTTCTACCTTCGTTATGAGCAAGGCAGCCCCGATGCGGTCTATGGTGTCGTCAACTCTAGGTAATGGATAGGTGTCTGTCAGGGATAATGCTTCCACACTCTTGCAATCACCATACACACGGATCTTGCCACTCAACTCAGGTTGCAAACTCACTGGCAACGACCACTCACGATATTCCTTATCCCTCAGACCCTTTTTCCACATGTAGTCTAGCTCTGCTTTCACGACAGACTGTTGAGCAGGATTTATACGATAGGGAACTAATTTGAGCCTTGCACTGTCTCCAGCCTCCATGTCGGATTCTACCCCGTACATCAGGCCTGGAGAACCAACAAACATGCGGATGTACTGCCACAGCCTAGTAAACAACTTCTCTCGAATAACGACATACACATTGCCCTCCCACAACCCAGCCGAGACCACAGTTTCTAAGCTATAGATCTCCCTCCTTCTCCACCTCTGTTCCCAGAACAGCCAGGTCATGAGAGGGACAATCAGCACCACCTGTGCAGTCACTCCCACAGTTTACAATTGCTAAGGCGTCCCCGCCGATACCGTACATGCGCACCCCCGCATTCCTTGCGACTACATCTGCCTGCGCCTTCAGCGACATGGCCAGATACAGTCGGTCTATGGTAGGGCTGTTGCATTCGACTAGAGCAGCATTGGGAGGCTATGCGACGACCGGGCACTTCTATGCCACAGCCAATCTCACCAATCTGCTCAATGCCCTGATTCTGACCACCACCCCGGGCAGCCATGGGTCGACCCTGACCTGACCACCATGCCAAAGCCTCGTCGCCCACCCTGAACCACTGAAACAACGAGGCCAACGGTCTACCAACACTCAAGTGACCTGCCAGCGGAACATCGTGCACCGCATAAGTTGTGAGGCCTGGGTGCTCGGCACGACCAGTGGGGTATGAACCGAGCAGATGCTGGAGCGCTGCACACTGCTGCTCAGGCAGGTGCTCTAGTGCTTCCACAGCCACCAGACTCGTGTCCCCCGCCCACTGCTCCGCCGAGACATGACAATCCCAACTCTCCTCCACCTGTACCCCACTGCCCCCCTCTCCTTCTCCACCTTGGCCGCTGCAGACCAACGCAGGGATAGTAGGCTGCTCAGGTGGTTGCTTCACAAATTCCTTTAACAGGTTCACATGAAATGTTTCCCCATCCTCGTGTTCCATCGCACCGTTACTACACATCTGAAGCTCAGGATCATCTATCTGCAGCCGACAGATATCCGAAGGAGCCAATCTATCTAAATGCTCCCGGAGCAACTTATGGCCTCCCCCGATACTGGACTGTTCGATCCTATCTTGATTAACCCTCCCGCATTCGGTAACTTATATAGCTATCTTATGGTCAGCCCTTCTCTAATTTGCCATGAAATATCAGGCTGGGCGAGTTTTCGAAGCCTTGTGTTTTTCTGTATTTTCATCCACCAGAATGCTGTTTATTGTGATGTATCATATGTCAATGGAAAGAGGAATATTTATAGTACATGATAAAACAAATTTTGTTTTAAATAAATCGAAATATGAAAGTGTAAATGAGTCCGGAATACAATTATTTCCCATGCAATTGTCTTCACACCGTCCTAGCTCTAAATTGTGAGTGATGACCATATATTTTGTTTTGCTCAAATAATAGTATTTTTTCTCTTCTTTCCAAATCTGAAAACAGAAATTGTTTATCTTCAATAGTTCTCAAGCAGTGACCGAAAAAAAAAACTATGATTTTGATTGATATGGTTTATAATATTTTCGATTTATTTCGTTGCTACGAAGTGTATGGTTTTAAATTTAGGCTGTTTGAATACGGCAAATAATGCTGATGAGTATAAAACAAACTAGAAGTTCCTACGACAAATACTTTTTCCGCTATGAATATTTGAAATGAACAGCCAAAATGCGAATATTTACGCTTCACCCATCTCTTTTCCGCCGATGCTAGCCGGGTTCCGAGCTGTTCCCCACCTCGGCGTTGGTTTATTTGCTCGGATACGTATATAACTGTTTATATCACCGTCATCGGAAAATTATGCTCTTTCTAATGGTGAAAACAAAAATAATATAGCGTTATTGGTTCGCGAGCTATGCGCAATTGTTTCCATGCACTGTTATTGTTTTGTAAATAAATGAGAATGTTTATACAGTTGTTTATCTTTGCCACAATATACAACACTTTTATATAATTTTCCTTTACCAATAATTGTATAATGTTCATAAAAGATATGTCAGTCATGAAGGTTGTCAATTTTACTACCTGATAGGGCCACAACCCTTTCCAACGAGAAGGGAAATGGCTCCTGGGTTGACACTGAAAAAACAAAACAAGAAAGCCAGGTTATCATCAAGTAATACATTCAGAAATAATTCTATTGTACACACAAATAAAGTAATATATAAATATATATATATATATATATATATATATATATATATATATATATATATATATATATATATACAAGGTGTCATAAATATATATATATATATATATATATATATATATATATATATATATATATATATATATATATATATATATACAAGGTGTCATAAATATATATATATAAATACAAGGTATCATATATATATATATATATATATATATATATATATACAAGGTGTCAAACCACAGAAATATGCAGATTTCCAAGCCACCCTAGGAGGTACTGCATTTGACTCGTTATTTTTTTAGAGTGGTTTCCCCAGGAGGCCTATATCCACTTTGATGATGTAGGTGGGTGAATGTCGGTGGGTGAATGTCGGTGGGTGAACGAGGGTGGGTGAATGAAGGTGGGTGAATGAAGGTGGGTGAATGAAGCCGGGTAAATGAAGAAGAGAAATGAATGAATCAATGAATGAATGATTGCACATGGCTCCTGACTATAGGACACCTGCATTGTGACGATGGAAAAGGTTGAAGCAGTCGTTGACGTCAATGCAGAGGGCAACCGTGCAAGTCGTGCAGCGGAAGCTTGTGTCCTTGTGAATGCCGTTCATTACTTTGCAGTAATAGCAACGGAGTCGCTTCTTGGCCGGAATCCTCTGCCGAGAATGGTCCAAGGCCCTGTTCAACCGGACATGGTTCAGAACAATAGGACGGGGCCATGGGACCACTCCAGATCGAGGTCTCCGGACTCGCACCGCTCCTGCTGCTTCCAGTACTGGTGGCAGTTGGTTGGCAGCTTCAAGAGCTGCCTCCCCATCGTCACCAGCAGCAGCTGCATCAGGTGCTAGTACCACGGGGGGTTGAACCAGGACATAGTTTCCCCCCGGGGCAGTAGCATCAGCAGCGGCATCATCTGGTTCTGGTGGTGGGGAGGGGACATTTAGACGTGGTGCCCTCTCAACGCCTCCACCAGGAGCAGCAACAGGAGAGGGTGGAGTGTTGTCAGGAGCAGCAGGGGCTGGGGAGTCTGGATGGTCGTCGTCGGACGACCCAGATGAAGATCCACCGGATTGCCGTTGCCTCCGTGCATGCCTCTGTGGCTCACGCTGGTCACGCGGCAGATCTTGTGCTCGGTGGACTGGCCTCCCCGACATAGGCCACTCTGCAGTGTTGAAGTGCAGCAAGGAAGTACAGATGTGCTCCTGGAAGTCCAGCAAGGTCATCTTCTTCCTTGGGTAGCACTTCCTGTACAGGACATGGGCGTTGAAGAGGGCCATTTGGATGAAGTAGAAGGTGATCTTCTTCGTCCACTTGACCGTCCTTCGCTGGATGGGGTAGTACTGGGCCATCTGGTCGAAGTGATCCACCCCACCCATGTGGATGTTGTAGTCTTCAACGCAAAGAGGTTTGAAGATCTCCCTCTGTCCACGATGCCACCTGCCCTGCTGATCCTTCTCTTTGAAACTGACAAGCTTCGGGATGGTGTCCTGGTTGTGGAAAGTGGACACCATGTTGACGATGCGCTTGTCTCGCCAAAGTAGGACCATGGTTAAGCCATTGTTCATTGCTATTGTCGCATCACGTTCAAGCTGTTTTGCTTTAGCAATGTCGCACAACCGCTTAGGAGCTCCTCGTACAAGGCGCAGGGTGCCACACACATAGATGTTGTGTGTGAGCATTTGCTGGCACAGGTCAACTGAGTTGTAATAGTTGTCCATGTACAGCCTGTACCCCTGGCCTCTGAAGGACTCCGTGAGACCCTCCACCGTCTCCTGGAGAGATGTACCCGGACCGGTGTAGACCCAAAAGTCCCACACATAGCCAGTCAACGCCTCTGCCAGGATGTACAGCTTGATACCGTACTTCGTCGGCTTCATTGGGTTGTAAACCTTGAATGAAAGGCGACCCTTCCATCCATGGCTGCCTTCGTCAAGGGACAGCTTTTCGGCGGGGATGTATGCCAGCTTGAAGCCTTCAAGTAGGTATTCCATCACCGTCCGAACCTTCACAAGCCTGTCCTTGTTCTGCCTGCAGACTGCCTTGTTGTTGAAAGCATGGAAATACTTCAACAAGGCTAGAAACTTAGTCCTACTCATCGTTCTCCGAAATACTTGGTAGTCGTGAAGGACAGTTGAACGCCAGTAGTGACTCATAGAAGGAATCTTGGTGATGCCCATGAGGAAGTACAGGCCAAGGAATTTTGCCATTTCCTCCTCACCAAACAGGTGCCAAAAAGCGGCTGCTCCGTCAACGAACTTGGCGTAAGCATTTGTCTCCAATACCAGGTATTGCAGCATCTCCCTTGTGAAGAAGAGCTGGAAGAACTGGAGAGGAGTCACCGGCTTTGGAACCTGCATGCCAGGGGTCCCTGAGAACAGATCAGGCTGGGGGTCGAAGGGGGTGTCGGTCCAACCGGCATCACGATCGGGGGGCAGGATCGCGAGCACGGCCACGACCACCGCGAGGACCACCGCGAGGAACACCTCTGCGGCCCCTGGGCCTACCACCTGCCCCCCTACGGGGACCTGGCCTCCGGCGTGGCATAGGTGGTAGGTCGAGGGGTTGAGTGGGGGGGGCTTCTGCATCAGATGATGCAGAAGCCGGTGAACCTGGTGCAGCACCAAGTGGTGAAAGGTGTGGAACTGGTGAACCTGGACCATGCAGCTGCACCAGCTGGTGAAAGGTGTGGAGCTGGTGAACCTGTTGCAGCTGTACCAGTTGGTGAACGGTGAAGAGGAAGCCTTTGGGGAAGAAGCTCCTCGATTGCTGCTGGAGGATTCAACGCTGTGCGTGGCATCTCAGCAACAACCTGACCACGCACTGCGGCTTCAGCAACCTCAGCACGCATTGCGGCTCGATGCTCAGGCAGAACAAATGCCGAGGGGGTCAACGGTGTGTCGCTGAAGGGGGACACTGCAGGGGTGACCGTTCCCATGACATGCGAAAGCGGGGTATTCAAAGTGCCCACAGCAAGTAGCGTGGCAAACAGGTGTGGGCTGCGGACTGGTGATCCTGCTGGAAGCAAGGATGAGGCACCGCCACGCAAGGTGGATGGAAGAGGTGACGTGGGAAGTTGGGGGAAGTTGGGTGATAGTAGGAGGTAATCGGCGATGTTATGGATGGGATGAGATGTAGATGGGATGGGATGAGATGTAGATGGGATGGGATGGGATGTAATGGGATGGGATGGATGGTGGTGGTGGATCCGCTGGGGTTGGTTCAGTTGGTGGTGGTGGTGGTGGGTCGTCCGTCGTTGCTGGGGCTGGTTCTGCTGGTGGTGGTGGTGGGTCGTCTGACGTTGCTGGGGCTGGTGGTGGATCGGCCGAGGCGGGGGCGTCGAGGCGGAGTCGCTTGGGCGGAGTTGAAGCCTAATCCTCATCGTCAGACCACTCGTCCGACTCACTCTCGCTCGCCGTCTCGTCCGTCGTCGTCAGGTCCAGCACCTCGTTCACTACATCCTCCAGCTGGGAGTCCCGCAAACGTTTCTTATTATCCCTCTTGTCCGACATGGCAGCTGGCGTATGGCGGTAGGCTGGCATATGGCGGTAGGCTGGCGTATGGCGGCAGGCTGGCGTATGGCGGTAGGCTGGCGTATGGCGGTAGGCTGGCGTATGGCGGTAGGCTGGCGTATGGCGGCAGGCTGGCGTATGGTGGCAGGCTGGCGTATGGCGGCAGGCTGGCGTATGGCGGTAGGTTGACGTATGGCGGCAGGCTGGCGTATGGCGGCAGGCAGTAGTTAGCTTATTATGCTGAAACCAAGAAATGGAAATAAAGGAAAAACGTAATTGACGTTGATAGTTGCATGACACAAGTTCGCCATCACTGGATCCATATGACGTTGGTATAGTTCACCATGACGTAGTCATAGTTTTGCATTATCCGATTCCAGATGACGTGAGTATAATGGATTCACGACGGTATAGTTCCGCATTTTGTAATTCAAATTGGGGAACACCATGACGTAGTCATAGTACGGCATTATAAGAATATATTTATACCTTGGGGCTCTTTTTTTTTTTTTTTTTTTTTTTAAGAGACAATGAACGGAGGAAGGAAAAATACAGATAAAACAAAAAGGTCCATGTGCCTAAAGGCATCCTCCATTCATAAAATGTTTGTAACAACTGGATTTAAACATTTGTAGATTGTAAGTTTGTGGAAAGCAATTCGAGGGAAGTGAATTCCAAAGAGTAGTAGCTCTGGGGATAAATTAATTCTGATATGCAGAAGTTCTGCATTGTGGAGGAGAAAGTGTAAATTCATGGGCGCTCTCAGCTGCCCTAGTTCTACGGGGAAAGATGTGGAGAGGCGGCACAATTGAAGCAAGTTCCTCGGAACAATTGCTGTGAAAATATCTGTAGAATAATGCAAGGGATGCAACGTTTCTTCGTATGGATAATGTAGGAAGGTCCTGTGTGATTGCAGGGTTATTGATTAATCTAATAGCTTTATTTTGAATTTTGTCCAACTGCCTCAATGCAACCACTCCACTTCCACCCCACAGAGGTGAACAGTAATCCATCTGAGAACGCACATGACTTTTATATATTACGGCCAACTGCTCGTCAGTGAAGAATTCTCGAACTCTGTACAGGAGTCCCAGTTTTTTAGAGGCATTCTTAGCAATGCTTCTAACATAATGTGTCCAGCTCAAGTTAGTAGTTAATGTTACACCGAGGTTGTCAATACTAGGGGAAGTGGGAATCTTTACATCATTAAAAAAATATAAGGGAGTCAGTGAGATTCTGTCGGTTAGAAAATTGAATGTACGTGGTTTTCTGTGCATTAAAGGAAACTAGATTTTTTGGTCCCCATCCATTAATTCTAGAAATGTCCTGGTTCAGAGAAATTGCAGTGTTTATTTTTGAATTTGTAAGATCGGGTTGGGTGAAAGAATTGGTAAATGTGAAGGAACTGTGGAGTGTTGAGTCATCTGCGTAGGAATGTATTGGATTATGAGTGGTAGATATGAGATCATTGATATGAATGAGGAACAGAATTGGGGCCACAACTGATCCCTGGGGAACACCAGCATTTATTGAGTGAAATTGAGAATAAAGGCCATCTACCATTACACATATTTTTCTGTTATGAAGATAAGAAGAAATTAGTGGAACTAATGATGCAAGGCCGTAGTGTGACATCTTCGCCAATAAGGATTGATGCCAGACTCTATCAAATGCCTTTGATATATCCAGTGCTATTGTATGTGTTTCACCACGTTGGTCTGTAGCTTGGTTGATTTGATGCGTAAGAAGGCAAAGCATGTCTGCAGTTGATCGACATCGTCTAAAACCATATTGCCTATCACTGATTAATTTATTATTCTCAAGATGCTTAATTATGTGATTATTTAACCACTAAGTGTCGGCGCGCAACATAAGTCGAGTATAATAAATCTGGACTATCTGGCGGCGCGCGACATAGGTCGTGTGGCAATTTCAGCACGTAATGTTGCTGAGAGAGAGAGACAAGTGGTGGCAGGAGAGTAGCGAGCGTATGACTGCTCCAGACCACCGCGGCGAACCTACTGACACGAATCCCACCTCCTCCCTCCCGCTCTCACTCGCTACATACTGAATTGAATGGGGAAAGTACCGAATTACATGCTTTTTGCACTCGCGTTGCGCGGTTGTTGCAAGAAAACTAGCCGTCATAAAAGGATCGTTATGGTGTCATTGGAAAGCTCTGTTTATGCCCTTTCAGGGATAGATACTTGTTTTACGCTCTGGGTCTTATTTAGGCATGAAAATGATAACGTAAACAGCCCTATTTTGGCTAAAAACACCCCGTTGGGCGGTACATATAAATAAACCGCTAGCCCGCTAATCTAGTGTTAATATAATTTCAAAGACTTTACCAAGAGTGGAAGTTATAGCTATTGGTCTGTAGTTTGATGGATCTGAAGAGGCACCTTTTTTAGGAACTGGATGGATGTTTGCTTCTTTCCAGGGTACTGGGAAGCATGAGGTATGAGTACACAGACGGAAAAAATTTGCCAATACAGGAGCGAGCACCAAGGAGCAATTCTTAAGTACTATTGGAGGAATTTCATCTGGACCAGGAGCCTTATCTACTGAGAGATTCTGCAAAATAGTTTTGACATGTCTGGTGTGGATCTTAAGTGAGGGAATTTCAGGCGAATTAAAATTAAGTACAGGGACATCTTGATTTATTTCATCTAAGGTTGAGTTGGTGGAGAAAATATCCGCAAGAAGGTTAGCTTTACCTCGTGGGTCACTTACAAGATTGCCAGTCGGAGATTTTAATGGTGGAATGGATGAAGCAGTAGTGAAGTTGGATTTGAATGAGTTAAGAGTAGACCAAAATATTTTGTTATCATTTGGATTATTTAGAAGTTTATTTGCCTGCTTGTGGAGAAAGTTTGATTTAGTTAGGTTTAATACAGTTTTGGCATGATTTCTGATGTTTCTAAAGTAATTAAAGGCTTCATGTGTTTTTGATCTTGTGTATGCATTGTAGGCTATTGCTTTTTGTTCAGTTACTCTAGCACAATTATGGTCAAACCATTTAGGTGAATTAGATCTTTTACTGTACTTTTGATGAGGAATAAAAGTTTCCATTCCAATTTTTACAAAATCTTGTATGTGGCTCAAGGTGGAGTGTGCATCATTAGAAAAGAAAGAGGTCCAGGGAATATCAATAAAGAAACCTTGAAGACCCTCCCAGTCTGCCCTATCGTAATGCCATTTAGTCACCAAAACAGGTTCAGAGTGGGAAAGTGTGGTAGGTGATAGACAGGTGGCCTGTATCAGACAGTGATCAGAAGTATTTGGCCAAACACCCTGGGGAACAGGAACAACACAACAGGGAAGGGGACAAGAAGAAAACAAATGATATATATACGGTATATACCTTTATATATAAAATAAATATAATCAAATAAATAAAAATATATAGAAAATAACAATAGAAATACTCGATTATGGGCCCTGCCCTTGCTCTTGACCTAGGGGGTGGTTCCATGGACACCCTGGGGAACAGGAACAATACAAAATATATATATAAATGTAATAAAATTATAAATAAAATAAAATGATATAAATAAAATAAATAAAAACTATAATAAATCCCAATATATAAAAAAATAACTATATAAATACTCAATTATGGGCCCTGTCCTTGCTGTGGACCTAGGGGGTACTCCCATGGACACCCTGGGGAACAGGAACAATACAAACAAAAATATATATAAATGAAATAAAATTATAAATAAAATAAAATGATATAAATAAAATAAATAAAATAAATAAAAACTATAATAAATCCCAATAAAGAAAAATAGGCCTATATATAAAATACCAATAGAAATACTCGAATATATATACCGTATATATATATATATATATATATATATATATATATATATATATATATATATATATATATATATATATAAAATAAAGATAGGCCTAGCCCATGCCTAAACATATCAAATATCCCAGCTGTGAGCAAAAGGTAAAAGGTCAAGGAGTGCTGACCCGCCGCGGGCAAGTAATTATGGGATTAGCTTAGGTACTTTACCCAGACATCTGTGGCTGTCCAAAGGTTCACTGCTGTAGTGTAGTGTACAGTGGTGCATAAAAGTCTTGTATGTTTTTATGTCAGGCTATTTACCGTGACATATTTGTACTTACCGTGACATTTTTGTCTAAAAAATTTGTTTATAATCTATCCACACTTCACTGTTAGTTACTTCACTCAAATAAAACTGTATTCACTAAACAATTCCCAAATTGGGCATAAACAAATGCCAAAAATGGGCAAAACACAACTATATTTCGTAATTACAGCTTTATTATACTTTGTAGGTAGTATTTATTGATAAATATATTGGTCTTTCAAGCGAAAATGAAGGTTTTAGGGCAATATATATACGACACATGTATAGCCTAGCTTACATTCGTAATCACAAACCTAACATAAGTTAGGAATGTGACTACAAATGCTTACTACACTAACCCTACGAATATGATATAAATAATATTATTATTCACAGTTCACAACACTTCCACTGGGTCCATTCTAGCCGCCTAAAAACCACATGGCTGGCTATGGAGAGGCGAACGAGGCACAAAGTCACAAATCACGAGTTATATACATAAATTATAAATACATAGCCACAAATTGATGATACACTGCCACTGGGTACATAAATAATCCAGATTTGCCCGCCTGAAACCCGCTCCATGGCGGGCAATGGAGGCGAGACGAGATTTAAAGGTCCGGGAGTACTACCTCACAGACTGGTGGCCGGCTCACAACTGGTGAAACAAAGCCCCGCAATCCTCACACAGGGACGCTAGGGGGTTGCCAGATATTTCATATTGTAACTTACTGAGGGCTAACTTACCAGCCAAAAATGCGTCCAAATTGCGTCATAAACTTATTTACCACGAATATTTCTAACTTACGGGTGGCATTATGACGCGATTGCGTCATACGAGCACTCTTCGAGGGGTGGCGTTAGGACGCGATCGCGTCCTAAAAATGCGGGAGGGTTAAGTGTGTAACGTTGCTGTCTCGGAGTTTTCTCACGCCCTACCTCCTCACCAAGTGTGACAGGTTCTGGGGCCACTCCGGACCTAAACATTGGTGCTAATACTGAGTCGCCAAGAAGAGCCGCTGGATCAAAACTCACAAAACTTCTCCCAACTTTAGCATTCTCCTTCCGACCGTTCCTCCGCTGGTCTAGAGACTGAGGAATAGGCTGTGACACCTTAGATGCACGAGATCGGGTGACAACACACGCCCTCTGCTGTAATTGGCACCTCTCGACCAACTCCTGCCCCTCCCTACTCACGTCGGCCGCCCTCTCGGCAGCGACTAAGGGTGGAACCTCAGAAGTAGGCACCGCAAAGTCGTTGCCGAGAAGAAGGTCGACGCCCTCTACTGGCAGTTTCTCTACGATTCCAACATTTATCTCTCGTGTCACACCATCAACCTCCAGCTCCACTCGAACCAACGGGTATGACCGTGTAGCATTAATACCCTGCACCACATCTACCCGTGCCGCGTTTATAGGTTGGCCTGTAAAGTTTTTCATCAGAGTCTGGGATGCACCTGTATCACGCAACAACTCCAACCCATGCTTGCAACCATCCCAACTCACTCAGCCACACCCTCTATTGTTGCAAAAAGCATCGCGGACAGGTTTCGAGCCTTCCGGACACTCCTTCACTGGCTGCGCCCCTGTATCTGACACATCACCCCGGGTAAACGCAGAAGACCTCAGAGACACCCCAATATTGCTAGCAAAAGACACGACTGCTATAGGTTGGTTACTAGGGCAGGAACGTGCAAAATACCCCTTGTTATGACACTTAAAACACTCTACTTCACCCTTGGACTTCCCCTGAGGTGGGGAAGGGCCCGGACCTTTCTTAAACGGGACGGTTATTGGTTTGTGATCAAAATTAGTATCATTGCTCTTACTTTCGTTAATAAATGTTGCATCACTGACTCGGGGGGGGGGGGGGGGGGATGGAGTGTTGCGCTCCTTGTTAACTGCATCGGTCCGTTGTGCAGACCCGCACCCACAAATCAGCGATAATCTCAGGTCAGCCAACTCAGCTGCCTTCTGTAGAGTTTTAGGCTGTTTCTCTTTGAGGTTCAAAGTCAGGTCGCCGCCTGTGCATTTAAAAAATTGCTCTAGAAGGACTAACTGCTCAAGCTCTTCGAACGTCGTCACCTTCTCTGACCTCAGCCAATTTCTCAAAGCATCAGACAGTTCCCAGGCATGTTCTAGAAAAGTGCACTGACGACCCTTCGTAACACCCCGAAACTTCAACCTATATGTCTCTGGTTGTAACTCGTACGCCCGCAGAACAGCTTCCTTCAATACCTCATAATCGATGCAAGACTCCAAGGGCAACGCATCATATGCCTTGAGTCCTTTGCCAACCAACCTAGAGGAAACAAGGGCTGCCCACTTTACCTCGGGCCATTGGTGCTCCCGGCACTTCTTCTCAAAACACAGGAAAAACTCGGTGACACCCGACTCGTCAAATGCAGGGACTAACTTAAGAAGGTGCGATAAAGACTGATCAAGATTCCCAGAACCGAGACGCTGCCCTGTCGACTCCACCCGAGACTTCTCAAGCTCTTATGTCTGCACAGTACTTCGTAGCCTCAACCTGAAGCTCAGCCTCACGTATGGCCTTTCTCTCGTCAGCCTGAATCCTAAGCTCAGCCTCACGTATGGCCGTTCTCTCCTCAGCCTGCATCTTAGCCATCTCAAGCTGGAAGAGCATATCTGGAGTTAAACCTTGAGGAGGAGGAGATGCAACAATTGGAGACCCACCCCGTGATCCACCCAGGAGCAAACCATGCTACCAGTGACTATCGGCCTGTGGGAACGTCCTCGGATCCGGTGTTCTAGAGAGCATGATGGGAGTAGAGTGGAGGGGGGGCTTGGCCGAAGGTGCCAAAGCACCCGCTCCACCCTGTGCACCACACACCCCGCCCAGCACACATGCCACCAGGTCACTTCTCGTCATGCTGCTAATGCCAACATGCCCCATGACCGTGGCCAAACACTGGAGACCATACCGATCAATCCCCGACACCCGGTCAACAGTAATAGGCATCTCCAGAAATTTCCTTGCATCCTCCTCACTAGTTAATACTCTCATGTCATCTAACAAACCCAGCTTTTGCACCTCAGAACCTGCTTCCCGTACTGTGTCCTCACTGTGCACTGATCCGTCGGTCGACATAGTGTCCACCGGAAATCCTCAACGTTTATAAAAAAAAAGTACCTAAACTCTCATGTAGAGAGTTTCAAAAAATGCTTGAAGACAACTCAAGTGCTATACTACGTTGCCAAAAAAAAAATCCAACGTATCCAAAATATTCCTCAAAAACAAATGTCCACTGCCAAACTGTGAGAAATAACAATCGACCCCCAAACGGTGATTACAAAAAAATTCTCCACAAAAAAAATCCTGCAATTATTTCTTAGTTATGACGACTAAGATAAGATACTAGGCAAGGTCGCCATTTGTTACGACCTGGGCTACGAATAAAACAAGGGCACTCAATGATTGGACTAGTAATAGGGCACTATGCAACAACGGTACGCTAGATCCAAACCCTCGAACTTATATGCCGGCGAAAAAAACACCTATACCCTCCAGTGTTAATCTGCGATAGCGGGGTATCCTTAATTGGGCATAAATGTACTCTACTTCAGGCTAACCAGCACTGGTATAGCCTGATAACAAACAAGATGCAAGTTACGTTAAAATGCATAAAAGGAATCTATGGAAAGATCAATTAAATCACTGCAAGATTTAATACAATAAAAAGATGCTTCAATACAGTTACTCTAAACAACAATAAACTCTTCACTCCTATCTGAAAGAAAGTGAAGTATAGTCCTACAGCATAGACCTGTAAACTTCTGAAGAAAGTCTGATGCTCATAAGATGCTCGTATCTTAAACTTAGAACTATATAAAGGCAGGAGGCAGGACACCACGCGTGTAAATCGATTACACTAAAAGATAGGACATATAATGTTAACTGACACGAGAATACTATAAATGCGCAATGGTAGTAATGCTCGACACTAAAAAGAAGTACTTCCTCATCAACGAAACAGTCTGCTATGGTTGTGTGGCTCAACAACAACCTAGACTAATAAATGCTGTGAATAATAATGCACACATATCAAAGAGCTTATATTAAATACTAATAAGTGTCTACTCGATTAATAATGTCTAGCTGGGATACTCTAGGTAAGGAACTGGGGTTCAGCAAGACAGGCTCGTAGCCTAGCGATGTCCTTAAGACTGCATCCTTTAAGTTACGTTAATTGACGAGGGGGCTCTCTTGATAGATCCAGATCACAAGTATCTGGTTCTATCCTGGCGACCCTCTAAAGACAAGCAAAGAGCCAGCAAAGAGTGGAACTGGTACAGGCCAAATCCCTCAGTCAACACAATGCTGCACTCGCAAAGGACGCAACCGAAAAGACAACCCCAGGCTACCACAGGACCGGACGAAGTCGTGTAGGTATAAGCAAACCGTACACACATCGGAGACAATGACTACAGTTACCTTATTCCAGTCTAGCATTAAATAAAAGAGCAAAAACACTAAATCAATAATGGAGACACACAGAGTTCTTAACCTATACTAACTAAGAACCCTCAAACCTATTCTAAGTACATGTAAATATCTCTGAGGACGGCGCATGCAATACAATGGGCCGGCTATGAAAACCGAATGCAGAACCCAAGGGGAGTGTTGTGCAGTTAATAAAGGTTAGAGTATGGAAAGAGAGAATCGAGTGAGAGAAACAGTGATAAAGGTGGTGATCGGGGGAGAGAGTATGCAAGGGATGTTAGAAGCACGCGCACCAAGCCTGTCCTGAGACAGCTCCTGTGGACCCTCATGGAGGAGGGAAGTTACACAGGAGCCCGCAAATGCGCGATTGGTCGGCCAATCACGAGCCGAGACGTCACAAGACAGCAGGCGTCCTGGCCATGCCAGGATCCGCCAGCCAATCAAAGGCATGGGAAAGCCCGCGCGAGGGCGGGAAAACTCCTCCGAGCGAGGGAGGCAACACATACTACCCCCTCGCTGCCCGCTCTCTCTCTTTCCTTAACTTCACACTACAATGCATCTTATATTCTATCAATGATATAAAATACTTCCCGTTGTCACAGACGAAAACAAAGACCACCACTGGACTGCCAGTGACAATGCGGTTATTAGGAAAGAAAGAACAACATTCTCTGATAACTGTAGCCCATTTCACTGCCCTGGCGAGCGCTAGTGGCTAACGAGAGGCGATTCTGCCAACGCTGGTAGACGTCATAAGGCTAAGACGCTTCACAAGAATAACTTATACTAAAGTATTCCTGTTAACAACTTAACTAGAACAGTGTGGCAGATAAAATATAGTACATCTTTATATTGTAACACAACTGAACTTGCAATGATCAAATAATTACTTAAACTCATGTTGCTTAACAACCTTACCTCCTGCGAGGCAAGAACAACAATCTTTCAACACCTCCCTCGCCAGCCACACTAGCTAGCAAACTACACGTTCTGCTTAACTAACAACTGGTTAAACGAAACTGATAACACTCTATGGGCTCATTCTACACAAATGTTTATTGAGACAAAAATGCTTAGAGGCACGGCAAAACTAGTCATGTGTAATTGGAAGGGTATCGGAGTGAAACTCACAATACCAGGTCTTTCTAATAGACTTGGCACAGCTGCATCTGAAGGCAGCTAGGCGCCAGTACCGTCTAGTTACTCCTAAAAGACCCTATAGACCCTGGTCATTGTGACAATATATATATATATATATATATATATACATATATATATATATATATTACATTCATTAGAGAGACGCAGAGTTAGAGGGGATATGATAGAGGTGTTCCAGTGGGTTAGTGGGATTAACAAAGGGGAAATGACATGTACTAAAGCTCAGTGATAGCGAAAGAACTCGTACCAATGATTTCAAATTAGATAAATTTCGTTTCAGAAAAGATATAGGCAAATATTGGTTTGGTAACAGAGTTGTAGATGGGTGGAATGGACTACCAAGTGCTATAGTGGGATTAAAAACGGTAGGGAGCTTTAAGATAAAATTGGATAAGCATATGGACGAGAAGGGTTGGGTGTGAAGGGGGATCAGCAGGGTTGGGCCAATCAGCGCTCTGCAGACCCCCGTAATCCTGCGTTAATCTCTAACCGTTTTTGTAAGATGATCCTCAGGGTATTAGAGTGTTGAGCCTATAATTGGGCTTTGTAATTGGGGTTGTGTGGGACAGGGATCTGTCTTGCTTAGGCCAATCGGCTTTCTGCAGACTCCCATTTTCTTATGTTCTTATGTTCTTATATATATATATATATATATATATATATATATATATATATATACTGTATATATACAGTATAATACTGTATATATTATTTTTTCTATTTTTGTTTTTCATTCCGTTTATACGTATAACTTCTGCAAACTAAGGATATCTGATTTACTCTCTCTGTTTTCAGGTGAATTTGAACAACTTGGAATAGACTTCTAGACATATCAATGGAGGGATATCATAATTACAGTCCCAACTCTGACAGGTCTTTCCCAAGTTTAACAAAAAATCATCTGAAGGTAACTAGAATTACTGTATGTAATTTACGAGTCATCTAATTGAAAGGGGTAAATTCTGTCTGCCAACTAGAAGGTAATGATTCACCCTATACATGGCTCATTCACCCTGTACATGGCTCATTCACCCTATATATGGATCATTAACCCTATAGATGGCTCATTCACCCCATACATGGCTCATTCACCATATAGATGGCTCATTCACCCTATACATGGCTCATTCACCCTATACATTTCTCATTCACCCTATATATGGCTCATTCACCCTATACATGGCTCATTCACCCTATACATGGCTCATTCACCCTATAGATAGGTCATTCACCCTGTACATGGCTCATTCACCCTATACATGTCCCATAACCCTATAGATAGCTAATTCACCCTATACATGGCTCATTCACCCTATGCATGGCTTATTCACCCTGTACATGGCTCATTCATCCTATAGATGGCTCATTCACCCTATACATGGCTCATTCACCCTATAGATGACTCATTCACCCTATACATGGCTCATTCACCCTATACATGGCTCATTTACCCTCTCTGGGCTTAACACTAATAAGGCGTACGGACCGTACGCCTTAACATTTATAAATGACGGTGTTCCTCCTGTTGTTCTCAAAAACTGTGCTTCCGTGCTGACTCCCTGCCTAGGCAAACTCTTTCGTCTCTGTCTATCCTCTAACGTCTTACCTTCATGCTGGAAGTTTGCTCACATGCAACCTGTCCCAAAGAAGGGTGACCGCTCTCAACCCTCCAACTATCGTCCAATTGCTCTTATCTCTTGTCTTTCTAAAGTTTTTGAAACTATTCTTGCTTCCAAATTTCTTAAGCATTTCTCTTCTCATATTCTGCTATCAGATCTTAAGGGTCGCTCTACTGGTGATCTTCTTTCATATCTTACTAACTCTTGGTCATCCTCCTTTCGGGACTTCGGTGAGACTTTTTCTATTGCACTAGACATATCGAAAGCCTTCGATAGAGTCTGGCATAAATCTTTAATTTCTAAACTACCTTCCTTCGGTTTCTATCCCTCCATCTGTGCCTTTGTCTCTAATTTCCTTTCCGCCCGTTCCATAGCCGCGGTTGTGGACGGCCATTGTTCACTTCCTCACCCTATAAACTCCGGTGTTCGTCAGGGCTCTGTCCTATCTCCTATTCTCTTTCTAATTTTTATAAATGATCTCCTTAACTGTACCTTAATTCCCATCCATTCATACGCAGACGACTCAACCTTACACTACTCCATTAGTTTTTCAGAATACCCCAGCCAGCAATCCCTCAACGACAAACGTAATGAAGCCATAGAACTCTTAAATTCTGATCTAAATACTATTTCCAATTGGGGCAGAGAAAACCTTGTTAACTTTAATGCTTCCAAAACCCAATTTCTCCATCTATCTACCCGTCAGGATCTCCCAGCGGACTATCCCTTATTCTTCAACAATACAAAAATCAACCCTTCATCTTCTCTCAATATTCTTGGTGTCTCTTTTTCTTCTGCTCTCATTTGGAAGGACCATATTACCAGTCTTGCTAAGGCAGCCTCCCAGAAGCTGGGTGTTCTCAACCGCCTTAGGGGGTTCTTTTCCCCTGCACAGCTTCTTGCTCTGTACAGGGGCATAGTGCGCCCTTGTATTGAGTATTGTTCACATGTGTGGGGAGGTTCCTCTCACACCGCTCTCCTAGACAAAGTTGAAAGGAAGGCCTTTCGTATCATTAACTCCCGTCCACTCACCAACTCTCTGCAATCTCTCTCTCTCCGCCGCAATGTTGCATCTCTCTCGCTATTCTATCGCTACTATAATAATCAGTGTTCCTCAGAGCTATCCCAGTGCATACCACCTCCTTTACGTAGGGCACGTGGTACCCGTCTTGCAACTCAATCCCACCCCTACTCTGTGCAACTCTCCAACCCAAGAGTGAAACTTTACTCTCAAACTTTCTTCTACTCAACAGCTGAGCTCTGGAACTCTCTCCCAGAATCAGTCTTTCCCTCTTCCTATGACTTAAATTGCTTCAAACTCCGTGTGTCCAGGCATTTTGGCTCGAACGTCCCTTGATTTTGGCCCTGTCACTCTTTCAACTATGGGGGAGGCACTCGCTATAGGCAGTTATGCCTTTTGCCTCCCTCAATCACATAGAAAAAGAAAAACAAAAAAATACATGGCTTATTCACCCTATAGATGGGTCATTCACCCTGTACATGGCTCATTCACCCTATACATGTCCCATCACCCTATAGATGGCTAATTCACCCTATACATAGCTCATTCACCCTATGCATGGCTCATTCACCCTGTAAATGGCTCATTCATCCTATAGATGGCTCATTCACCCTATACATGGCTCATTCACCCTATAGATGACTCATTCACCCTATACATGGCTCATTCACCCTATACATGGCTCATTCACCCTATAGATGGCTCATTCACCCTATAGATGGCTCATTCACCCTATAGATGGCTCATTCACCCTATAGATGGCTCAATCACCCCATACATGGCTCATTCACCCTATACATGGCTTATTCACCTTATACAAGGCTCATTCACCCTATGGATGGCTCATTTACCCTATACATGGCTCATTCACCCTATATATGGCTCATTCACTCTATACATGGCTCATTCACCCTATACATGGTTCATTCACCCTATACATGGTTCATTCACCCTATAGATGGCTCATTCACCCTATAGATGGCTCGTTCACCCTCTATATGGTTCATTCACCCTATACATGGCTCATTCACCCTATACATGGCTTATTCACCCTATGCATGGCTCATTCACCCTATGGATGGCTCATTCACCCTATACATGGCTTATTCACCCTATAGAAGGCTCATTCACCCTATACATGGTTCATTCACCCTATACATGGCTCATTCCCCCTATAGATGGCTCATTCACCCTATAGATGGCTCATTCACCCTATAGATGGCTCATTCAACGTTAAAATGGCTCATTCACCCTATAGATGGTTCATTCACCGTATACATGGCTCATTCACCCTATACATGGATCATTCACCCTATATTTGGCTCATTCACCCTATATATGGATCATTCACCCTATAGATGGCTCATTCACCCTATGCATGACTCATTTACCCTATACATAGCACATTCACCCTATAGATGGCTCATTCACCCTATAGGTGGCTAAATTCACCCTATAGATGGCTCCTAACTCGCCCAACAGAAACAGCAAACCCCTCTTACTGCAGGTTTATGGGAGGATGGTTGCCTTTTTCCAGACTCCCTTCTCCCTCACATTTAACATCATTTGTTTTGACATTTAAGGACGTTCTTTCCATTAGATTGGCTATTTTAAGACCTTTCACCCAATGTCTTTGTCAATATTAGTATCGTTCGAACCGTATAGGTGTCGATTTGTTTTGCCTGGAGAGCGATAGCGAGCCTGTAATTGTTAGAGAAACGGACATTTTTCTATCAAAATGTGTACACATTTATATCGAAGGGGGGTCTAAGGAGTCTTTTTAACCTTAATGGAGGTCTAGGGAGAAAACTAAAGAAAATATTAATGGATGAAAACAATCGACCAAAAACCAACCCTTCTGGCTCAGAGTTGGCTAATTGGTCAAAAGGGCAATTAGTGAACTTTTAGGCAGATAAGGTCGTACAGCGCCATCAAGGGATTCTGTTTCTATGCGCAAGATGTAGACAAAATCAAGATGTTGACATGCACCCGAATTCAAGTTATTTATTATATTTAAGTTTAACTCATTCTGTACCGGTGATATATTTTCTGTTTGATTTCAGCTACATTTAGACGATCTTATGAATTTTAGGAAAGACATGGTTGCTAAAAGGATTAATTGAGATGGCATGTAGCCTTTTAATGGTTAGATGTCATGCTTAAGGGGAGGAAAATCATCTTATATTAGCCAGAATATAATGAAACAGACGTTGCCGATACAGAAGGGGTTAAATGGCTATAGTTTGTTATATTTCCAGTTGACGGTAGACTTAATATTTTAGCTGTTGATGCCTCGATATATAATGCACAAATATGAGGACAATATATACCTCTCCATCATATTACTGCCGATTTATCTTAATTAAGGGCAGAATTTTAGTTTGCTTCTCAGACCCCCATTAAGCTTTAGAAAAATACCCCGAGAAACCCCTTCGATACAATTTTGAACAATGTTCAGTAGAAAAATATCCCGGCCAGAGGCCGGTTCCTCCTAAATTTCAGGCTCACAATCGCTCGCTAGATACAAATCGACACCTACATAGCACAAAAGGTATTACATTTGACAGAAATTGGTCAAAATGTCTTACAAATGCTAAACTAACTAAATAGAACGTCATAAAATCTCAAAATTAGTGAAGCTAAGCATGAGGGAGAAGGAGGTTCGACAAATGGTCCCTTAACCCCTTGAGTACCAGCGACACACGCTATGCGTCGCCTATGTATGTAATGCTATACCCCAGCGACGCAATAGTTGCGTTCGCGTTAATTACTCTTGTCCTATAGCACCTGGAGGGTTCAGATTTGTATGGGAACTGCTTTAGTATCCCACGCAATAATACCGATGGTTGGAAACCCTCCAAGTCCAGTGGCGTGCGTGTGGGCACGCGCGGAAATGATTTTCCAGTATATTGCCTACCCATTTCCCACTTTTAATTTTGACTTGCTGCCGCCCCGCAGGACCCCTAAATGACCTACTGTAGGTGTGCGTTTTTTGTTTTTTGTTTCCTTCATTACTAACCCATCTCATGTGTTTTCAGGAAAACAAATAATGACAACCTGCTGGTCCCTTGTACATTTATTATAAATCAGCTGGTTCTCAGTATGTTAAGTGAAAATCTGCACTTAACGACATAGTTTGCTACTAAGCCTTCAGAATAGCGGAACAATCACGATTGGGGCCATGACATTTTTAGTACATATTAGATTCAATCATTGTTATAGAAATCATTATTACAAATTTCATATAATTTTTAGGTGGTTTACTTGCAATGAATGATACTTATGTGGGGGACTGTACATCCATTATATTCATTGTAACTCTTTGTAATTTCCTCCTTCTAGATTTAATGAGTCAGAATTCTTTCCCACGCATATTGAGCTTACTCTTGCACTTTGATCTCACCCATGCACTGATCGCTAGACCGGAAGGAGTGATGGAATTTTCCACGAGCTCTAAGGTGTGGGAGAGCAGGAGAGGTGAGAGGTATTATAATTATGGAGAAGTTTTGACAAGACTTAGACTCAAACTATGGGCAAGACAACACGCCCTAGGAGATTCCTCACAACTTAGGGGAATTTTCATTGTACTATTTAAATTATTTTGTTTGAATAAATCTACGTGGCTTTGGATACAGAACTTTTAATGCCTTTACCTATATTGATAAGGTATAAGGTTACAGTGGCAGCATTACAATTACTAATTAAGAATAGAACAATCTATCTTATCTATCAATCTACGAGAGAGCAGGACGGAGAGCAGAGATTCAACTTACTACTTCAATCAACCTATATAAGAACGTACCTCAAAACGTCTTCCTAACATGGTTAATTATTCTACCTAACCTGGTCATATCTTTAACCTAACGTTTTACCGTCAGCGGCAAACAAATCCACTATACAGTAGACACACACAATTTCAAGGAGTATAAGGAAGTAGTGGTTAGTTTTTGGTCTATATATCTATACATTAATTTAGTTTTTAGTTTCCTCGCTAGACCTCCATCAAGCTTAAGCGATGTTCACCCCCTAAATACTATTCCCACTTGTTTTATTGCAGTTACATGTTAATATCTTCTTATTAAACGTAAAATAGGCGCATATGAACAAGCATTAACTACTGTATATTGATTATAAAATTACGATTTTAGTCAGGAATGAAACTTAATATCGTCGCCTAGCTGTAGGGTGTTCACTACATATAGCTTGCACTTTAAAGGTTAACTATATTCACTACCACAGATTCTTCTTAAACTACACACAATCCTCTAAATATAGCTAGAATATAAACGCCACCGGTACAGAAGGGGTTAAGGTGATAACTGCGCTGCATATATAACGGATGCAGCTAACGAGGGTTGATCTGGGGGTTCAGGTGCAATGAACATTTTGACTTTGTTATATCGAACACACAGACTCCATGAATATATGCACCATGTGAGGAGGAGCACTTTATTGACAACGTTTCCCAGATAGCTCCTTCAGGTCACTGTGAAACGTTGTCAATAAAGTGCTCCTCCTCATAATAGGTGTTTATATTCATTCTGTCCAACTTTACAAAGTTATGTTAACACACAGACTCCAACATAACTGGAAATCATATCAAGTGTGTAATAGGTGATTTTGATCAAGGGAAGACGATTATTTCAGGTTAGGAAGGACATCAGCTACCCATTAAAACGCTACAGATACTTTCGATTAATGTTTCTGGCTACCATGTATCCTTCCTAAGCTTAATATAATCGTCTTAGTAGCTAAAATAAAATATAAAAAGGCGTCACCGGTACAAAAACGATTAAGTATATGACTACGATTAATATCCATGTATCCCTTTATCCATTTGTTCAAGGTCCCACCCCCACCTCGCCGCAAACATATCCATTTTGGCACTGAACATTTTGGCACTGCTTGACACTTTTTGGCCCTATTATCGGCAGTCTTGGAAGTGACAGTCGACCGAGCTTGAATCCAGTCAGGTAATTGGCCCAAGACTCGGTAAATCTGTATTGTTAAGGGGGTAGTGGTTATTTATTGGTAAATTTATGTATTTTTGTTTTTATGTATTTTATAGTTTCCTCGCTAGACCTCTACCAAACTTTAAAAAACACCCCCTAGACAGATAAATGTTTACAATTTGTTTGTAGAAACAGTCTAAGGCTCACTATCGCTCGCCAGGAAAAAAAAACACCTGCATGGCACGAAAGGTCTTTATATTGAAAACAAAATGGGGCAGAAGTTCTTACAATCGCCAAAGTAATGGAACAAACGTCTTAAAATCTTAAAGCAAATGGAACTAAACATGAGGGTGAAAAAACGTTATATGTTTGTTATGCTCTTGTTCACCCTTATTTGGTTATATATTTGTTATGCTCTTGTTCACCCTTATTTGGTTATATGTTTGTTATGCTCTTGTTCACCCTTATTTGTATATATGTTTGTTATGCTCTTGTTCACCCTTATTTGTATATATGTTTGTTATGCTCTTGTTCACCCTTATTTGTATATATGTTTGTTATGCTCTTGTTCACCCTTATTTGTATATATGTTTGTTATGCTCTTGTTCACCCTTATTTGGTTATATGTTTGTTATGCTCTTGTTCACCCTTATTTGGTTATATGTTTGTTATGCTCTTGTTCACCCTTATTTGGTTATATGTTTGTTATGCTCTTGTTCACCCTTATTTGGTTATATATTTGTTATGCTCTTGTTCACCCTTATTTGGTTATATGTTTGTTATGCTCTTGTTCACCCTTATTTGTATATATGTTTGTTATGCTCTTGTTCACCCTTATTTGGTTATATGTTTGTTATGCTCTTGTTCACCCTTATTTGGTTATATATTTGTTATGCTCTTGTTCACCCTTATTTGGTTATATGTTTGTTATGCTCTTGTTCACCCTTATTTGTATATATGTTTGTTATGCTCTTGTTCACCCTTATTTGTATATATGTTTGTTATGCTCTTGTTCACCCTTATTTGTATATATGTTTGTTATGCTCTTGTTCACCCTTATTTGTATATATGTTTGTTATGCTCTTGTTCACCCTTATTTGTATATATGTTCGTTATGCTCTTGTTCACCCTTATTTGGTTATATGTTTGTTATGCTCTTGTTCACCCTTATTTGGTTATATGTTTGTTATGCTCTTGTTCACCCTTATTTGGTTATATGTTTGTTATGCTCTTGTTCACCCTTATTTGGTTATATGTTTGTTATGCTCTTGTTCACCCTCCTTTTGCTGTTTGTTTCAGTGTTCATGCGTTTCCTTTTTTCTGTTCATGTCTGTCTGTTTGTCTCTTTCTAATACATCCCCCCCCCCAGTTTAAAATAGCGACTATCAATCATTCAACTTTGGGGGAGACACTTGTTACAGACAGCTTTGCATTTTGTTTCCTACATACACATAGAAAAGAAGAAAACCATATATTTCTACCCGTCTGTTTACTTATTTGTCCCTCATACTGTCTGTCTCTCTGCCCGTCTGCCAGCCAGTCTGTCTGTCTGTCCGTCTGTCACTGTACTTCCCTGTCTGTTCGTCTGTCTCCGTCTCTCTCTCTCTCGCTCTCTCTCTCTCTCTCTCTCTCTCTCTCTCTCTCTCTCTCTCTCTCTCTCTCTCTCTCTCTCTCTCTCTCTGGACGAACGATATAACATTATGCCAATTATTTCATGAAAGCAAATTCCGTTTCTCACAATGTTGCACACTACAATGATCTATTAACCCGTTGAAGATTGTCACTTGTGTAGACAGTTTATCCTAGCTATCATTACACGATGATATATGTACAGTATCAGAAGGATGTGTGGTAATTATAAGGGTAAAGACTATCTCATTAAACCCTTTGACTTCCATATACCCTCCTCATCGGAATACAATCGTCTATTAATATCAGCAGACGATTGCACACATATAGCTTAGGAAGGATCTGTGGGAATTAAAAAGGTAAAGACTATCTCATTCAACCCTCTGACTGTCATGTACCCTTTCTAATCTAAATAATCGTCAAATAATAGTCAGAAAAACATAAAATAAGTGCGTCATCAATCCTCAGAGGGTTCAGATCGCAGGATGGAGGATGGAAGGAAGAGGGGTGAGAGGAGGGTATAGGGAAAGTGTGAGAATGGGAGGTAATGACAGAAGAATAACATAAAACTGTGAGAATGGGAGATAATTATTATGTTCTCTCCACTAACCAACTTTACTCCTAAACTCGATTAATGAAATTCACAAACACATGTGGCAGTCCGGGGATTCGAACCCAGGACGCTCATACCGAAAATCAACACACTTATGCATTGCACCACGAAGACAGTAATGAAAGGAAACAAAAATAGGGGATGAAAGGAAGAGTATTGACAGAAAAGTAAAAGTAGAGTGCATTTAAGAAGAGAAGAAAGCTCAAATATTATTCAGGTATATAAAGAGACAGTTACAATACAAACATAAAAAGGTAGTCCTTTAGCCGTGCAATACCAGTTACGAATATACAGTATAGTTCACTTTAAGGAGGCCCTCCAGCAATTAAGAGGCTTCGAACTTTTTTTTTTTTTTTTTTTTTTTTTTTTCTATATTCCAACTTACTTCCTCTCGGGCATAGGCTGAGAGCCTTAACATTCACCGCTTTACAATGAACAGTGAAGCCCGTGAGGTCTTGTTCCAGTCTAGGGAGTGAGACATGTGAAGCACATAGAGTACAACGAGCACCTGCCATCTTGCCTTCACATGAGGCACGGTGCTCACTCATGGCCCGAAACGACCCCATCTCTGAAGCCACCTCGTTCCCGTGCTTCACTGTCTCACCCCCTACACTCGGACTCTCACACTTACACACACACTACGCCACCTGTTGAGCAGATAACTCACAAGGCATTGCACCCCTATAGCATATTTTGAATATGGGAATATTCATACAGTGCTATTTAATCAGGGAACAATGAGGGTATTTTATTGACGTTTCGGTGGGCTTGTGGTAATGCACTGATACCAGGTACAGCACAAATTCCATCCCAATAATATCTTCCCATTGATACATCGGGATTTGAACCCGGGACCTTTGGATTACCAGGCCTATCTTAAATAACCCGATTTATACTACCACATATCCTTCTTAAGCTGCAAAAATTACGTCTAAATATAGCTAGAATTAAATGAATAACACGTCACTAGTACAGGACGGGGTGATCTTCAAATTGATTGATACGGCCTTTTCTAGAATATGTTGTTCAATTCCGGTTAAAAGCACCCAGGTAAGATGTAGAGCGACTAGAAAGAGTTAAATCTAGGGATATAAAGATTATTATATCGATAAGAAGACTGAGCTATGCGGAACAGTTGGTATATTTTTATTGAAACGCGTAGACTAACAGTGCAACACATTGAAGACTTTAAAAATAATATTTAATGGGTTTCACAACGTAAATTATAACAATATTTATCCTGATGTATCCTTGTAACTCACTCTCTCTCTCTCTCTCTCTCTGGAGGACGTTAGAGTACGAAAAAGTATAATCAGGAAGACTGTGGATTTGATATGAGGAAAATTAAGAAAATGGGAAGTGAGGAAATAAGATAAGCTAAAGAAATAAAGACAAACGGACGCGAAATGGATAATATATATATACTGTATATATATATATATATATATATATATATATATATATATATATATATATATATATATATATATATATATATATATATATATATATATATATATATATATATATATATATATATATATATATATATATATATATATATATATATATATATAGAGAGAGAGAGAGAGAGAGAGAGAGAGAGAGAGAGAGAGAGAGAGAGAGAGAACCAGCAAGCTATATTAGAAACCCAGTATGCAAATGAGAGGGGTCCTGAGAGGTTTTGCTGAGAGTGAAGGCTAAGGTGGTGGTGGTGGTGGGTTCAGTAAACAGATGGTGCCAACATCAAGCACCACCTCCACACTACACCTAACATTACAGTTATCATACAATACTACAATAGTCTGTTTGTTTTATGGTGGTGGAGATGGTGGTGGAGGTGGTGGTGGTGGTGGGTTCAGTAAACAGCTGGTGCCAACATCAAGCACCACCTCCACACTACACCTAATATTACAGTTATCATACAATACTACAATAGTCTGTTTGTTTTATGGTGGTGGAGGTGGTGGTGGTGGTGGTGGTGGTGGTGGGTTCAGTAAACAGCTGGTGCCAACATCAAGCACCCCACCTCCACACTACACCTAACATTACAGTTATCATACACTAATCCAATAATCTGTTTGTTTTAAGGTGGTGGTGGTGGTGGTGGTGGGTTCAGTAAACAGATGGTGCCAACATCAAGCACCACCTCCACACTACACCTAACATTACAGTTATCATACAATAATACAATAATCTGTTTGTTTTAAGGTGGTGGTGGTGGTGGTGGTGGGTTCAGTAAACAGATGGTGCCAACATCAAGCACCACCTCCACACTACACCTAACATTACAGTTATCATACAATACTACAATAGTCTGTTTGTTTTATGGTGGTGGAGGTGGTGGTGGAAGTGGTGGTGGTGGTGGGTTCAGTAAACAGCTGGTACCAACATCAAGCACCACCTCTACACTACACCTAACATTACAGTTATCATACAATAATACAATAATCTGTTTGTTTTAAGGTGGTGGTGGTGGTGGTGGGTTCAGTAAACAGCTGGTGCCAACATCAAGCACCACCTCCACACTACACCTAACATTACAGTTATCATACAATAATACAATAATCTGTTTGTTTTAAGGTGGTGGTGGTGGTGGGTTTAGTAAACAGATGGTGCCAACATCAAGCACCACCTCCACACTACACCTAACATTACAGTTATCATACAATAATACAATAATCTGTTTGTTTAAGGTGGTGGTGGTGGTGGTGGTGGGTTCAGTAAACAGATGGTGCCAACATCAAGCACCACCTCCACACTACACCTAACATTACAGTTATCATACAATAATACAATAATCTGTTTGTTTAAGGTGGTGGTGGTGGTGGTGGTGGGTTCAGTACACAGATGGTGCCAACATCAAGCACCACCTCCACACTACACCTAACATTACAGTTATCATACAATAATACAATAATATGTTTGTTTAAGGTGGTGGTGGTGGTGGGTTCAGTAAACAGATGGTGCCAACATCAAGCACCACCTCCACACTACACCTAACATTACAGTTATCATACAATACTACAATAGTCTGTTTGTTTTATGGTGGTGGAGGTGGTGGTGGTGGTGGTGGTGGTGGTGGGTTCAGTAAACAGCTGGTGCCAACATCAAGCACCACCTCCACACTACACCTAACATTACAGTTATCATACACTAATCCAATAATCTGTTTGTTTTAAGGTGGTGGTGGTGGTGGGTTTAGTAAACAGATGGTGCCAACATCAAGCACCACCTCCACACTACACCTAACATTACAGTTATCATACAATACTACAATAGTCTGTTTGTTTTATGGTGGTGGAGGTGGTGGTGGAGGTGGTGGTGGTGGTGGGTTCAGTAAACAGCTGGTGCCAACATCAAGCACCACCTCCACACTACACCTAACATTACAGTTATCATACAATAATACAATAATCTGTTTGTTTTAAGGTGGTGGTGGTGGTGGTGGGTTCAGTAAACAGATGGTGCCAACCTCAAGCACCACCTCCACACTACACCTAACATTACAGTTATCATACAATAATACAATAATCTGTTTGTTTAAGGTGGTGGTGGTGGTGGTGGTGGGTTCAGTAAACAGATGGTGCCAACATCAAGAACCACCTCCACACTACACCTAACATTACAGTTATCATACAATAATACAATAATCTGTTTGTTTTAAGGGGGTAGGGGTTATTGGGGGCTCTATTTAGTTATCTGTATATTTATTTATTTATGTATTTATGTTTCTAGTACTATATTCGTGTATTTATGTTTCTAGTACTATATTCGTGTATTTGTTTGTGCCACTGACGGATATTATTGTAGCTCAGTACCACCATTGTTCTCTAGCTCAAAACTACCAGGTACAAAATTCACCAGATTAAGGAGGTTGGTTGCTTTTTCTAGGTCCTCCTTCTCTTTTATGTTTAGCCCCATTCAAATTTGAAAACGTTCACCCCATTAGTTTGATGATTATAAGACCTTTTGCTCCATTTATTTGTCAATTTTAAGATCTTTCGTGCCATTTAGGTGTTGATTTTTTCCAGACAAGAGATAGCGATCCTGCAATTTGGCAGGAACCCTTTTCACAGAAAATTAACAAAATAATCTCAGTGAGTTCATGGGGGTACTTTATTTTGTTAAAGGTTGATGGTCAAGTGAGGTCACTAAAATATAAATAAATAAATAAGAACAAACAATAAAATGCATAATAATAAATAACTTTCCTCAAAAGTATATAACTTAAACAACTACTAGCCTATTGGTTTGAGTTAATTGAATACTGGTATTATGTTTAGTTGAAATCCATGTTTTTATATGGTAGAGTAATTCGTTTTGTAAACCATGACACATAGGGAAGCAGGGGGCTAGGAATCCTCCTTCCCTTGTAAAATTCACCTACTAGCTGAGCCAGAGTAAGGGGCGAGGGAACGTGAAATTGGTCCCGGACATTAAGAATTGGAATATTAAATGTTGTTTCTATTCGGGCTCTGTCTCGAGTCGGCTAACCGCAGCTATAGGGTATGTGCCAAAGGTGGATGTTGTATATACGTACGCAACAATCTTGCATTCTCTCATCTTCCCAACTTTGATTTTTCTGAATTCTCAACTCTCTGGTTAAAGCTTTCTTGTCACTCTCAAACTAAATATTTCTGTGCTGTTTATCTCTCCCCTAGTTCTACTGGCTATCCAAAATTCTTTGACTATCTAACTTCTAAAATGGAACACATTCTATCCATCTCTTCTTTCACAGAAATCTTCATCCTAGGATATTTCAACGTTCACCACCGCCAATGGCTCTTCTCTGTTTCCACTGACCAACCTAGTGAACAAGCCTTCATCTTTTTTATCCTAAGCGACCTAGAGCAGTTAGTCCAGCAAACCACCCGTATCCCGGATCGCTTCAGAGATCGGCCCAACATGCTTGACTTATTTCTAACCTCTAACCCGTCCACTTATGCTGTAAATCTTTTCTCTTCTTTTGGCTCCTCCGACCATAAACTTATCTCTGTCACCTGTCCTATCTCTCCGGTACGGCCAAACGATCCTCCCAGCCGGCGGCACTTGTGGCACTTTGGCACTGACGACTGGGAGACTCTCCGGCAGTACTTCTTTGATTTCCCATGAAAAGACTTTTGCTTCCATGGCCGGGGACCCTCGGAGAGTGTTGAACGCATTACCGAGGTAATCCTCTCGGACATGGAAGCTTACATTTCATTTTCTTTCTCTCAGTCTAATGCAAACAAATCTTGGTTTACTCACGCTTACTCTACTGCTGTCCGCAATAAGGAGGAAGCATTCAAACGATACCGTCGCCTTCAAACTCAAGAAACTCATACTACCTATGTTTCTGCCCGGAATCAAGACAAATTTGTTCTCTGACTTGCCAAACAACCTTTCATCAATAATATATGCACTTAAATATCCAACTCTAACTCTTCCCAAGCCTTCTGGCATCTAGCCAAAAACCTCTCCAACAACTTCTCCTCTTTTCCACTCTGACGGCACTATCGTCACTTCTTCCTCTGATAAAGCTGAACTCTTCGCTAACACTTTTGTTAGAAACTAAACCTTGGATGACACCTCTCCACCCCCCTCTCTTCTACTTACGCCTAACATCATAATCTCTTCCAAGGATATACTTTCCACCAATTTATAGGGGAGGTGTGGTGGAGTGGTCTTGCCACTGGCCTGGTAATCCAAAGGTCCCAGGTTCAAATCCCGATGTATCAATGGGAAGATATTATTGGGATGGAATTTGTGCTGTACCTAGTATCAGTGCATTACCACAAGCCCACCGAAACGTCAATAAAATACCCTCATTGTTCCCTGATTAAATAGCACTGTATGAATATTCCCATATTCAAAATATGCTATAGGGGTGCAATGCCTGGTGAGTTATCTGCACAACAGGTGGCGTTGTGTGTGTGTAAGTGTGAGAGTCCGAGTGTAGGGGGTGAGACAGTGAAGCACGGGAACGAGGTGGCTTCAGAGATGGGGTCGTTTCAGGCCATGAGTGAGTACCGTGCCTCATGTGAAGGCAAGATGGCAGGTGCTCGTTGTACTCTACGTGCTTCACATGTCTCACTCCCTAGACTGGAACAAGACCTCACAGGCTTCACTGTTCATTGTAAAGCGGTGAATGTTAAGGCTCTCAGCCTATGCCCGAGAGGAAGTAAGTTGGAATAAAGAAAAAGAAAAAAAACCCTCTCTGGGCTTGATACTAAGAAGGCGTACGGACCGGACAGTGTTCCTCCTATTGTACTAAAAAACTGTGCTTCAATGCTGACTCCTTGCCTAGGCAAAATCTTCCATCTTTGTCTTTCCTTTTTGCTGGGAGCTTGCTCTCATTCAACCTGTCCCAAAGAAGGGTGACCGCTCTCAACCATCCAACTATCATCTAATTGATCTCATTTCTTGCATCTCTAAAGTTTTTTAAACTATTCTTGCCTCAAAATTACTTAGGCATTTATCTTCACATAACCTATGCCAGTATGGCTTCCTTAACTCCCTCCGACATATTATGTTCCAATAAGTTCCAGGAGGCGGGAGCCCCGGGATCATTGCCACTGCCCCGCACTACACTCACAACAACACTGCGGCCGTTAGAATATCGGAGGTGAATGAGGTTGCCACCAACGGTTTTATCGTATGGTAACTTATCGGACTTACTGAGCTCATACGATGCAAAATCGCGTCATAAACTTATTGGAGAGGTATAGAGATAAGTCCATATGACACGATCGCGTCATATGAGTTTTTGGTTCACTAGTCCATATGACGCGATCGCGTCATATATGTCTGGGGGAGTTTTAAGGGCCGCTTTATTGGTGATCTTCTTTCTCATCTTACTAACTCTTGGTCATTCTCCATTCGGGACTCCAGTGAGACTTTTTCTGTTGCGCTAGACAAATCGAAGGCCTTCGATTGAGTCTGGCACAAATCCCTCATTTCCAAACTACCCTCCTTCAGTTTCTATCCCTCCATCTGTGCCTTTGTCTCTAATTTCCTTTCCGGCCGTTCCATAGCTGCGGTTGTGGACGGTGGCTTCTTCAACCTGTCACCTCCGGTGTTCCTCAGGGTTCTGTCGTATCCCCAATTCTCTTCCTACTATTCATTAACGACCTTCTAAATTGCACCTCCAGCCCCATTCACTCATATGCTGACGACTCTACATTACACTATTCAACTAGCTTTCCACAAATTCACTCACACCCGGAATTCCAAAATTCACGTAAGGAGGCCATAAGGCACCTATCTTCTGATCTCTCTACTATCTCAAAATGGGACAGAGAACAATTTGTTACATTCAATGCATCCAAAACTCAATTTCTCCATCTGTCTACTCGTAGCCTCCTTCAAGAAAACTATGACTTACTCTTCAACAACATACAAATTAACCATTCATCTTCTCTTAACCCATTGACTGCGGGAGACATTCCAGAACGCCATTGCTATTTTCAGACTGAAATAGTTAACTTACTGATGAGGAGGCGGACCGCACGGTATTATCCCCACAACTGTCAAAACCTCACTGAGGGACCGTTAGAGGTCGGAGGAACTTGGGGTTGCCACCATTCGACAGATTCTGATCTAACTTACCTAACTTACTGAGGCCTAAATGACGCTAGAGCGTCATATAACTTATTAGAGAGATATTAAGATAAATTCATATGACGCACTAGCGTCATATGAGTATTTTGGCCATACCGCCATATAACGCACTAGCGTCATATGAGTCGGAGGGGGTTTAAAGCCTCTTAAAACCTGTAGAATCAAGTGCAAAAGAGCGGGAGCGCGACAGGCCACCCATCCTTCCACCAGCCAGCCTGCCATACTCTCGCTAGATATACAGCGCTGCCAAAGGCAAATGTAGCGCGACTTTAGCGATAATTGCTCAGTATTAGCGAATGTCTATGGTAGCGCTGCGGGGGAAGCCCGCAAGCTACGAAGCTCGTTTTGGTGTAATTTTGCAGCTATTTTCTTATAGTTTTTGGCTGACTACATTTAATTTCATCCAGACACTTGCTTAATCAAACAGGAGTGCATGAATTAGCCCTAATATTGTGGAAATAGGCGGAAATATGCCCGCAGTGTAGGTATTAATATTCTCGGTGTCTCTTTTCTTCTGCTCACTCTTGAAAAGATCATATTACCACTCATGCTAAAACATCTTCCCAGAAGCTGGGTGTGCTGAACTGCCATCTCTGGGGGTTCCTTACCCCTGTGCAGCTCCTTGCTCTGTACAGGGGCACAGTGCTTCCATGTATTGAGTATTGTTCACACGTATGGGGAGGATCCTCTCACAGAGCACTTCTAGACAAAGTAGAAAAGAAAGCCTTCCATCTCATTAAATCACATCCACTCACCAGTTATCTGGAGTCTCTCTCTCTCTTCGCTGCAATGTTGCATCTCTCTCACTATTCTACCGCTATTACAATAAACAGTGTTCCTCATAGCTCTCTCAGTGTATACCACCCACTCTTCGTAGAACACATAGCACTCGTCTTGCAACACAATCCAACCCCTACTTTGTGCAACTCTCCAACCCATGAGTGAAACGATGTTCTCAATCTTTCTTCTATACAACAGCTTAGCTCTGGAACTCTCTCCGAGAATCAACATTTCCTTCATCCTATGACTTAAATTGCTTCAAACTCCGTGTGTCCAGGCATTTTGGCTCGAACGTCCCTTGATTACGACCCTGTCACTCTTTCAACTCGGGAGAAGGCACTCGTCACAGGCAGTTCTGCCTAATGTCTCCCTCATTCACATAGAACAAAAATTATATACATACGAACAAATAGCTTTGTGTGAGTTGGGTTTAGGCGTGTGTGAGTGTGTGTGTGTGTATGAGAGAGAGAGAGAGAGAGGCGGATGTGTATGTGGGTGTCTTTATATTGGAACGTGTTTGATTTAGTGTGTGTGTGTGTGTCTGATTCATTGTGAGGGTGTGTGTGTGTGTGTGTGTGTTCTTTCAACAAGAGTGTGAATGCATCTTCCTGCATGTGATGGTTTATCAAATGGTTTGTAAGTAGGGTTTTCGAATGTACTCATTTTGCTTATTGAACGGTCTGTGTTCTGTACATTTAATTAACGATTGATTCGTAGTCCTTAATGATATGAATATTATTTTCACATTAACATTTACCTTATTTTGTTTTGTCATTGTTTTTCCTTCCTCTATTTATTGTATTGAGAAAAAAGCATGTTGTCCGGTTGAGTAGATTATTTTTCATTTAAATTCAAGTATGAATTGTAATTGAATCTGAATATATTACGAATTATAATTCCTCACCAAAACCTGCATTTACGTTACTTTTTTGCTATCGGAATTAATTATTAGCAATTAAAATATTAATTGAGAACTCGAACGCTTAATTGAAGTAATTATTATGCACCTGTACCTCATTCTAGTTAAAGATTTATTAAGGGTGGATGGGCGTATTTATTTCCTCATTTATATATATTTTATCATGTTTTTAAGTTCCTCCCTACACCTCTATCAAGCTAAACCAAAACTAAATAAATAAATACAGATGTTCCTTCAAGATAAATATGTACATTTTTCGACAAAAAAAAATCCCGGCCGAGGGCCGATTCCTTTTAAACTACAGGCTCGCTATCGTTTGCCAGGGAAAAATCGACACCTAAGTGACCCGTAAAGCCTTAATATTGACAAAGAAATCACCAAACTAATGAACCGAACGTCATAAAATCTGAAAACTAATGGGGCTAGACATAAGGGCGAAGGGTGTCCATAAAAGCCGACCCATCTCCCCTTAACCCCGGATCAATACACGACGTCCTATTGAGTTGTGTCGTCCTCCCCCCCCCCCCCCCCCCCCTGGTGTAGGTTCTTGAGCCGTGAACATTCTCAACCAGTGAACCATTTTAACTGGTGGATTTCGACTAACTTCAACTCTCTCTCTCTCTCTCTCTCTCTGTCTTACCATCCAATAACTTTCACAGTTTTCAACAATCAACTTCAGTGCTTGATTGCCTTCGTTCGCCTACCGCTGGGTTCTAGCCCTTCCGCCCAATAACTTCTCAATTGGGAGAGAGGTATCCTGACCAGGATTCGAACCCGCTCACTCCGGGTATATTTGAGAGTTGGACATCATCACAACACTCGACCAGTGATTACGATGCCCAACTCTCCCAAATATACCTGGAGTAAGGGGGTTCAAATCCTGGTTAGGATACCTCTCTCCCAACCTGTCCGACATTATCAGGAGATAACTTCTATATTCGGCTCGGGATAAAAAACACTTAATTTCTTATTTTGGGGACACCTTTCTATTTGTGGTGGTTTTAGTGTGTGTTTTTGTTGTGTTTTTTTTTTTTTTCGTGGATGTTTTTCTCCTAACCTTTCGCCTACATTCAGAGTGGTTTCTCACAGTTACTTAAGAAAACCTATCACTACCAATGCCTGAATTGATGTATTTTGAGATAACCTTACAACATCCTAGCCAAACTAACTCGAGCATCAAAGAATGAATTAAAGGTGTAATAAGTTAATTGCCGGTGAATTGACTTGCGGGCGAACTATCCTGTGGGTGGACTGCCTTTTTGGGGTGGCGGGGTGGTGGGGGGGCGGGGGGAATTATTTTCTATGTGTATGGAGGAGACAAAAGGCAAAGCTGCCTCTAACAAGTGTCTCCCCCAAAGGTTGAAGGAATGATAGAGAGCCAACATCAAGGTACATTATAGGTAATTCAGATATTTTGGAAAGATGTCTGATGTGCTTGTTAAGTGTAGTGAAATTAATAGGAGGAGGAGGTGTTTATGAGAGTTAGCTGGATTACTCTCTGTGTGGGTGAGGCACCAGTAGAAACAGTTCCTCTTCTCTTGGGGAAGTCAGGCAAATGAAATAGGAGTTCCAGCTACTTCTAAATAAATGCCTATGTGGCCTTCCTTGGTTACTGCCCTGCTCGACTGGTGCCTGCAATCTCCCCAACTTTAGGGGAGATGGTTACTTTTCTGGTCCCCCTTCTCCCTCATGCTTAGCCCTATTAACTCCGAGATATTAAGATACTCAGCCCATTAGCTTGGCGATTTTAGGAACTTTAGCACCATTGCTGTGTCAATATATTCGTGCCATGTACTGTAGGTATCGATTTTTTTCCTGGCGAGCGATAGTGACCCTGTAATTTTAGGAAGAACCGCGGGTCATTTTTCTACCAAAAAATGTACAAATATATGTCGAAGTTTGATGGAGGTCTAACTAGGACACTAAATAATAGATAAATATGAATATATCGACCAATAAATAAACCATAACCCCCTTAAAGTAATGCATTTTCTCTCCATCAGATCATCTGCTGACACTGCATACACAAACCTGAGAATCTACATTATATGTATGTGAGTACTGGCCTGAATGCTTAGATTTCATGTGTTATATCCTGGAGTCTGGATGATCATTATACTGTGTAGCCAAACTTTATAATGTAATTATTATTTTTTTTTTTTTTCATTTTAGTTATTGATTTTAATAATTTTATAATCTCAGGCTTGGGGATATTGAATAGTTATCGCACGTGAAAAACTTTGACATAAATATCACGTATATGAAAATAATAAGTAATACAGTACTAATGAAGAGTAAAACTAGTAAATAGATTATTAACGTAGATTATATAACAGATATCATTACAAAAATGTGTCTTGCATTACTTAGGAAAGAAGCAGATATAAATAGATATCATAGGTAGTATACATTTGAGAAAAGTCAACACAATGTAATGTTGGCCACTAAGAAAACTCTCTCTCTCTCTCTCTCTCTCCCCCCCTCTCTCTCTCTCTCCCTCTCTATCTCTCTTTCTCTCTCTGTCTCCCTCCCTCCCTCTCCCCCCCTCTCTCTCTCTCTCACACACACACACACACACATACGTCCCCCCCCCCCCCCACTTTCTCCTAGTAGCCTACGGATGATTTCCATTATACCAACACAAACAGACCAGGCGATGTAAAGTTCTGTCAGGATGAAGTGTTTTGCTGCTGCGCGAATTGTCAACAACATCTAATCCATTACTTATGTAGACGCTGCAGAATTGTTAAAGTTACACGAGGTAAACATGGCAGTATCAACAGTTGTTTTTGTTCTGTTGTAGTGAAGAGAATTAAGTGACATAGTTCGAAGCCTGTTTATTGCTGGAGACAAAAGGCAAAGCTGCCTCTATTCATACTGCAGAAAATCGTCTAATAGTAGCCAGAAAAAAATTAAAAGAACGTCACCGGTACTGATGTGGTTAACCCATCGAACTTTTGCAACAAACTTCCGTACTTCTATTTTAACCCCTTCAGTACCTTGACGTAATTTACATCATATTCTGGTTAATATTATACAATTTGTTTTACCTTAACACCTACCTCTTGGATTCAAATGGGTTTATACGATCATAAAGTACCCTCAGAAAATAATGTATTCTCCTTAAACTGCACAAAGACATTTATTTTAGACAGAGTCAAATGGTAAACAGAAGTCATCGTTCTGAAGGGGTTAAATCGGTGCCAAACTGTTATTATATGGTGTCTGTCATCGGATTTTATAACTCTCAAAAATTAATGATGAATCATAGCAGAAACCCAATTCATATACACTTGTATTGCTAAAATATGTCATGAATTTTGTATGCACAATTAGTATTCTATATTATTCAATAATAAGTCCATATTATACTAACATGAATCACCAAAATTACTTTGACGCAAATAATTGAGTCCCTATAATAATTGTATACATCACATTGATATGAGTTCTATGTATGCATCACTTCAGCACAGGTGTACGGTAGCGCTAATATGGCATGGATCAGCTGCCATTACGTTTGGCTCTCTCTGAGCTGTATTAATATCTGTCAGATGTGGAATAGGGTGGATAGGTATAGGAACATGTTTGTATATGTCACTCGAAACGAATATATCAAGTTTTAGATATTGCTGATACAAATTATTTATAAAAACATACATGGTGCCGATACATCACTTATTAGGCCGACTATACCAGTAGCAATTAATAACTTAATTGCCTATCGGATACAATGAGATAATCATCGGCTTTATCCTAAATCCGGCATCAACAATGTCATGTAATAATTGAACGTATTTAATGCATATTGTTTTGGAATAATACACTGTGTCATGCTGGTCTATTACCTATCTATTCTGTGATATACTACACTATGCAATGTTTACGTTACTCTGTTATTGAATATTATGCATACATGTATGTATATATGTATATACTCAGGCACACACCTACTGTGGGTGGCCGACTCGAGACGGAGCTCGAACAGAAGCAACAATACAAAATACTTATTTAATTCACACACATCTAGGTAGTCCAGGAGAAGACCCAAAGACCAAGGCCCATTTGGGGTCCCCAGCAAGACTCTCAGATCCCAGACCTCCCGGAAAGGTTCCGGTCTCAACAGGCAGAATCGCAATGGAGGACACCACAATGCCAGCCCACATCATTTCCAGGCATGACCCTTCATATATACACTGGCTCCCTGGGCTGGGCGCCTGACGGACTATTATCTAGTCCAACTGTGTAGTGTATTCCTAACTTATGTTTTCCTATGTAACACAACAATAGGAAGTTAATCAATATATAATCCAATTGAAAAGGAGCATTTCGTTGGTTACGTGTCGCAAATAGGTTTGTCTCTGCCACAGAAGAAGCTATTTGGGAAATGTTTATAAAAGTATTCCTCTTAAAATGGTGTTCATATTAATTCTGTAATTTTTAGGGAGTTCATTCTACACTCCGCAATGGTGCATCTCTTGCAATGTTAGCTCTTCTACCGCTATTATAATAATTAGTGTTCTGAGCTTTCTCAGTGTATACCTCGTCTCTTATGAAGATTTAGGAACACTTGCCTTTCAACACACTCCTACCCCTATTCTGTCCAACTCTCTAACTCAAGATTGAGCCAATTTTTCTACTTAACAAGCAAGCTTGGAACTCTCTCCCCCAATCTGTCTCTCCCTCATCTTTTAACTTGAACAGTTTCAAGCTCTGTGTGTCTAGACAATTTGACTCCAACGTACCTTGAATTTGGCTCTGTCACTCTTTAAACTTTAGGGGAGATCAAATTTGGTCACTTACCCAAAGAGTTAATGGAATATATGAAGCTACTCTGTCTAAGTGACATGATAATGCTACCTTGTCATAATTAACCCGTGGAACGCGAAAATGAAATAGTGAAAAGTGGCCAAGACGCATAATTTCTACCCTTTGATTCTGACAGAATTTGTTATATTTTTCCATAGAAAGCATTATTTCTTCTCCATGTGCATTTATTTTACTTATATGATGAACATAGTGGGAACAGCAATTAGGTGGCGGCAAAAGTATATTTTCGCCGCCCGGTCGTATTCTGGGTCAGCTGGCCGAAAGACATACATCCTCCCTATGTAACATCTCGCAATGTACTGAGCCGCCCGACAGAGATCTCACACTTCTAAAGGGTCTCTAAATGTCTCACTGCTGCCTTCCAGCCTGGCTGAGCATAATTCGCGCGGAAAATAACCGATAAGTGAGATAAATAAGAGGACAAATAGCCGATAATTTATGAGGGGCGCAAAAGGAGGGGAAGGGGGGGGGGGGGGGGGCAGGGACACCTGTGGACGAGTGTTAGGAGGTAATAGAGTGAAATTATCTCACCTAATCACTTATTCCTTTGTTTTGAGAGCCCCTGGGCATTTGGAAGTGTTTTGTCATGGTCTTGCTTCTGTGAGGTCTATCACATTTGCTATAGAGACACTTCTGTGAAACTTATTGCGCTTCTCGGATTAATAACATGTTTCAATAAACATTCATTGTAATGGCTGACCAATGAAGATAGTAATGAGGCAATTCATGGACCTGTCACAATGGCGTCTCGACCCTTCCTCGCTTTAAAATTATCGTTTGTTTTGCAAAGTTTGATACAAAAACCTACAAGGTCAACGAGTCATGGAAAGTTCGCATCAAGGCATCTTTTTTTAACGTGTCCAAAAAAGTATGAATGGTCAACCCTGTGTAAGTGGATTGCCGCTGTCACTAGGAGGCTGTACAGAGCGGGTCAGTAAAGATGGTGGGAGGTCCCCATAAAACAAGCATGGAACAGGAACGGGATAAGGACGGAATCAGATTACGTCCCAGAAACGTCACATTGGGCTGTTTCTTCTGTTTTCTGATAGACTTGCCAAGTCTTGCAGAAGTTAGTAAGGTTGAGGGAATGTTGGGTATATGGCCACCAAACACAATGGTCACCACAAGGTCCGACCAGGGTTACCAAATAAAGTCCGCTAGGTAGTAAACGAATGCCGAAATTGGTTGATAAATGCCCTAATCTCTACATTATCCCTCCAAAATGTCTCAAAACTCCGGAGTATTGCTAGAATTCATGCCGCTAGATGTAAAAAATTGCCTCTAGATCGGAGTAAAAATCTTGAATTTGAACTAGAGGCTGAATTACGCTCTCTCTCTCTCGTGTTGATGGCGTGTTTGTGTATATGCGCATAATAGTATGTGTGTATATTTATGTGTGTGTGTCTTCGTGCGTGTATATGTGTATACAGTATATATATGTATGTGTGTGTGCGTGTGACTATGTATGTATTTACCTATTTGTATTTACCTATTTGTAGTTTACAGGAATTGAGCAGCGCTCATGTTGTCCGGTCTTAGTTACTTTACAATCAATCCATTTTACTTAGACAAGTATCGTAATGGATATTCCCAGTTCCCAGTATTTTGGACTAACATATCATAACTTATGTTGCCCTATTTCCATATTTACTTTTATCCAACATAGTTTTGAACATGTTAATGTTCCTCGCTCTCACCACCTCCTCCTTCAAGTTGTTCCAAGTCTCTATACTCCTATATGGGAAGCTGAATTTCTTTGTGTCCTTACGACATCTGCCCTTCCTCAGCTTAAACTCGTGCCCTCTTGTCCTTCCATTATCCCTCACGAATAGATCTTCCCTATCTACTCGTTCCAAACTTTTTACTCCCTTGAACATCGTTATTAAGTCGCCTCGTTCCCTTCTCTCTTTCAAGGTAGGCAGTTGTAGTGTCTTAAGTCTTTCCTCATATGTCAACTCCTTCAATCTTGGGATCATCTTCGTTGCTATCCTTTGGACTTTCTCTAATTTGTTTATATGTTTTTTCAAATGTGGTGACCATATCACTGCTGCATATTCTAATCTTGGTCTTATCATAGTCATTATCAATTTTTTTAACATTTCTTCATCCAAATAGTTAAATGCCACTCTCATATTGGTTATTATTCCATATGCTCCTCCAATGATCATGCTAATATGCTTCTCCGGGGATAGATCATCTTGTATTATCACTCCAAGGTCCTTCTCATGCCGTGTTTTGCCGATTATTTCAATTCCTAATTTATACTCCCAGCTTGGCCTTATCTCACTTGTTCCCACTTCCAAAACATGACACTTTTCTGCATTGAAACTCATTTTTCAGGTTTGGCTCCATCTGTGCAACTCATCTAGGTCCTTTTGAAGATCCTGGCAACTTTCTATACAGGTGACCTTCTTCATGATCTTAGCGTCATCCGCAAACATATTCATATGACTATTCAAGTTTTCTGGCATGTCGTTTACATAAAGTAGGAACATTATCGGACCCAACACTGATCCCTGTGGTACTCCGCTCGTCACACTCCTCCACTGTGAATATTCGTCTCGTATCGTGGTCCTCATTTCTCTTCCTATTAAAAAGTTTTCCATCCATTTTAACATCCTACCATGTACACCTCCAACAACCTGCAATTTCCACAATAACCTTTTGTGAGGCACCCTGTCAAAGGCCTTTTTCAGGTCCAGGTAAACACAGTCAACCCATCCCTCTCTCTCCTGTGTAACATCTACAACTCTGCTATAAAATCTTAATAAATTAGATACACAAGATCTCCCTTCCCTGAATCCAAACTGTTTCTCGCTAAGCACCCCCTGTCCCTCAATAAAGTGTGTCCACTTTTTCCTTATAATTTTCTCACAAATTTTACAAACAATGCTGGTGAGGGACACCGGTCTGTAGTTAAGCGGATTTTCTCTGTCTCCTCCTTTGTAAATTGGTACTATGTTAGCTCTCTTCCATTCCAATGGCAGGTCTCCCTCATTCAGTGAAGATTTGATGATTTCATAGATTGGTTCCACTAACTCTTCCGCACATTCTTTGAGGATCCATCCAGCCACTCCATCTGGTCCCATTGATTTCCTCACATCCAAATCCTGCATCAATTTCAGCACTTCACTTTTTGTCACTTTCATTTCAGGCATCTGTGGTGTTCTCATTTCTCTATCAGGTTCTATAAACTCCTCCTCTTTTACAAACACTGACTGAAGCTTTTCATTCATAACTTCACACAATTCTTTATCTTTCTCATAGCTGTTTGTTCCAACTCTTAGTCTGACAATACCTTCTTTTGTTTTTATTTTTCCATTTACAAATCTATAAAATAATTTTGGCTCATTTTTGCACTTCTCGACAATATTCCTTTCATATTTATATTGTTCCTCGCGTCGTATCTTTACGTATTCATTTATTTTCTCCTTGTACTTATTCCAGTTATTTTCACTATGTCTCTTCCGTGCTATATTCCAGGCTCGGTTTCTTCTATCCTGTGCCTTACTACATCTTATATTGAACCATTCTTTTCCTTCTTTACCCCTGATTGGAACCTTGGGACATATTTATGTATCCCTTTTTCATATACTTTCAGGAAAAGTCTATATTTGTCTTGAACCATTTCCAGGCTTTCTAGTTCCTTCCAATTTATACTTTGGAAATAATGTTTCAATGATTTAAAATCAGTTTTAGCATAATTGTATCTATTTGTTTTATGTCCTTCATTTCTCTCCTCATTTTTTCCCAAATCCATCTCCATTTCTAATATCTTGTGATCACTTTTTCCCAAGGGACAACGATAATTTATCTTTCTAACATCATGTGGATCACTGATGAAGACTAGGTCTAGCCTGGATGGTTCATCCATCCCTCTGATTTGTGTGTTTTCTCTAACATGTTGTGTTAACATGTTTTCTGTTACTAGATTCAATAATTTACTGCCCCAAGATTCATTATTATTTCCCGCATCTAACCCTTCCCAATTGACTTCCTTACAATTGAAATCACCTGTTAATAATAATTTATTTTTCCTATTAAAAAGTATTTTTAGTGCATCTAGAGATTCCGTGATTAGTTGATCATATTTATCCCGCTTCCATGCTCTCTCTAGTTTGTGGTGGTATATAAGCCACTGCTATATCAGTTGCTTTGTTGTCCTTGTCTTTTATTGTTACTGCTATAATTTCTGATCTATTATTGCCTAGGTTAATCTCACTTGCTTCTATATTTTTGTCATTCATTATTAACACTCCACCGTCCACTTTTCCTTCTCTATCTTTTTTCCACATGTGTGTGCGTGTGTGTGCGTATGTGAGTGTATATGTGTGTAGGAGGGTGTGCTACTATCAATATTCTCCCCCGTTTTCTATTGTGTTTGGTATTTCAGCCATTTCCTTTCCCTTCATTGTATGTTTATTGTTTATGATCAAAGTGTGCATTCATTTGATAATAATTATTTAATGCAATATGTTTTTACTATTATTATTATAATAATTAATACTACGGTATATTATTAATATAAATAATTATATACATAATATTATAATTTTCTTAATATTGATAACAATAATAATTGTAGTACTAATAATAGCAGTAATACAATTTGCACTACTAAAATTTCACTGAATTTTAGGATAAATATAGCACAATGATGACATATCTTTAGGCCCTTTAAGCCAAAAATAATAGTTATTGCTATTAAACTTATTATTATTACCGGTATTATTATTATTTGTATTATTATTATTATTATTATTATTATTATTATTATTATTACCTATATAAATTTTATGATTCATGCTTTTATATATATATATATATATATATATATATATATATATATATATATATATATATATATATATATATATATATGCTATATATATTATATACTGTATATATATATATATAATATATATATATTTCTAGTCTCTCAGTGGGGATCGAACCATCGACCATCAGGATGATAGCCGACGCTTTAATCAATTACACCACGGCAGTCTAGACTGCCGTGGTGTAATTGATTAAAGCGTCGGCTATCGTCCTGATGGTCGATGGTTCGATCCCCACTGAGAGACTAGAAACATTTAGTGGCTCACGTGTATTTGTGATATATTCTCAATATATCTATTTATATATATAATTATACAGTATATACATATAATACTTGTTATACGTTAATACGTATGCTGGTCACCATATTACTGAATACTATTAGATCAATATATTAACTCTTTATCGACGGGGATGTTTGTAACTTCTACTACCTGCCAGGCGGGCATGTTTACCCTAAACGAGCTTCATTCCATGCTCTTTTTCATGCATAAACAAGAGCCAGAGTGTAATACAATTATGTATCTGTGAAACTGCGATAATAGAGCTTTCCAATGACACCTGAATCATCCTTGTACGACCACGGGTTATCCTGTAGTAATTGCGTAACCGGAGATGTAAAATCCCTAATTACGGTAATTTCCCGAGTTTTTTTCTGGTCTCGCGAGGCCGTGGGTATGGAATGTTGCAGAGATGGTGTCAGTCGCGGCACTAGGGCCGTGCCGAGCGGTCAGAGCCCGCCTATCGTCCTCCCAACGCGTGGACTCTCTCAGAGCCGATAGTGTTATCACAATCCCTTCCGACATAATGTCGGGCACCGCAGGGGTGGCCATGATTCTCTCACACGACATATGTCGGGCCGCGCGGCTTGAGTGTTAAAGGAAGAATTTTAGTTTGTTCCCTAGACCTTCATCAAGATTAAAAATCATACCCCAAATACCCACTTTCGAGATAAATGTGTAAATTTTTCGATAGAAAATTGCTTCAGCCGAAGGCCTATTTCTCATGAATTGCAGGCTCGCTATCGCTCGCCAGGAAAATATCAACCCCTAAATCGTAAAGAAGTTGTAAAATTGTAAAAAATGGGGCGAATGGTCTTACAATCGACAAGGTAATGGGGCAAGTGTCTTAAAATATCAAAACTAAAGGGGCTAAACACGTAGGAGAAGGGGTTTTATAAACAAATACCTCAAGTTAACCCTGTCACGCACAGGACGTGATTTGAGCCTATTCTGGCCTTTGTGACCATCAGGGGTGTTTAGAAACCTTTAGCTTATTTATTTCAACCTCTGCAGTTGTCTTTGAGTTAGCTGTGGGCAGAAAACTAATTTTAGAGAGATAATTATAAGACTGAGAGAACTCCATTTCTGATTGCTAATCGACTACCCCTGTGTCCACACGTGCGTGAAAGGGTTAACATTTCCCTTTATCTACTGTATGAGGATAAAACTTGTAATATTTGGTGTGAATCTTTGGTATGTTACGAAATTCCTGGTTAATCTTTCTTCTGGTTTTGAGTTATTTACCCCTCATGTTTAGCCCCATTAGTTTTGAGATTGTAAGACGTACATCCGCCTTAGTTTGGCGATGTTAAGACCTTTTGCGACATGTATGTAAGTTTTAAGACTTTTTGCGCCATTTACAGTAGGTGTCGATTTCTTCCTGGCGAACGATAGTGAGCCTGTAATTTAGGGAAAACCAGCAAACGAAAAATTTACAAATTTTTCTCGAAGGAGGATCTTGAGGGTATTTACTTAAGATTGATGGAGGTCTAGGGAACAAAGTAATAACCTCTCCTTAAGTTTTGGAAGGACCTATGGTGTTAATTAATGTTTACACTTAGTTCACGTGTTAGGGATCTGTTAACCCTTTCAATACCGGTGACATCCTTTTCCTTATATTCTGACAATTACTAGACGATTTTATTCAGCTTAGGAAGGACGTTTACCCATGAGAAGACTACAGAATATGTCACTTAATCCTATTATCTACCATGTATCCTTCATAAGCTTCTTAACCCCTTCTGTACCGGCGACGTCTTTTTTATTTGATTTCAGCTACATTTAGACGATTTTGTAAAACTTAGGAAAGATATATGGTAGCTCAACAGACATATTTCGATAGTATGTAGCCTTGAAATGGGTAGATGTCTTTCCTAAGATGAACATAATCGTCTAGTAGTTGCCAGAATATAATGAAACGTACATCACCGTTATAGAAGGGGTTAAACTCGTCTAAATGGAGGTGAAATCAAGTAATAAATACGTCGTCGGTACAGCAAGGGTTACTGAGGGCACATTTCAGGACCTGTAATTTTAGGACACACGCCTCTCTTATCATCAAACTACATCAAGGATTTACGAGGGAGGTAGGCACTTTTTTCTGGATTCCCTTCTACCTCATGTTTAGCATATTAGTTTGAGATTTTAAGACGTTCGTTTCATTAGTTTGGCGATTTTGACACATAGCCGGTAGATATTTGAGTATTATGACTGAAATATTCCTTGTTAAAATAATAATAATAATAATAAAGTAGACGTGCCGTTTTGCCCAAAATCAAAACAGAATACCCAACTCTGTAGCCACTTTTTCTGGATTCCCTTCTACCTCATGTTTAGCATATTAGTTTGAGATTTTAAGACGTTCGTTTCATTAGTTTGGCGATTTTGACACATAGCCGGTAGATATTTGAGTATTATGACTGAAATATTCCTTGTTAAAATAATAATAATAATAAAGTAGACGTGCCGTTTTGCCCAAAATCAAAACAGAATACCCAACTCTGCGATGGGTTACCATCATCACTACTAATACCATCATCAATCACAATCAACATAATCACTACTACTGCCATCATCACTACAGCTGCCATCATCACTACAACTGCCACAATCATCACGAGTACTGTCATCATCACCATTACTATGATCATCATCATGGCACTCAGCTTAAGAATGTAAACAGAGAAACTGATCTGGGAGTAACAATATCGAGTAACCTAAAACCGAGTCAACAATGTTCAGAAGTTGTTAAGAAGGCAAACAAAATAATTGGCTTTATAGGCAGGTCATTTGAGCATAAATCCAAAGTTCCTAACCCTTTACAATTCCTTAGTCCGCCCTCTTCTGGAATACTGCGTTCAATCCTGGTGCCCTTATTACCAAAAAGATATAAACAAGCTAGAACGAGTCAACGTAGAGTTACCAAATGATACCTAGCCTAAAGAACAAACCATACGAAGAGCGTCTTAGAGAATTAAATCTATTTCCTTTAACCCAGCGCAGATTAAGAGGCGACTTAATTCAAGTGTTCAAAATCATCAAAGGCATCGACAATATGAACTGTAGTAAGTACTTCACTATCGACCAATCTAATTACACGCGGGGAAACGGTTGCAAAATTATTGGTAAATCTTTTAACTCGCACGAATCTAAGAATTTCTTCTTCAATCGAGTTGTCAACTTGTGGAATGGGCTTCCCCGAGACGTTATAGACTGCAGCACCGTTGATTCATTTAAATTCCGCCTAGACAAATATCTCGCATCAAACCCGCGACTGACTGCGTTTGTAAATGAATAACTTTATCCTCCCCTCAGTTACTAACCCATATGTCCCCTACTAACTTCCTAGTCCTGCCACGTTAGTGGCAGGGCAGTAGTTCCCTTTCCAATGTTCCCTTACCCACTCTAAACCACTGTTTGGACACTTGATCCTCAGTGTTTTGGAGGACAAGGAGCCTAGAAGGGTCACTAGATCTGTTGTTGCTTGATTTCCTTTGTACTACAAATTTCACCATCCTCGCTACTACTCACCATCATCACTAATACTCACACCATCGTCACTACCATCAACACTACTGTCATTATTATGACTACAAACTATCATCATTACTTGTCACCATCATCACTACTATTATTACCATCATTACTACTACTGTCACCATCATATCTACTACTGTCATCATCATCACTACTGTCATCATCATCAATACAACCACAACCATCATCACTACAATTATCACCATTATCACTACTATCACCATAAATCCAAATATTACTACCATCACTTCTAATGCCAACTAGACTAACTTAACCTAGCAAATGCGTAGCGAGATGTTTTCGCTCACAGAATGAATGCGTTCTTAGTGTGTGAGCCCCTTTGGGGCTCACACACTATGAACGCCATCATTGCTGGGGGGGGGGGGGTAAAACCATATTTTGGATCTAAAATCATAACTATTGCATAAATTCTAAAATTCTTTTTTGACTGACTTTTGCATTCACGCAACAAATGTTTGTGTGAAATTTGGTGAAAATCCGTCCAACGGTCTAGGAGGAGTTCCGAGACAGACGGACGATAACGACGACAACGACGACGACGACAGACATTTTTTTCGTGTGGTACCCACTATACGGGGGGGGGAGGGGGGGGGCGCGATACCAAACTCTGCTAACGCAGAGTTGATAAAGTAGACGTGCTGTTTTGCCCAAAATCAAAACGGCATACCCAACTCTGCGATGGATTACCATCATCATTACTAATACCATCATCAATCACAATCAACATAATCACTACTACTGCCATCATCACTACAACTGCCACAATTATAACGAGTATGTCATCATCACCATTACTATGATCATCATCACTACTACTCTCACCATTATCACTGTCCATTGTTACTAGCATCTTAATCACTACTATCATCATTGATACTACAACTATCAACCATCATTACTAATATCATCACCACCATCTTACAATCATCATTATTACTGTTAACATCATCACTACTACTATAACCATCATAATTACTACTGTCACAAATATGACCATCATTTATCCTACTGTCACCATTATAACTACTACTGCCATCATCACCATTACTATGATCTTCATCACCATATCTATTGTCATCATCACTACAAATTTCACCATCCTCACTACTACTCACCATCATCACTAATAACTGTCATTATTATCACTACAACTATCATCATTACTTGTCACCATCATCACTACTATTATGACCATAATCATTACTACTGTCACAAGTATTACCATCATGTATCCTAATATCACCATCGTCACTACTACTGCCATCATCACAACTATTGTCATCATCAGTACAACTTTCACCATAATCACTACTACTCACCATCATCAATAATACTCACATCGTCACTACTGTCATCATTATAATTACAATTATCATCATTACTTGTCACCATCATCACTACTATTATGACCATCATCACTACTACTAGTATTGTCACCATCATATCTACAAATGTCACCATCTTATCTACTACTATCATCATCATCAATACAAATACAACCATTATCACTACTAATAACACCATCATCACTACTATCACCATCAATCCCACTATTACTACCATCACTTCTAATGCCAACTAAACTAACTTAACCTAGCAAATACGGAGTGAGATGTTTTCGCCCCCAGAACGAATGCGTTCTTAGAGTGTGAGACCCTTCGGGGCTCACACACTAAATATGCCAGCATAGCTGGGGGGGGGGGGGGGGGGGGGGGGGGGTGTTCCGGGAAGGAGGGGGAGCGGGGGGGGCGGGGGGTGAGAAACCATATTTTGGACCTAAATTCAGAACTATTGCATAAATTCAAAACATCTTTTTTGAGTGACGTTCGCATTCACGCAACAAATGTTCGTGTGAAATTTGGTGAAAATCCGTCCAACGGTCTAGGAGGAGTTCCGAGACAGACGGGCAACAACGACAACGATGACGACGACGACGACGACAGAATTTTTTTTTGTGTGGTACCCACTATAAGGGGGGGGGGGGGGGGGGGCGATAATAAACTCTGCTTATGCAGAGTTGATTACAATCATCACTACTACTCTCACCATCATCACTATTACTGTCACCATTGTCACAACCATCTTAATCACTACTAGCATTGATACTACAACTATTAACCAGCATTACTACTATCATCACCACCATCTTATAATCATCATTACTACTGTTAACATCATCACTACTACTATAACCATCATCATTACTACTGTCACAAGTATTACCATCATGTATCCTACTGTCACCATCATCACTACTACTGCCATCATCACCATTACTATGATCTTCATCATCACAACTATTGTCATCATCACTACAACTTTAACCATCATCACTACTACTCACCATCACTAATACTCACACCATCGTCTCTTCTATCACCACTAGTCATTATTATCACTACAACTATCATTACTTGTCACCATCATCACAACTATTATGACCATCATCACTACTACTAGTACTGTCACCATCATATCTACTACTGTCATCATCATCACTACTGTCAACATCATCAATACAACTACAACCATCATCACTACTATTATCACCATCATCACTACTATCACCATCAATCCCACTATTACTACCATCACTTCTAATGCCAACTAAACTAACTTAACCTAGCAAATACGTAGCGAGATGTTTTCGCCCCCAGAACGCCATAATTGCTGGGGGGGTGGGGGGTCTGGGAGGAGGGTGGGGGGGGGGGGGGGGGGGGGGGGGGGCCCGGGGGGGGGGGGGGGGGGTAAAACCATATTTTGGACCTAAAATCATAACTATTGCATAAATTCAAAAAATCTTTTTTGACTGACGTTCGCATTCACGCAACAAATGTTCGTTTGAAATTTGGTGAAAATCCGTCCAACGGTCTAGGAGGAATTCCGAGACAGACGGACAACAACGACGACGACGATGACGACGACGACGACAGACATTTTTTGTGTGTGGTACCCACTATAAGGGGGGGGGGGGGGGGGGGGGGCGATACCAAACTCTGCTTACGCAGAGTTGATAAAGTAGACGTGCCGTTTTGCCCAAAATCAAAACGGCATACCCAATTCTGCGATGGGTTACCATCATCAATCACAATCACCATCATCACTACTACTGCCATCATGACTACAACTGCCACAATCATCACAACTACTGTCATCATCACCATTACTATGATCATCATCACTACTACAATTACAATCACTACTACTCTCACCATCATCACTACTAGTTACCATTGTCACTATCATCTTAATCACTACTATCATCATTGATACTACAACTATCAACCATCATTACTACTATCATCACCACCATCTTGCAATCATCATTACTACTGTTAACATCATCACTACTACTTTAACCATCATCATTACTACTGTCACAAGTATTACCATCATGTATCCTACTGTCACCATCATCACTACTACTGCCATCATCACCATTACTATGATCTTCATCATCACTACAACTTTCACTGTCATCACTACTACTCACCATCATCACTAATACTCACACCATCATCACTACATCATATCTACTACTGTCACCATCATATCTACTACTGTCATCATCAATCTAACTACAACCATCATCACTACTATTATCACCATCATCACTATTATCACCATCAATCCCACTATTACTCCCATCACTTCTAATGCCAACTAAACTAACTTGACCTAGCAAATACATAGCGAGATGTTTTCGCCCCCAGAACAAATGCGTTCTTAGTGTGTGAGGCCCTTCGGGGCTCACACACTAAGAACGCCATCATTGCTGGGTGGGGGGGGGAGGGGGTGGGGGGGGGGGGGGGTTGGGGGGCTTGGTAAAACCATATTTTGGACCTAAAATCATAACTATTGCATAAATTCAAAACATCTTTTTTGAGTGACGTTCGCATTCACGCAACAAATGTTCGTGTGAAATTTGGTGAAAATCCGTCCAACGTTCTAGGAGGAGTTCCGAGACAGACGGACAACAACGACGACGACGACGACGACGACTACAGACATTTTTTTTTTGTGGTACCCACTATACGGGGGGGGGGGGGGGGGGGGGGCGATACTAAACTCTGCTAACGCAGAGTTAATAATAATAATAATAATAATAATAATAATAATAATCGAGTGGTTACGTTAATCTTAGCACTGCTTTACTAAATGTCGTAAAAGTCAATTTAAGAAGTTTTGCTCTGTCTTTATCTATGACAAGGAGAGGGAAATATAAAAACACACTGAGTTACACGAACAGTGAGCCACTTACATGTTGATGTTCCTGCGGGGGACGAAACTCGCTAACTTTCATAATTTAACAGTGATTAGATCTTAAGTTTTAGTTCCAAACATCCACACACAGGGACAGAGCTCACAAATAGGACGACATAAAAGATAATAATGTATGTGCAAAATTATGTTCTGCAAAATGTAGTTGTATATGTACTGTATGTATGTATATACACAGGCACATACCCCGTAGCTGGAGGTGGCTTACTCGAGACAAAGCTCGAAGAGGGACAACACAAAACAACTTAAAAACTAAAAATATATAAAGCTTCACACACATCTAGGTTGCCCAGGAAAAGACCCAAAGACCCAGGATTACTAGGGGCCTCCAGCATTTCCCCGGCCCCAGACCTACCGAAGAGGTTCCGGTCAGCAGGCAGACACGCAGCTGAGATATACCACAATGCCCACCCACCTCCCATCCAGGCATGACCCTTCATATATAACGGCTCCTTAGGTCAGGTGCCCGACGGACTATTATCTAGTCCAAGTAGCGCCCGAGCCCCTCTCCCTAACGACCACATTATTACTCATCTATTCACAAGCATTCTCCATTAATTCCAATTGATTACCACTTCTCTTGCCCGACTATAATCATTTATCTATCTTCCAATGTTTTTACGACACAATCTCTCCATCTCAATGGAGGTCTTCCTACCCCTCTACCTCCCCTGTTTCTGACGCACATATTCTCTTTGTAATGCTGGGGTCACACATTCCCGTATATCGCTCCCGACGGCTCCCGTCAGGCGTAATCGCCAATTTTGTGTTCTGACGGGCGCAGTCCGGCCGTGTACGCCCGTATAGAGCACGACTATTGCACTTCCCGACAGACGTACCGTGACGGGGCCAGTGTTACGTCAGACGTAATGTAGTCGTATGGAACTACGTACGTGCTTGCGACTTGCGTAAGCATGTCCCCGTTAGTCCGCCTGGGCTGCCCGATTTGCGGGAACACAGGCCACGCCCCCACAAGACCTGCGTAGCTGAGGCCGTACATCTTGGGAGTGTTTAGGACTTACGTGGACCTTTTCCGGACAAGCGTAGGCACACCCTGTCTGTCCAAACACAGACAAAGACAGTCTTTGTCAACCACGTAGGTCTGGGTTGGAATCTGGGAACTACAAAAGGGCAGGAATGGCCACACCATTCCCATTCCCAGTCCTTCATCGGCATCATGAACAACATCGCGGAATTCATCCTGGAGGAGTTCAATTTTGTGAACTCCCTAATAAAACCGGAGAACAGACATAACACGAGGCTAATGCAATGGATCCTTTCCTACATCAAAATTTTGGAACTACTTGCAATAGCAAACTTCATCTATCAAGAGGAACAAGAGAAGAAGGAAAGGAGCAAGAGGAAAGACCATTCATCCTTGTAACCTTTAACCCGCTGAGTGCCAGCCAATTTTGACGGTGTGCTTCTGCCAGTGCCAGAGTTCCTTTTTGTTTTTTTTGGTTTTTTGGGCTAAATCTATCAAGTTGGGAGAGAAAGGAAAGATAAATAAAATAAATAATGGTAAAAAAAACACTCCCCTCGCCAGAAATCAGGTCCCCGATGGTCCCGAAATTAGCTGAAAAGACACTATAGACTACAGATACTTTTATGGTATCGGAATGTATGGGTGGGAGGGTGGTGGGAGGCTGGTTTTGGGGTTGGTGGGGGGAAGGTAGAAGGGTAATTGACTTGTGTTACACATATGAAGCCGATTGGTGAGGTAGTTTCGCCACCACGGATTTTCCTTTTTTTCCTTTTCTTCGAATGGATACGCTAGAAGTGGGTGGTGTGAGGCGGTTGGGGGTGTGGTGGAGGGAACGCAGAAGAGTAAGGGACTTGTCACACAAATATGGAACCGATTGGTGTAGTCATTTCGCCGCCACAGATTTTCCTTTTTTTCCTTCTGACGGGACCGACAGTCAGCGAGTAGGTGGGAGGAGGGATTTGGGAATTTTGTGGTGGGTAGCCTAAAGGGTAAGGTACATGTGGTAAAAATATGAAAGCCATAGGTGCAGTCGTTTCGCTGCTACGATTTAATTTCGGCGAGGACGTATATAAACGTTGGTTGCTGCTCCGGTGTGGTGAGAGGTGTGACTGGAGTGTCCCCCGCTGGTCCTTATATCCCCCCCCCCCCCCCCCCCCGTACAACGTTGCCGCGTTTTCCCGCGCAGTGCGGCGGGGCTGCCAGATGCGCCCGGACTAAGGAATATTTTACGATTGACGGGAGCAGCTTACGTCTGACCGGGCGAGCAGCTACGTCTCACGGGGCTGCTCCCGTCAGACGTTGCAGCTCGCCCGGTCAGACGTAAGATTTCCCGACTTTTGACATACGTGAGCGCGAGCCCCGTATCTGATTTGAAATCCAAAACATACCGGGCGGCCTTGGCCGCACCAACCACCTCCCCGACCAGCGTGGCTACTCCCGCCATGCGTACCAACCCCCACGACTAGACACAATTTCATTTACGTTTTGCGTACTAAGCCCTTACGTTTTACGTATTCGGTTGCCAACTACCAATAAATCTTCGTACGGGAGCATACGGGAGCATATACGTGATGTGTGACCCCAGCATAAGCCTTTCATCTTCCATTCGCTCAACATGTCCATACCAGCACTGCACCCATCTGTCCACTCTGGCCGACAACGGTTCCTGCTGTCCCACTCTTCTACGTACAGTATGTGTCTCTACGAGTCACTCCCCTGATACTCCTCAAGCAACTCATCTCCATCACATCCAGCCATCTTCTTTCCTTTGCCTTCAGAGTCCACGTCTCAGCCCCATACATCAATGTTGGTACAACTATCCCTTCATACATTGCACTTTTATCCTTCATTCCGAGATTTCTTACCTTCCACATACTTTCCGTTGCTACAAACATTTTCCTTCCTTCACATACTCTCTGTTTTACCTCCATTCCCATACCTTAAATATGATTGTAATGTTCTTAATTTCGCTAATTAATAATACTACCTTTATATATATTTGCAATATCTTAAGATTGCATATACATATTTATTATATACCTTATGTTTAAATTGTGTGAAGTATCTTTCATAAGTTTGATAATAGGTCTAGTGAAGGATCGAACAGTTATATACAAATATAATGTACATCCTGGCATTAGTTTTCATATCTCTCTCTCTCTCTCTCTCTCTCTCTCTCTCTCTCATATATATATATATATACATACAGTATATACTAAGAAGGCATTGCGATCAGATGGTCCCCAGAAAATGATGGGATGGATATATACAGTATGCACATTGAGGAGGAACAGTTTATTGAATATGTTTAGCTTATATAACGATCTGATGAATTAGAAGGAAGAGGATGTGTTCCTCCTCAAATGAAGTTTTAATAAAGTGTTCGTATCTTCACCACAAACAATGCAAATCGGCTATTTCGGAACTCCACTTCATATTTAGAACCGGAATGCTGTTGACCTTGAACGTGAACATTGCCAACTAATGTACCCCCTTCATCACGGTGATTCCTTGTTACTTTTGAGTCTGGCTAAAGTTAGAAGAAGTAATGCAGCTTAAAGGTGGGGGCTCATATGAGGGTTGAGATAAACATGGAATGATAATCGCCAAGCTGTACATAATTATCTTGCAAAATGCAATGGCACTGAAATAATTATTAACAATGGTATAAAGGATTTTGTGGATCGTCTAAACCGGGCCTGTGACGTCACAAGAGTGTAAGTCCACCATCCAGTCTAGGCTAAGGATACTGGTGTGACGTCACTATGACGTCACAGGCCCAGTATAGACGATCCGCAAAATCCTTATACCATTGTTAATAATTATTTCAGTGACATTGCATTTTACAAGATAATTATATGCAGGTTGGCGATTATTTGTCCATGTTTACCTCAACCCATGAGCCCCCACCTTTAAGACGGACTTATAATATCCAGAGGGTTTCTCGAGATGGTGATTACCCCTATGAGTCACAGAGGTAAATAATATACTAAGTGAAATCGGCAATTGATAACCAGAATATGATGGAAACTACGTCATCGTGGTGAAGGGGTTATGTGGTACTGTTGTCTATAATATATATCCCTTCCAACCAATGTCAATATTGGTATTCTCGCCCCCACTGAAGGAACTCGCATCTTCCAGGAAACCCACCTTCATATTTAGAGCCAGAATTATGTTGACCTTCAGCGAGATCTGGCTTAAGTGGAGGCAGACCGTTTTTCTGGACCCCCTTCTCCCTAATGTTTAGCCCCACTAGTTTTGAGATCAAAAGACGTTCAGCCCATTAGTTTGGCGATTTTAACACCTTTCGCCCCATGTTGTTGTCAATTTTAAGACCTTTCGTGCCATTTAGATGTTGATTATTTCCTGGCGAGCGATAGCGAGCCCGTAATTTTAAGAATAACCGGCCTTTGGCCGGGAAATTTTTCTACCGAAAAATGTACAAATTTATCTTGTCTAGGGGGTGTTTGTCTAAGCTTGGTGGAGGTATAGGGAGTAAACTTAAACAATATATGAATAAATTAATTAATAGACCATACCCACGGTCTGCCTCCCCTTATCATTTATATATGGGGTTGGGGAATTGCTACGTGGTGACAAATTTAACCCTTTCAGTACCGATGCCGCCCTTATAACTTTATTGTGGCTAAGGATAGCCGATATCATTCAGCTTACAAAGGGCCTCCAGCAATTAACATACTTCGAATTATCTAACTTAACCCTTTTTACGACCACTTCACAAAATCGTCTAAATATAGCTAGAATAAATTACAAAATACGTCTCTGGTACGGAAGGGGTTAAAGGGATGTTATACGAGGAACTTTACTGAGGGTTTATTAAGAGACGGGTAATCAGAAACGAGTTATAAGATTATGTTTACATAATTATCTTACTTATTCTCTGTTTAACCCATTCAGTACCGGGAACATATTTGTCATTATATTCCACCAACTATTAGACTATTTCATTCAGCTTAGGAAAGACGTGTACCATTTAAAATGTTACATACTATCTTAATTAACCCTTATTACTACCACAGATCCTTCTTATGCTGCAACAACATTTCTAAATGTATCTAGAGTATAATATGTAACACGTCGCTGGTACAGAAAGGGTTAACTTGGCTTTGCAAGAAAGGAATAAGTACAGAGTCTTGCATTAATAGTTGGTACACTACTTTATGATAAGCTTGTCTATCTATTAACCTGACAAGCGCGATATGACAGTAGGTGCTAGGGTAGTTATTTGTGCATTTCTAGCCCTGGATTCTGACAGAATTCGTTATATTTACAATATAAACCATTATTTGTTTTCGGTATGCTTTTATTTTACATATATGATGTATATATGAACCTTCAAGAGTGCTAAAATAAGTGGGAAAAGCATTTGGGTGGTGAAAAACGAAGATATTGGCCACCCGGTCATAATCTCAGGCGAGAGAGAGAGACAGGCAGCCTTCCCCTCTCGCTGTCTGGGAGTCAACTGAGGAGAGCGGGGCGGTGTGTGCCGGTGTCTGGGTGTTGCATAACGATCTTTTATGCAACCCACTTGTGCTACATTATCGCGGGAGAGAAAAATAACCGATAAATGATGATAATAAGAGGAAAAATAGGTGATAATTGAGGAGGGGAGGGAGGGGGGAATAAGGTGGGGAAGGAGGGGAGGGGGGTGGGTGAGATTTACATGGATGAGTACTGGAGGGGAATTATCTCACCTAGAGACAAATTCCTTTGTATTGATAGGCCCTTTTTTTTTATGGAAGGCTTTTTTTATGGTCCTGCTTCCGTGAGGCCTATCGCGTTCCCTATAGGAAGCCTTCCGTGAGGCCTATCGCGCTTGCCGGGTTAATCTATTGCCGGACGCCTTACTCCCCTTATGCGGGTGGCCATACACAGAAGGTCCCCAAGTGAACCTATTCCCTGTAAGAGGGACAACCCGAGCCAGTTTACTGAAGGACTTACAGGATTGACCATTCAATTTAGGATCCGTCTGACTCCGAGGCCCTCTATGTATCTTGTTGGCACTATTTTTCTACAGTGGTGTTCGGCAAGTCCATCCACTAACCTGCCTTACCCTTAGATAAGCAGTACAGATTTGTATCAGGTTTACTCCTCTGGACAGGTTGCCGACCAAAGCTGACGATACCCATCCACCCGGATTTGTACATGGTTTTCTCCCTAGATAGGTTGCCGACCAAGTCTAACGAGTCCCATCCACCCATAAGTTTGTAATAGCTTGTTATCTGCAGACTTTAATGTTCGTAATCCCCCTCTACTACTTCACCAAAAAACAATAAACCACCCTACTTCCTCTACACAATTCACGATAGGAGGCCAATTATCCTCACCTAATCATCTCTTAACACCTTAAGAGCGGCCTATGCGGTTTATTTATATGTACCGCCCAGCGGGGTGTTTTTAGCCAAAATAGGGCTGTTTACGTGATAATTTTCATGCCTAAATAAGACCCAGAACGTAAAACAAGTATCTATCCCTGAAAGGGCATAAACAGAGCTTTCGAATGACACCATAACGATCCTTTTATGATGGCTAGTTTTCTTGCAATAACCGTGCAACGCGAGTGCAAAAAAGCATGTAATTAGCCACTTTCCCGATACAATTCCGTATATAGAGAGTGAGAGAGGGAGGAGGGAGGTGAGATTCGTGTCAGTAGGTTCGCCGCGGTGGTCTGGAGCAGTCATACGCTCGCTACTCTCCTGCCACCACTTGTCTCTCTCTCTCAGCAACATTACGTGCTGAAATTGCCACTCGACCTATGTCGAGCGCCGCCACATAGTCCAGCTTTATTTAACTCGACTTAAGTTGCGCGCCGACATTTAGGGGTTAAGCACCAGATGTGTCCGCTCAACTTGGGGATTGTGAGCGGATCAGTAGGCCAAACAGTCTTGCGAGGCCCCTACAGTAACGTAAGAAACTTCTAGATAATAATATAAGTTGATGACTACTACACCATTGTTGGAATAACAGAATACAAAGGAGTACAAAGGAAATCAAGCAACAACATATCTAGTGACCCTTCTAGGTTGCTTGTCCTCCAAAACACTGAGGATCAAGTGTCCAAACAGTGGGTTAGAGTGGGTAAGGGAACATTGGAAAGGGAATTACTTCCCTGGAACTAATGTCCGTGGCAGGATTAGGAAGTTAGTAGGGGACAGATGGGTTAGTAACTGAGGTAACTGAGGGGGGAATAAAATAAAGTTATTAATTTACAAACGCAGTCAGTCGCGGGTTTGATGCGAGATATTTGTCTAGGCGGAGTTTAAATGAATCAACGGTGATGCAGTCTATAACGTTTCGGGGAAGCCCATTCCACAAGTTGACAACTCGATTGAAGAAGAAATTCTTAGATTCGTGTGAGTTAAAAGATTTACCAATAATTTTGCAACCGTTTCCCCGCGTGTAATTAGATTGGTCGATAGCGAAGTACTTACTACAGTTCATATTGTCGATGCCTTTGATGATTTTGAACACTTGAATTAAGTCACCTCTTAATCTGCGCTGGGTTAAAGGAAATAGATTTTATTCTCTAAGACGCTCTTCGTATGGTTTGTTCTTTAGGCTAGGTATCATTTTGGTAACTCTACGCTGAACTCGCTGAACTCATTCTAGCTTGTTTATATCTTTTTGGTAATAAGGGCACCAGGATTGAACGCAGTATTCCAGAAGAGGGCGGACTAAGGAATTGTAAAGGGTTAGGATAACAGAGAGAGAGAGAGAGAGAGAGCGAGAGAGAGAGAGAAAGTAAGTGAGTGAGTGAGAGAAAGAGAGAGAGTGAGTGAGTTAGGTCTTTGAAGCATGAAGGGAGGCCCTGAAAACTGACAGTAACCCCTTCACCACCATGACGTCTTATTACCTATGTTTTGGGCTAAAATGAGATGATGTTATGTAGGTTAAGAAGGACCTATATTACTGAGAGGGTTTATTGAGATTGTATTTACCTCTTAGAGTCCTCGAGTTAGATTATAAACTAAACAAAATCGTCTAATGGTAACCAGAATATGATGAAAATGACGTAATGGTCGTGAATGGGTTAAGATCGGCCGTCCGTCACACAAGTCTGTTTATTTGATGCAATTTGTCTGCCTATTGAGACACAGAAACAATGGCAGGAAACTGACTGGAAGTGAGAAAAGGGTGTCAAACGAAAGCCGTGTCCATTACTTGTCTTTAATATCGTAGATGTAAAACGTATAATAGGGTTTATAGTTCAGTCATGTCTTTAGAATTGTTAATGGCCCAAACAAGGCTACTTCACGTTAATTGCCTTGTATTCCTACTCATATTCATAACATTCATCAAACATCATTGCAATGGTTTGAGAAACTGAGTGAGTACAACATCTGAATTGCTTTTATATATTCTTCGGTGAGACCTTTTCTATTGCGTTAGATATATCGAAGGCCTTCGATAGAGTCTGGCACAAATCTGTAATTTCTAAACTACCCTACTTTGGTTTCTATCCCTCCATCTGTGCCTTTGTCTCTAATTTTCTTTCCGGCCGTTCCCTAGCTGTGGTTGTGGACGGCCAACTCTCACCTCCTCATCCTATCAACTCCTGTGTTCCTCAGTGCTCTGTCCTATCTCCCATTCTCTTTCTAATTTTCATAAATTATCTTCTCAACTGTACCTCCAGTCCCATCCATTCATACGCAGACGATTCTACCTTACGCTAGTCAAAAAGTTTTCCAGAAACGCCCCAGCCAGCAGTCCCGCAAAAAACAAACATAATGAAGCCATACAACTCCTATCTTCTGAGAAGAAAGAGGAGGACCAGGGTAATCACGATTTTTTGTATTTCTTCAACGTTTCGACTTTTCTTTAAGTCATCATCAGGATATAAACAAAAATACAGAACATATATAAGTATTTTAACCTAAAATTATTTATACATTAACAGAATAAGACACTAAGTATATTTAGTTTGACATGAAAGAAGAACAGAAATGTAGGACATTTCAATTACTCAACAAAAAAAGGGAACTTCACTCAGGGAATACCAAAATAAAAGTAATACAAACTTTATGAAAATTAGATTTCATTCCACATACAAACAAAGCAAAACCAAAAAACAACTAGACTCAGGGAGTATGAGAAGCGATGATTATAGTATATGAAGGGGAAAGGCTGACTTGGTGTTATGTAACACTCAAAGAGCAGGTGGTGGAGTATATTTGACTGTGCCGCCCAGCAGGGGGGGTTTTACCGTAAACGAGCTTGTTTCCGTGCTCGTTTTCATGCATAAACAAGAGCCAGAACATAATACAAGTATGTATCCCTGAAAGGGCGTTAATTCAGCTTTCCAATGACACTAGAACCATCCTTCTACGATCACTGGTTGTCTTGCAACGATCGTGCAACCGAAGGGCAAAATCGGTAAAATACGGTAATTTTCTTACATAATTACGTGTGAAACGAGTGAGAGAGGGTGGAATACAAAGGAGTACATCTCAGTAGCTCCACGGCCACCGTGGCGAGCGGTCATGAGGTAACCTACGCTCCTCCCACCGCTCCGCTCTATCTCAGAGCACATTACGTGCTCAAAAATTGCACTCGACAATAGACGTGACCCGCCACATAGGCCACATTTATTTCACTCGACAATAGCCGGGCACCGCCAGTTAAGGGTTAAGACAGGTTTATATGGGCTTTACTGTAAAGAGATTCAAGAATCCTTAGGTTTTCTTTAGTGCAGCTATAAAAAAAAAAATTATATGAAGTTGGAATAATATTACACACCTTACTGTGATCTCTTACTGAGGATTGTGGAGGGGTGTTAAGCCTCTGACCCGTTCTACTAGAGTGACCCCTGTGCTCGTCAACCCGGATTTTGTAAGTGCGTAAAGTGCTACCCACATACCCTTATCTTCTGATCTAACTATTATTTCCAATTGGGGCAGAGAAAACATTGTTGCCTTTAATGCTTCCAAAACCAAATTTCTCCATCTATCTACCCATCTGGAACTCCCAGTGGACTATCCTTTATCTTTCAACAATACAAAAATCAATCCTTCATCTTCTCTCAATATTCTTTGTGTCTCTTTTTCTTCTGCTCTCTCTTGGATGGACCGTATTACCAGTCTTGCTAAGGCAGCCTCCCAAAAGCTGGATGTGCTCAATCGCCTCAATTTTTGTTGTTATCCCTGCACAGCTTCTTGCTCTGTACACGGCACAGTGCGTCCTTGTATTGAGTATTGTTAACATGAGTAGGGTGTATCCTCTCACACCGCACTCCTGGACAAATTAGAAAAGAAAGCCTTCCGTTTCATTAACTCCCGTCCACTCACCAACTCTCTGCAATCTCTCTCTCTCTTCGCCGCAATGTTGCATCTCTCTCGCTATTCTATCGCTACTACAATAATCAGTGTTCCTCAGAGCTCTCCCAGTGTATACCACCTCCTCTACCTAGGGCATGTGGTACCCATCTTGCAACACAATCCCACCACTACTCTGTGCAACTCTCCAACTCAAGAGTGAAACGTTACTTTCAGTCTTTCTTCTATTTAACCCACTGAACCCCAGCTAGTTAATAATAAATGTACCACCTTGGACCAGAGGGTTGTCAACATTTATTTTTTCCAGAAAACAACAGGAATGGGCTAGAAATGAAGGAAAACCCACAAAAAAATATCTCCTAGGTCATTATGGGGTCCTACGGTGCGCCCTAAAAGTCGGAATTAACATGGGGAAAGTGGTTGGCATAAACAGGCAAAAAACAGGTGTTTGCGCGCTCACGCGCACGCGGTTGGACTTTGAGAGTTTTCAACCATTGGTATTGTTGCATGGGATACTTACACAGTTCCCATACAAATCTGAGCCCTTTAGGTGCCATAGGACCGGAGTAATTAAACCCCGACGCAACATATGCGTCCTGGGGTTGAGGGTAAAATACATTGCCGACGCACTGTTTGCGTCGTTGGGGTTCAGTGGGTTAACAGCTGAGCTCTGGAACTCTCTCCCAGAATCAGTCTTTTCCTCCTTCCTATGACCAAGCATTTTGGCTCGAAACGTCCCTTAATTTTAGCCTTGTCACTCTTTCAACTCTTGGGGAGGCACTCGCTACAGGCAGTTCTGCCTTTTGTATCTCTCACTCACATAGAAGAACAAAAAATGCGTACTTTGATCTCCAATAGGGTTAAGCATTTCAGTATCATGGCTATTATTAGATGATTTTACTCTACTGTGTAAGGCTTTTTGGAATCGAAAGGATATTGTTCAACTCTATTTACTTTTTAAACTCGTATAACTATAGTAAGGAAGGAAAGCGTCCGCATACTCTAAAGGGGTTAAGGGGGAGGTAGTGGCTTTGTCTGGACCCTCTTTTCCCTAAAAATGTATCATATTAGGTTTGTGATTTTAAGACGTTCGTTCCATTAGTTTGCACCACGAAGGCAGTAATGAAAGGAAACAAAAATAGGGGATGAAAGGAAGACTATTGACAGAAAAGTAAAAGTAGGAGTGCATTTAAGAAGAGAAGAAAGCTCAAATATTATTCAGGTATATAAAGAGACAGTTACAATACAAACATAAAAAGGTAGTCCTTTAGCCGTTCAATACCAGTTCCGTAATTTTAATTGTATACTGGCTACGAATAGACAGTATAGTTCACTTTAAGGAGGCCCTCCAGCAATTAAGAGGCTTCGAACTATCTTAAATAACCCGATTTATACTACCACATATCCTTCTTAAGCTGCACAAATTACGTCTAAATATAGCTAGAATTAAATTAATAACACGTCACTAGTACAGGACGGGGTAATCTTCAAATTGATTGATACGGCCTTTTCTAGAATATGTTGTTCAATTCCGGTTTAAAGCACCCAGGTAAGATGTAGAGCGACTAGAAAGAGTTAAAGCTAGGGATATAAAGATTATTTATCGATAAGAAGACTGAGCTATGAGGAACAGTTGGTATATTTTCATTGAAACGCGTAGACTAACAGTGCAAAACACATTGAAGGCTTTAAAAATAATATTTAATGGGTTTCACAACGTAAATTATAACAATATTTATCCTGATATATCCTTGTAAACTCTCTCTCTCTCTCTCTCTGGAGGACGTTAGAGTACAAAAAAGTATAATCAGGAAGACTGTGGATTTGATATGAGGAAAATTAAGAAAATGGGAAGTGAGGAAATAAAATAAGCTAAAGAAATAAAGACAAACGGACGCGAAATGGATAATATATATATACTGTATATATATATATATATAAATATATATATATATACGGTATATAAATATATATATATACCGGTATATATATAATATATATATATATATATATATATATATATATATATATATATATATATATATATATATATATATATATATATATATATATATATATATATATATATATATATATATGAGAGAGAGAGAGAGAGAGAGAGAGAGAGAGAGAGAGAGAGAGAGAGAGAGAGAACCAGCAAGCTATATTAGAAACCCGGTATGCAAATGAGAGGGGTCCTGAGAGGTTTTGCTGAGAGTGAAGGCTAAGGTGGTGGTGGTGGTGGTGGTGGTGGGGTCAGTAAAACAGCTGGTGCCAACATCAAGCACCACCTCCACACTACACCTAACATTACAGTTATCATACAATATATAATACAATAATCTGTTTGTTTTAAGGTGGTGGTGGGGGTGGTGGTGGTGGGTTCAGTAAACAGCTGGTGCCAACCTCAAGCACCACCTCCACACTACACCTAACATTACAGTTATCATTCAATATATAATACAATAATCTGTTTGTTTTAAGGTGGTGGTGGTGGTGGTGGTGGTGGGTTCAGTAAAACAGCTGGTGCCAACATCAAGCACCACCTCCACACTACACCTAACATTACAGTTATCATACAATAATACAATAATCTGTTTGTTTTAAGGTGGTGGTGGTGGTGGTGGTGGTGGTTGTGGTGGTGGTAGTGGTGATGGTGGGTTCAGTAAACAGATGGTGCCAACATCAAGCACCACCTCCACACTACACCTAACATTACAGATATCATACAATAATACAATAGTCTGTTTGTTTTAAGGTAGTGGTAGTGGTGGTGGTGGGTTCAGTAAACAGATGGTGCCAACATCAAGCACCACCTCCACACTACACCTAACATTACAGTTATCATACAATAATACAATAATCTGTTTGTTTTAAGGGGTTGGTGGTGGTGGTGGTGGTGGGTTCACTAAACAGCTGGTGCCAACATCAAGCACCACCTCCACACTACACCTAACATTACAGTTATCATAAAAATATTACAATAATCTGTTTGTTTTAAGGTGGTGGTGGTGGTGGTGGGTTCAGTAAACAGATGGTGCCAACATCAAGCACCACCTCCACACTACACCTAAACATTACAGTTATCATACAATAATACAATAATCTGTTTGTTTTAAGGGGGGTGGTGGTGGTGGTGGGTTCAGTAAACAGATGGTGCCATGCCAATATCAAGCACCACCTCCACACTACACCTAACATTACAGTTATCATACAATAATACAATAATCTGTTTGTTTTAAGGTGGTGGTGGTGGTGGTGGTGGTGGGTTCAGTAAACAGCTGGTGCCAACATCAAGCACCACCTCCACACTACACCTAACAATACAGTTATCATACAATAATACAATAATCTGTTTGTTTTAAGGGGGTGGTGTTGGTGGTGGTGGTGGTGGTGGTGGTGGGTTCAGTAAACAGATGGTGCCACCATCAAGAACCACCTCCACACTACACCTAACATTACAGTTATCATACAATAATACAATAATCTGTTTGTTTTAACCTAACAGGTGCGCATGGGGGTAATTAGACACCTCTGCCTGTGCGCATGTATTGAGGTGTTTCCGTCACTAAAATATTCATTTTACCATAAATAGCATTAATACTTATGCATACGCGCCTATTATGGGTTGATTATAAAGGTATTAACCTGAAACATCAATAAAACGAGTGAAAAACAGCGTTTGGATGGTCAAAATCGGAGATATAGCCCGCGAGTTGTATAATGTATGGGTGAGGCAAGCTGCTTTCCCGCCAATTTCCCCCAAGGCCACTGAGACACAGTCGATCGATACTCTCTCTCTCTCTCTTGCATCGCTTGCAATCAGTGATGACAACGCCCTGCTTGCAACTCGCTAATGTTAGCACGAAAATATACCTCAGAATAAGGGAATAACAGGGAAAATAGGTGATAACTGAAGGAGAGGAGGAAAGTGGGGAAGGAGGGGAGGTAGAGGACTGAGATTTTGCATGGCCCAGGGGCCAAAAAAAAAAAAAAAAAAAAAAAAATCGATGTCAAAAGTTGATTTTTTTTTCTCTGACTCTTAAGAGTCTTCCCGCAGTAGGCGGGGGGAACTCTTAAGAGTCTCCCCACAGTTGCCGGGTTAAGGGGGTGGTGGTGGTGGGTTCAGTAAACAGATGGTGCCAACATCAAGAACCACCTCCACACTACACCTAACATTACAGTTATCATACAATAATACAATAATCTGTTTGTTTTAAGGGGTTGGTGGTGGTGGTGGTGGTGGGTTCAGTAAACAGATGGTGCCAACATCAAGCACCACCTCCACACTACACCTAACATTACAGTTATCATACAATAATACAATAATCTGTTTGTTTTAAGGGGTTGGTGGTGGTGGTGGTGGTGGGTTCAGTAAACAGATGGTGCCAACATCAAGCACCACCTCCACACTACACCTAACATTACAGTTATCATACAATAATACAATAATCTGTTTGTTTTAAGGTGGTGGTGGTGGTGGTGGTGGGTTCAGTAAACAGATGGTGCCAACATCAAGCACCACCTCCACACTACACCTAACATTACAGTTATCATTCAATAATACAATAATCTGTTTGTTTTAAGGGGGTGGTGGTGGTGGTGGTGGTGGTGGTGGTGGGTTCAGTAAACAGATGGTGCCAACATCAAGAACGACCTCCACACTACACCTGACATTACAGTTATCATACAATAATACAATAATCTGTTGTTTTAAGGGGGTAGGGGGTATTGGGGGCTCTATTTAGTTATCTGTATATTTATTTATTTATGTATTTATGTTTCTAGTACTATATTCGTGTATTTGTTTGTGCCACTGACGGATATTATTGTAGCTCAGTACCACCATTGTTCTCTAGCTCAAAACTACCAGGTACAAAATTCACCAGATTAAGGAGGTTGGTTGCTTTTTCTAGGTCCTCCTTCTCTTTTATATTTAGCCCCATTCAAATTTGAAAAACGTTCACCCCATTAGTTTGATGATTATAAGACCTTTTGCTCCATTTATTTGTCAATTTTAAGATCTTTCGTGCCATTTAGGTGTTGAATTTTTCCAGACAAGAGATAGCGATCCTGCAATTTGGCAGGAACCCTTTTCACAGAAAAAATTAACAAAATTATCTCAGTGAGTTCATGGGGGTACTTTATTTTGTTAAAGGTTGATGGTCAAGTGAGGTCACTAAAATATAAATAAATAAATAAGAACAAACAATAAAATGCATAATAATAAATAACTTTCCTCAAAAGTATATAACTTAAACAACTACTAGCCTATTGGTTTGAGTTAATTGAATACTGGTATTATGTTTAGTTGAAATCAATGTTGTTATACGGTAGAGTAATTCGTTTTGTAAACCATGACACATAGGGAAGCAGGGGGCTAGGAATCCTCCTTCCCTTGTAAAATTCACCTACTAGCTGAGCCAGAGTAAGGGGCGAGGGAACGTGAAATTGGTCCCGGACATTAAGAATTGGAATATTAAATGTTGTTTCTATTCGGGCTCTGTCTCGAGTCGGCTAACCGCAGCTATAGGGTATGTGCCAAAGGTGGATGTTGTATATACGTACGCAACAATCTTGCTTTCTCTCGTGTTCCCAACTTTGATTTTTCTGAATTCTCAACTCTCTGGGTAAAGCTTTCTTGTCACTCTCAAACTAAATATTTCTGTGCTGTTTATCTCTCCCCTAGTTCTACTGGCTATCCAAAATTATTTGACTATCTAACTTCTAAAATGGAACACATTCTATCCATCTCTTCTTTCACAGAAATCTTCATCCTAGGATATTTCAACTTTCACCACCGCCAATGGCTCTTCTCTGTTTCCACTGACCAACCTAGTGAACAAGCCTTCATCTTTTTTTATCCTAAGCGACCTAGAGCAGTTAGTCCCGCAAACCACCCGTATCCGGATCGCTTCAGAGTTCGGCTCAACATTCTTGACTTATTTCTAACCTCTAACCCTTCTGCTTATACTGTAAATCTTTTATCTTCTTTAGGCTTTTCCGACCATAAACTGATCTCTGTCACCTGTCCTATCTCTCCAATACGGCCAAACGATCCTCCCAGCCGGCTGGCACTTGTGGCACTTTGGCACTGCCGACTGGGAGACTCTCCGGCAGTACTTCTTTGATTTCCCATGAAAAGACTTTTGCTTCCATGGCCGGGGACCCTCGGAGAGTGTTGAACGCATTACCGAGGTAATCCTCTCGGACATGGAAGCTTACATTTCATTTTCTTTCTCTCAGTCTAATGCAAACATATCTTGGTTTACTCACGCTTACTCTAGTGCTGTCCGCAATAAGGAGGAAGCATTCAAACGGTACCGTCGCCTTCAAACTCAAGAAACTCATACTACCTATGTTTCTGCCCGGAATCAAGACAAATTTGTTCTCTGACTTGCCAAACAATCTTTCATCAATAATATATGCACTTAAATATCCAACTCTAACTCTTCCCAAGCCTTCTGGCATCTAGCCAAAAACCTCTCCAACAACTTCTCCTCTTTTCCACTCTGACGGCACTATCGTCACTTCTTCCTCTGATAAAGCTGAACTCTTCGCTAACACTTTTGTTAGAAACTAAACCTTGGATGACACCTCTCCACCCCCCTCTCTTCTACTTACGCCTAACATCATAATCTCTTCCAAGGATATACTTTCCACCAATTTATAGGGGAGGTGTGGTGGAGTGGTCTTGCCACTGGCCTGGTAATCCAAAGGTCCCAGGTTCAAATCCCGATGTATCAATGGGAAGATATTATTGGGATGGAATTTGTGCTGTACCTAGTATCAGTGCATTACCACAAGCCCACCGAAACGTCAATAAAATACCATCATTGTTCCCTGATTAAATAGCACTGTATGAATATTCCCATATTCAAAATATGCTATAGGGGTGCCATGCCTGGTGAGTTATCTGCACAACAGGTGGCGTTGTGTGTGTGTAAGTGTGAGAGTCCGAGTGTAGGGGGTGAGACAGACGAGGTGGCTTCAGAGATGGGGTAGTTTCAGGCCATGAGTGAGTACCGTGCCTCATGGGTAGGCAAAATGCCAGGTGTTCGTTGCACTATACGTGCATCACATGTACTCACTCCCTAGACTGGATACAAGACCTCACAGGCTTCACTGTCATTGTAAAGCGGTGAATGTTAAGGCTCTCAGCCTATGCCCGAGAGGGAAGTAAGTTGGAATAAAGAAAAAGAAAAAAAAACCCTCTCTGGGCTTGATACTAAGAAGGCGTACGGACCGGACAGTGTTCCTCCTATTGTACTAAAAAACTGTGCTTCAATGCTGACTCCTTGCCTAGGCAAAATCTTCCATCTTTGTCTTTCCTTTTTGCTGGAAGCTTCCTCTCATTCAACCTGTCCCAAAGAAGGGTGACCGCTCTCAACCCTCCAACTATCATCTAATTGATCTCATTTCTTGCATCTCTAAAGTTTTTTAAACTATTCTTGCCTCAAAATTACTTAGGCATTTATCTTCACATAACCTACGCCAGTATGGCTTCCTTAACTCCCTCCGACATATTATGTTCCAATAAGTTCCAGGACGGCGGGAGCCCCGGGATCATTGCCACTGCCCCGCACTACACTCACAACAACACTGCGGCCGTTAGACTTATCGGAGGGTGAATGAGGTTGTCACCAACGGTTTTATCGTATGGGAACTTATCGGACTTACTGAGCTCATACGATGCAAAATCGCGTCATAAACTTATTGGAGAGGTATAGAGATAAGTCCATATGACACGATCGCGTCATATGAGTTTTTGGTTCACTAGTCCATATGACGCGATCGCGTCATATATGTCTGGGGGAGTTTTAAGGGCCGCTTTATTGGTGATCTTCTTTCTCATCTTACTAACTCTTGGTCATTCTCCATTCGGGACTCCAGTGAGACTTTTTCTGTTGCGCTAGACAAATCGAGGCCTTCGATTGAGTCTGGCACAAATCCCTCATTTCCAAACAACCCTCTTTCAGTTTCTATCCCTCCATCTGTGCCTTTGTCTCTAATTTCGTTTCCGGCCGTTCCATAGCTGCGGTTGTGGACGGTGGCTTCTTCAACCTGTCACCTCCGGTGTTCCTCAGGGTTCTGTCGTATCCCCAATTCTCTTCCTACTATTCATTAACGACCTTCTAAATTGCACCTCCAGCCCCATTCACTCATATGCTGACGACTCTACATTACACTATTCAACTAGCTTTCCACAAATTCACTCACACCCGGAATTCCAAAATTCACGTAAGGAGGCCATAAGGCACCTATCTTCTGATCTCTCTACTATCTCAAAATGGGACAGAGAACAATTTGTTACATTCAATGCATCCAAAACTCAATTTCTCCATCTGTCGACTCGTAGCCTCCTTCAAGAAAACTATGACTTACTCTTCAACAACATACAAATTAACCAGTCATCTTCTCTTAACCCATTGACTGCGGGAGACATTCCAGAACGCCATTGCTATTTTCAGATGAAATAGTTAACTTACTGATGAGGAGGCGGACCGCACGGTATTATCCCCACAACTGTCAAAACCTCACTGAGGGACCGTTAGAGGTCGGAGGAACTTGGGGTTGCCACCATTCGACAGATTCTGATCTAACTTACCTAACTTACTGAGGCCTAAATGACGCTAGAGCGTCATATAACTTATTAGAGAGATATTAAGATAAATTCATATGACACACTAGCGTCATATGAGTATTTTGGCCATACCGCCATATAACGCACTAGCGTCATATGAGTCGGAGGGGGTTAAAGCCTCTTAAAACCTGTAGAATCGAGTGCAAAAGATGGGGAGCGCGACAGGCCATCCATCCTTCCACCAGCCAGCCTGCCATACTCTCGCTAGATATACAGCGCTGCCAAAGGCAAATGTAGCGCGACTTTAGCGATAATTGCTCAGTATTAGCGAATGTCTATGGTAGCGCTGCGGGGAAGCCCGCAAGCTACGAAGCTCGTTTTGGTGTAATTTTGCATCTATTTTCTTATAGTTTTTGGCTGACTACATTTAATTTCATCCAGACACTTGCTTAATCAAACAGGAGTGCATGAATTAGCCCTAATATTGTGGAAATAGGCGGAAATATGCCCGCAGTGTAGGTATTAATATTCTCGGTGTCTCTTTTTCTTCTGCTCACTCTTGAAAAGATCTATTACCACTCATGCTAAAACATTCTTCCAGAAGCTGGGTGTGCTGAACTGCCATCTCTGGGGGTTCCTTACCCCTGTGCAGCTCCTTGCTCTGTACAGGGGCACAGTGCTTCCATGTATTGAGTATTGTTCACACGTATGGGGAGGATCCTCTCACAGAGCACTTCTAGACAAAGTAGAAAAGAAAGCCTTCCATCTCATTAAATCACATCCACTCACCAGGTATCTGGAGGCTCTCTCTCTCTTCGCTGCAATGTTGCATCTCTCTCACTATTCTACCGCTATTACAATAAACAGTGTTCCTCATAGCTCTCTCAGTGTATACCACCCACTCTTCGTAGAAACACATAGCACTCGTCTTGCAACACAATCCAACCCCTACTTTGTGCAACTCTCCAACCCATGAGTGAAACGATGTTCTCAATCTTTCTTCTATACAACAGCTTAGCTCTGGAACTCTCTCCGAGAATCAACATTTCCTTCATCCTATGACCTTAAATTGCTTCAAACTCCGTGTGTCCAGGCATTTTGGCTCGAACGTCCCTTGATTACGACCCTGTCACTCTTTCAACTCGGGAGAAGGCACTCGTCACAGGGCAGTTCTGCCTAATGTCTCAATCATTCACATAGAACAAAAATTATATACATACGAACAAATAGCTGTTGGTGAGTTGGGTTTAGGCGTGTGTGAGTGTGTGTGTGTGTATGAGAGAGAGAGAGAGGGCGGATGTGTATGTGGGTGTCTTTATATTGGAACGTGTTTGATTTAGTGTGTGTGTGTGTGTGTCTGATTCATTGTGAGGGTGTGGTGTGTGTGTGTGTGTGTTCTTTCAACAAGAGTGTGAATGTATCTTCCTGCATGTGATGGTTTATCAAATGGTTTGTAATTAGGGTTTTCGAATGTACTCATTTTGCTCATTGAACGGTCTGTATTCTGTACATTTAATTAACGATTGATTCGTAGTCCTTAATGATATGAATATTATTTTCACATTAACATTTACCTTATTTTGTTTTGACATTGTTTTTCCTTCCTCTATTTATTGTATTGAGAAAAAAAGTATGTTGTCCGGTTGAATAGATTATTTTTCATTTAAATTCAAGTATGAATTGTAATTGAATCTGAATATATTACGAATTATAATTCCTCACCAAAACCTGCATTTACGTTACTTTTTTGCTATCGGAATTAATTATTAGCAATTAAAATATTAATTGAGAACTCGAACGCTTAATTGAAGTAATTATTATGCACCTGTACCTCATTCTAGTTAAAGATTTATTAAGGGTGGATGGGCGTATTTATTTCCTCATTTATATATATTTTATCATGTTTTTAAGTTCCTCCCTACACCTCTATCAAGCTAAACCAAAACTAAATAAATAAATACAGATGTTCCTTCAAGATAAATATGTACATTTTTCGACAAAAAAAAATCCCGGCCGAGGGCCGATTCCTTTTAAACTACAGGCTCGCTATCGTTTGCCAGGGAAAAATCGACAACTACGTGACCCGTTTTAAAGCCTTAATATTGACCAAAGAAATCACCAATAATGAACCGAACGTCATAAAATCTGAAAACTAATGGGGCTAGACATAAGGGCGAAGGGTGTCCATAAAAGCCGACCCATCTCCCCTTAACCCCGGATCAATACACGACGTCCTATTGAGTTGTGTCGTCCTCCCCCCCCCCCCCCCTGGTGTAGGTTCTTGAGCCGTGAACATTCTCAACCAGTGAACCATTTTAACTGGTGGATTTCGACTAACTTCAACTCTCTCTCTCTCTCTCTCTCTTATGTCTTACCATCCAATAACTTTCACAGTTTTCAACAATCAACTTCAGTGCTTGATTGCCTTCGTTCGCCTACCGCGGGGTTGTAGCCCTTCCGCCCAATAACTTCTCAGTTGGGCGGGACGTATCCTGAGCAGGATTCGAACCCGCTCACTCCGGGTATATTTGAGAGTTGGACATCATCACACCACTCGACCAGTGTTTACGATGCCCAACTCTCCCAAATATACCTGGAGGAAGGGGGTTCAAATCCTGGTTAGGTTACCTCTCTCCCAACCTGTCCGACATTATCAGGAGATAACTTCTATATTCGGCTCGGGATAAAAAACACTTAATTTCTTATTTTGGGGACACCTTTCTATTTGTGGTGGTTTTAGTGTGTGTTTTTGTTGTGTTTTTTTTTTTTTTCGTGGATGTTTTTCTCCTAACCTTTCGCCTACATTCAGAGTGGTTTCTCACAGTTACTTAAGAAAACCTATCACTACCAATGCCTGAATTGATGTATTTTGAGATAACCTTACAACATCCTAGCCAAACTAACTCGAGCATCAAAGAATGAATTAAAGGTGTAATAAGTTAATTGCCGGTGAATTGCCTTGGGGGCGACTTATCTTGGGGGTGGTCTGCCTTTTTGGGGTGGGGGGGGTGGGGGGGTGGGGGGGATTATTTTCTATGTGTATGGAGGAGACAAAAGGCAAAGCTGCCTCTAACAAGTGTCTCCCCCAAAGGTTGAAGGAATGATAGAGAGCCAACATCAAGGTCCATTAGAGGTAAGTCAGATATTTTGGAAAGATGTCTGATGTGCTGTTAAGTGTAGTGAAATTAATAGGAGGAGGAGGTGTTTATGAGAGTTAGCGGGATTACTCTCTGTTGGGTTATGCACCAGTAGAAACAGTTCCTCTTCTCTTGGGGAAGTCAGGCAAATGAAATAGGTGTTCCAGCTACTTCTAAATAAATGCCTATGTGGCATTCCTTGGTTACTGCCCTGCTCGACTGGTGCCTGCAATCTCCCCAACTTTAGGGGAGATGGTTTCTTTTATGGTCCCCCTTCTCCCTCATGCTTAGCCCTATTAACTCCGAGATATTAAGATACTCAGCCCATTAGCTTGGCGATTTTAGGAACTTTAGCACCATTGCTGTGTCAATATATTCGTGCCATGTACTGTAGGTATCGATTTTTTTCCTGGCGAGCGATAGTGACCCTGTAATTTTAGGAAGAACCGCGGGTCATTTTTCTACCAAAAAATGTACAAATATATTGTCGAAGTTTGATGGAGGTCTAACTAGGACACTAAATAATAGATAAATATGAATAGATCGACCAATAAATAAACCATAACCCCCTTAAAGTAATGGCATTTTCTCTCCATCAGATCATCTGCTGACACTGCATACACACAACCTGAAGAATCTACATTATATGTATGTGAGTACTGGCCTTGAATGCTTAGATTTAAGGTGTATAGATCCTGGAGTCTGCGATGATCATTATACTTTGTTAAGCCAAACTTTATAAGTAATTATTATTTTTTTTTTTTTTTTCATTTGTAGTTATTGATTTTACTAATTTTATATATCAGGATTGGGGATATTGAATAGTTATTCGCACGTGAAAAAACTTTGACATAAATATCACGTATATGAAAAATAATACAAGTAATACAGTACTAATGAAGAGTAAAACTAGTAAATAGATTATTAACGTAGATCATATAACAGATATCATTACAAAAATGTGTATGCATTACTTAGGAAAGAAGCAGATATTAAATAGATATCATAGGTAGTA